>CM040925.1:26686147-27101147 GCA_023029165.1 Gobiocypris rarus
CTCCCTAGCAGATCTAGGCAGGTGGTGCTGGGGAAGGTGGAGGGCTATGAAGTTGAGGTTGAACATTGTATGTACATACACTGGTCAGGCATAACATTATGAAGTATGTAACACTGATTATCTCTTCATCACTGCACCTGTTAGTGGGTGGGATATATAAGGCAGCAAGTGAACATTTTGTCCTCAGAGTTGATGGAAAACAGGAAAAATGGGCAAGCGAAAGGATTTGAGCGAGCTTGACAAGGGCAAATTGTGATGGCTAGGCGAATGGGTCAGAGCATTTCCAAAACAGCTCTTGTGGGGTGTTCCCGGTCTGCAGTGGTCCTTATTTATCAAAAGCGCTCCAAGGAAGTAACAGTGGTGAACCAGCAACAGGGTCATGGGCAGCCAAGGCTCATTGATGCACGCAGGGAGTGAAGGTTGGCCTGTGTGGTCTGATCAAACAGACAAGCCACTGCAGCTCAAATTGCTCAAGAAGTTAATGCTGGTTCTGTTAGAAAGGTGTCAAAATACACAGTGCATTGCAGTTTGTTGCGTACGGGGCTGCATAGCCCAAGACCAGTCAGGGTGCCCATGCTGACCCCTGTCCACCTCCGAAAACGTCAACCATGTGCATGTGAGCATCAGAACTGGACCAAGGAGCAATGGAAGACGGTGGCCTGGACTGATCAATCACGTTTTCTTTTACATCACGGATGGCCAGGTGCGTGTGTATTGCTTACTTGAGGAACACATGACACTGTACTTTAGGAAGAAAGCAAGCTGGTGGGATGCTTTGAGAAATACTCTGCTGGGAAACCTTGGGTTTCCATCCATGTGGATGTTACTATGACACGTACCACCTACCTAAGCATTGTTTCAGACCATGTTCATAGAAACGGTATTCCCTGGTGGCTGTGGTCTCTTTCAGTAGGATAATGTGCCCTGCCACAAAGCAAAAATTATCCAGGAATGGTTTGAGGAGCACAATGATTTTGAGGTGTTGACTTGGCCTCCACATTGACTTGGCTTCCAGCATCGGTGGAATGTTCTGAATAAACAAGTCTGATCCATGGAGGCCCCACCTCGCAACTTACAGGACTTAAAGGATCTACTGCTAACATCTTGGTGCCAGTTACCACTGCACACCTTCAGGGGTCTAGTGGAGTCCATGCCTCGACGGGTCAGGGCTGTTTAGGCAGCAAAAAGGGGACCAACACAATATTAGGAAGGTGGTCATAATGTTATACCTGATCGGTGTATATACAATGTCCAACCTGCGCCACTTGCAGTCTATTTCACTCTTCTGTTCATATAACGCTTTCTCATGCTGGTTTCTTGTATAATTTTCTTGTGTAAAGATGAATAAAAAAAATAAAAAATAGTTATGTTCCACCGGGAAAAAAATAACAGTACAAGAGTTTGAAACAACATATGAGAGTAAATAAAGACACAATTTTCATTTTTGGGTGAACTATCCCTTTAAAGAACACACAATGCATAGCTGGACCTGTGAGATTATGCTCTGTTCTGAACAGAATGTATTTAGTTTGCAGCAACGTGTTCAAAGAAAGGCAATTTCAGGTAACGTTAAATGAAAAAATAAATTCAGGGATCACGTTGTCTTGTCCTGGAACATGAGCTTGACATTCAGATGAGGACACTTTGCGCGTTCTGTCTGATGAAGTGGATGTAATGTGTGTCTGGGTGGTTTAGTGCGTGTGTGAGACAGAAGGAAATGGATGAGGGTGAATGACACAGTTTTCTGATAAAGTGAGAACATTGAGTTTGAAAGAGGCCTCTGACTCATGTCTCTCTCATTTCCTGTTTTTTTTTTTTTTCTTTCTTTCAGTCTTTCTGGGCTGAACAGTTCCTTAGTTAGTTTTTATGGCTACTTTGTCCTCACCCAGACCATGCCCTCCTGCGTTTGATGGCTCTGTTCCTCTATTATGGCCTGTGTTGATGACTGTGTTCATTGACATTGCTCTGCGGTGTAAAGTGAGGACACACGGATGGCCACATTGATCATTTCACAGACATGTAGTCGCTGCTTTGCAAATGGAAAATAAAACCAATTTGTATAATTATTATTATTATTTTTGGGATATAGTAATACATTTTGAATTAACTTTTAAACTAAAGTTTTAGTGTAAGTGTAACTGGTTTTTAATTAAATATTTGCTTTAAATATTTTATTATTCACATTTTACTAAAGCACACTGCCTCACCAAGGCTGCATTTATATGATCAAAAATAGTAACAAATCTTTAATCTTCTCATAAAAACATTCTTACTGATCCACTTTTTAATTTTGTAATATTGATATTGCATATAAGGCTCATATAGTGTTAAATTTGCAACCTAGGATTTGTGTATTGAGTTCTCTTTTGCTATGTTAGGGCCAAACCTCTGTGCTTGACATGTTTTCTCAACTACCTTTCCTGGTAATTGCCTCTTATGTGGTATATCCACCTTCTTTCGGTTGATAATACAGTGTCTGCTGAGAACATACAGTCCGCCAAGTACTTGTTCTGTTTGATGGCCTAGTATGGTCTCTCAATGTCTCTTAAGATGTGTTAACAATGTTTTAACAGTAGAAATGGATGCATGTCATATGGGTGTACACAATTTGATTTCTACAACTCCATCGAGTCCAGTAGAATTTCTAGCATGTGTTTTGTTCTTTCCCAGATAGTATAAAGTAATATGCATCTGTGTGAATGCAACAAGCTATGAGTGTTGTGAGGATTCAAACAATACTCAACCAAACAAGTAATGTGCTGTCAGGTGTTGGGCATGTCTGCTTTTATTATTATATTTAATTCAGCAAAGAAATATATTTTTATGAGTGTATTCAGTTGTCACTTTGAAACCCTCCACTGTGGGCCTTGTGATTTTTGGATTGTGACTTTCATAGCACAAACTGAGTTACGCACTTACTGGGTTTGTTAAAATCTATAACCCTATGAGTGAACATTAGTAGTGATGCCTGTCTTTTATTGAGAAAATAAGCTTTTATATATATCAGGCATAACATCATGATATTGTATTGTGTTTGTCCCCTTTTTTCTGCCGAAACAGCCCTGACCGAGGCATGTACTCCACTAGACCTCTGAAGGTGTGCTGTGGTATCTGGCACCAAGATGTTAGCAGCAGATCCTTTAAGTCCTGTAAGTTGCGAGGTGGGTCTTCCATGGATTGGACTTGTTCGTTCAGCACATCCCACATATGCTCGATTGGATTTAGATCTGGGGAATTTGGAGGCCAAGTCAACACCTTTTTGCTTTGTGGCAGGGTGCATTATCCCATAGCCACCAGCGAATACTGTTTCCATGAAAGGGTGTACATTGATGCTTAGGCAGTTTGTACAGCCAAAGTAACATCCATATGGATGGCAGGACTCAAGGTTTCCCAGCAGAACATTGCCCAAAGCATCACACTGCTACAGGACCTCATCTGTTTGATCGGACCACACGGGCCAGCCTTTACTACCCTCGTGCATCAATGTGCCTTGGCCGCCCATGACCCTGTCGCCAGTTCACCATGGTTTCTTTCTTGGATCACTTTTATAGATACTGACCACTGCAGACCGGGAACACCCCACAAGAGCTGCAGTTTTTTGGAGATGTTCTGACCAAGTCATCTAGCCATTACACTTTGGCCCTATTCAAACCCTTTCAAATCTTTACACTTGCCCAATTGTCCTGCTTCTAACACATCAACTTTGAGGACAAAATATAATATAATATCCTAATATATCGCATGTGATGAAGAGATAATCAGTGTTATTCACTTCACCTGTCAGTGGTCATAATGTTATGCCTGACCCGTGTGTGTGTGTGTGTATATATATATATATATATATATATATATATATATATATATATATATATATATATATATTATTATTTTTTTTCCTACTACCCTTTTCATACAGCATCTGCTTGCAACAAGCGGAGTCCTGTAAAAGTTCTCAGGTACTCTTGTGCTTTGCTCAAGGCCGATCGATCCTGTTGTCAGCTGTGTCAGACGGCGAAGGCTCTTCTGAAGTGTTTTCATTTTAAGCCCGGTGCTGCTGCTGAAACACTTTTCTATCTCATATTGATTTTATGTGTCAAAACCCAAACCCCTGCTGTTTGGAATGTTCCAGGACATCGGGTTGGTCTGGGTCTATGGTTCGTTTCTGACTTTGAGGCAGTCTGTGAATTTGAGTTGGCTCACTGATTTTCAAGGGTGGTGCGTTGTGGATGTTGGCCGGAGCTTCTGGCTGAGGTTAAGCTGACTGAATGAATGAAGCAATACCATCTTTTCTAGTTTACACACGCACACACACACACACACACACACACACACAGGTTTAATTGACTAGTGCTGTCGGTTGACATGGCATCATGTGTAGTTCGTTATGGATTACAAGGGTCGGTCATTTAATTTACCCTGATTTAATCCGGCAGAGTTTAAGATTAATTTTGATCAACGTAGATTTATGTTATGTTTTTCTCTAAATGAAATATGTCCTCTGGCCTGTATGAAAATTTCAAATGCATGTATAAATAATCCATTACTTTGCATCTAAAGGCCTATACTGTACATTTCCAGCCGACAAAGCTTTAGCTCAAAAGATACTTAAACAGAAAAAAAACAAACCCACTTGTGACAATTCAAAGCCATTCAGTGACTGTGACTTTAATGCTTATCCAGAATACACAGAATATATGTCAAAAAGTGATTTATTATTTATATATTCACTATTATATATTCATTATTTTCCATTTCTACATATTCATTACTTTGCATTACAGAGACTGGTTGGATTGTATTGTGACAAGCTGGCATTATGTCAAGAGCTTGACTAATTAATTTTAAGTGCATTTACATTGTGTTTTCCAAAAATTCATTCAGCATAAAGCTTGAAAATGACAGTTTTTCACATTCGCCTAAAACTATTTCAGCTTCGGTTGTAAATAGAAACCTTCTCTTTCCAATCAGACTGGCTTGCGTGGAAGGGCTGGGGTTATTTTCATTATATTTTGCTGGAGGGGCTCGACTGAAGGCTCCTCTCTTTTGTATTCCCTCTTCCTCCCAACGGTAGCCTGTGGAGAGGTCACGCTAGCTCAACAAACAGACGGTCTGTCTGAAAATGGGGCAGTATTCACATTCGAATCCATCCCACTGTAATACTATGCTCGCTTTTCCAGTGATTGATTGGGCAGGGTGGTTATTTTGGCATTTAACAGCTGAACAGCTGGACATCTCTAATTGGAAATGTATGGTATTATTTGATGTTCCAGGCCACAGCAAAGCCAGAGCAGTCATGCAAAGTTAGAATATGTTCTGTTGTCATTTTTATCATAGCATTATAAACTCCTAGAAATTACGGAGTGTTCACACTGACAATGATTTTGAAATGATCTGAAACCATTCTTGTCAATGAGAGTTTGAATTTCTTCAACATGACAGTGAGAATGCAGACATTGATTCTGACAAATGTATGTTCCAATAGGGGAACTTATTCCTCGTGCTCGCACTTGTGCACATGTGAATCAAGGCCTGATATACTTGTGGCAAAGTTTTTTGTTCTGTCCTTAGAAGTAAAAAGAAGTTGAAGACACACTTTAGATTAGGGACATGTTCTCACTATTTACTAACTGTTAACTATGACTTTTTCTTCATAAAACTCCTAAATAATGCTTATTAATAGTTAGTAAGGTAGTTGTTAAGTTTAGGTATTAGGTAGGATTAAAGGATGTAGAATATGGCCATCCAGAATGAGGCATTAATATGTTCTTTATAGATACTAATAAACAGCCAATACCCTAGTAATACAGTGCCTATAGAAATCATCATACCCTGTGAAAATCTTCAGCTTTTGTCACATTACACCCTGGAAAATAAAATAAAATTAAGTCTAACTTTTTTTAGCTGTATGTACACTTTATTACCCTCGTTATTAAAGTGAAAATAACATTTTAAAACATTCTGGAGGATAATTAAAAATGTAAAAACTAGAAAACTTGGAAAAGTCATCGGTCCTCTGATTTAGTACTTTGTAAAGCCACCTTTTGCTTTAATTAAAGCCATTAAACTTTTCCTTTTTTTTTGATATGTCTTTACTTTGCACACCTAGATATTAGATACCAAGGAAATATTTGCAAGTCAGGTCTCTGCCTTGGCAACTCAAGGACATTCACCTTCCTATCCTTAAGTGATTATTTAAGATCACAGTTGAGTTGGAAGTTGAATGACCTGCCTATCTAACAGAGGGATGCAGGTTTTCCTCAAGAATTTGGATGTACTTGGCAGCATCCATAGTCCCATCAATCCTGACCAATTGTATAGTCCTAGCTGAAGAGAAACACCCCTACAATATCTTGCTGCCACCACCATGCTTCACAGTAGGTGGTGTGTTTTGACTGGTGTGCTGTTTGATTTAATTGCTGTAATTAAAGCAAAACGTGGCTCCAAGAAGTATTAAAGACCAAGTGAAGTGTTGACGTAATTTCCCCTGAAATGGCTTCAGCCGTAAGCAGCTCCTCCTCTTTTTTAAAACAACTATTAGTGTTAGGTTTAGTTAATATCACAGTTTGACTAGAACCTTTCTGTTTGGTAAAGCCACAGTTTCCTCCTAATCTCTAACCGTTTATCATCATAATCTCCTCCATATCGCTTTGAAATACAGCATCCTGTGCAGAATTTAAATGGGTCCGATACGTTTTGTTGTCTGCGGCGACTCGCACAAATGATCCGCTCTGCGCTCTCGTGTCTCTAGACCAGAGCCGTTGGTGTGTGTGTGTGTGTGTATGTATGTACACTCACCTAAAGGATTATTAGGAACACCATACTAATACTGTGTTTGACCCCCTTTCGCCTTCAGAACTGCCTTAATTCTTTGTGGCATTGATTCAACAAGGTGCTGAAAGCATTCTTTAGAAATTTTGGCCCATATTGATAAGATTTCATCTTGCGGTTGATGGAGATTTGTGGGATGCACATCCAGGGCACGAAGCTCCCGTTACACCACATCCCAAAGATGCTCTATTGGGTTGAGATCTGGTGACTGTGGGGGCCATTTTAGTACAGTAAACTCATTGTCATGTTCAAGAAACCAATTTGAAATGATTCGAGCTTTGTGACATGGTGCATTATCCTGCTGGAAGTAGCCATCATGAGGATGGGTACATGGTGGTCATAAAGGGATGGACATAGTCAGAAACAATGATCAGGTAGGCCGTGGCTTTTAAACGATGCCCAATTGGCACTAAGGGGCCTAAAGTGTGCCAAGAGAACATCTCCCACACCATTACACCACCACCACCAGCCTGCACAGTGGTAACAAGGCATGATGGATCCATGTTCTCATTCTGTTTAAGCCAAATTCTGACTCTACCATCTGAATGTCTCAACAGAAATCAAGACTCATCGGACCAGGCAACATTTTTCAAGTCTTCAAATGTCCAATTTTGGTGAGCTTGTGCAAATTGTAGCCTCTTTTTCCTATTTGTAGTGGAGATGAGTGGTACCCGGTGGGGTCTTCTGCTGTTGTAGCCCATCCGCCTCAAGGTTGTGCGTGTTGTGGCTTCACAAATGCTTTGCTGCATACCTTGATTGTAACGAGTGGTTATTTCAGTCAAAGTTGCTCTTCTATCAGCTTGAATCAGTCGGCCCATTCTCCTCTGACCTCCAGCATCAACAAGGCATTTTCGCCCACAGGACTGCCGCATACTGGATGTGTTTCCCTTTTCACACCATTCTTTGTAAACCCTAGAAATGGTTGTGCATGAAAATCCCAGTAACTGAGCAGATTGTGAAATATTCAGACCGGCCCGTCTGGCACCAACAACCATGTCAAGTTCAAAATTGCTTAAATCACCTTTTTTTTCCCATTCTGACATTCAGTTTGGAGTTCAGGAGATTGTCTTGACCAGGACCACACCCCTAAATGCATTGAAGCAACTGCCATGTGATTGGTTGATTAGTCCGCTATGATGTCACACATCTGTGATCCATTTTAACGGAATTGAGAGACTGTAAGTTTGAAATGCTTATATCTCCTAAATGCGAATTATGTCATCATTTTGGAGCACACCAGCTTATTCCTAAATTTCAGGGGGCCTTTAAATCAAGGGACTGATGACTTTTCAGCCTTGATATTCTAGTTTTTCAATTTTTAATAATCCTTAATTTAAAATGTTATTTTCACTTTGATGATGAGCGTTATGATGTGGACATGCAGCTCAAAAAACGTTTTCCAGGGTGTAATGTGACAAAAGGTAAAGATTTTCACAGGTTATGATTACTTTTATAGGCACTGTATATATGCTAATAAGCAAATAGTTAATAGTGAGAATTGGTGTTCTCACTATTACTAACCTAAACTAAAGTGTTACCGAAGTTGGAAATACCTTTGAAGCGGTATACTTTATCGAACATCCAGATGCCGTCCACTCTGCTGAGAGTTTAGATGAATATGTAAATATGTGCTGTAAATACATATCCTTTTTCTAAACTCCTCTTCCCATGCATATCCGCTCAGAGAGGTGTTTATTTTAAATAAAATTAGAAAAAAGAGGAAATAAAGTGCCTAAAGATTATTTAAAATGGGGAATTGTGTTTAACTGGTAGGGTTAGGAGTAGGTGTATAGCAACTTTTAGTTTTTAGCAGCTATAGTTTTTTTTTCTGTCCAACATTATACACTGAGGTGCAAACAGTATCTGCTATAAATAGCATATAACAATTATTTACAATTAGTGTAAAGAAAATACTGCTATTTTCACTATTTGTAGTGCCTTAAAAGAAATGTATATATAGTATATTTATTTATCAATAATGTGCTATTTTACTCACGCTTGACATCACTGCTTGTGGGTGGAGCCTATTTCATGGTTCATGGAGGGGTACGCCTCTAGGTGAGCAGTCTTCAAAGGGCGCCTTCATATTTTGCCTCTCCATGCTTTATCTTACTTTCTCCACGTACAAATCATCACATCCCCATCTAATGCTAAAGACCTTCGTCTTATTACCATCCTGTTCCACTGCCCCAACAGAATTTCACCTTTGATTCATCGTGAGACGGTTCATAGAAACATGTAATTATTTTCTCTCGCCCTCCCCAAGATCAAAGGAAACGTGGGTGATTACAGGCAGTCTGAGCTCTTTGAAGATGTTACATGTGTATCAGTTTAGTTTGTGTGTGGGGGGCACAGAAACAGGTCCGCCTAAACTCCTCTGTGACCAGGGCCCGTCACTCACCCGCACACCCCGACTTCATTTACTCTTCTTGTTTGCTTTTCACTTTTCTTCTAGAATATACAGTATTACGCTTTCTTCTGTTTTCACAAAAGGTCCGGGGTTTTTCATTTTTGTGTGGTCTTATTTTGGTTTATTTATTCGGATAAAAGGATAGGGTAAGACCCGTATGTAATGAGAGACAGAGGTATATACGATGATAATAATGATTTGTGTTGTGGTCTTTCATAAGTAAGAGTGTTTATTTTCATAAACAAACAATTTATGCCATGATTTGTTTTCTCTCAATGGCTGCACATCAAAATATAATAATCTTTAATAATACAAACAAGTTAAAAAGGGATATAAACTGTGAAAATGAATATCTAGTCAACATCGGTGAAATAGTTAGCTGCCTGTGTCCATATGCAGTTTCGCCAGATATCATATTACAGATATCATTTTTGTTACAGTGCCAACCTTTCTTGCACAGGACAATACACACAGCACAAGATGTCTGATTTGTGGAGAGAAAAAAATAACTCTTATGAACTTATGATCTTTTTAATGTCAAAGATTCTCAAAACAGCTTCCAGTTAACAGGTTGAACTTGGTCATTAAAATGTTCAAAGTCGTTATTAAATCAAACAGTGAATATTTTTTTGGACATTTCCTATTTGAAATGAATGTAACTGTGATGTACATTTTCGGTCTGTGAGATTTACTTTTATGTATTTACTGACTGGTTATTACTATGAAAATGTGTAAATTAATACATATTCATAATTGGGTGCTGAATTTCATTCTATAACAAAGTAATAATGGTATTCTTAAACAACATTCAGGTATTTTGTTTAATGATAAAATGAAAACATACATTTTTGTAAAGATGAATTTCATTCATTCATTCATTTATTATTATTATTTTTATATTTTATTGTCAAAGCAAGGTGCAATTTCTCAAATAGTCGTCAAAAATATAGAAAGCCGTTAGAAAGGTACTTGCGATGGTGCTTACAATATTTATTAGACCGTAGATAATAAAGTCTGGCATTATAATTTCTTTTCCTTATCCGCAGATTTTGCCATTTGCTTTCTCCCACCTCTCATTTATATTAAAATCTGTCCTTCAAATCGCTATTCTAGGATATTACGCCCATGATGGGCTTTCATTTGTAACCATAGAAGGCTTATGTCAACCGACAAGCAGACACGCGGGCTGTCTGCTCAAATAATGAATGAATACATCTCATGGAAAGAGCTATTACAAATTCTCCGATTTTTATATTTCCATATAGTGTTACACTATCGTTACCGTTCTCATTGAACTTAATGTCGGTTTTGGGGAACGAGTGGCCAATTTAAGCTGCAGAGTCCTGTCTGACTGTTGTTCTGAGGTATGGATGTGCACCATGCATGCAGAGCGAGAGATGAGGCCGTCTCGTCTGGACGGCTCAGCCACACAGCTGTGGTCAGCCAAGCATCCCGCCGCATAAGGACACGAACCCACATGAGTTCAGGAGGGGAGGGAGAGAAGAAGAGCTTGAAGGACAGAGGCATAGAGACAGATTGAATAAAAAAGATGCTGGTCATTTATAATTGCCCATTTGAAGAGGCTGGTCAACCACAAAGGACGGTGAGGTCAGTCTGAGAAGTTGTCCTGCATGTGTCTGATCTCGCAGAACAAGACGATGACACATCAATTTTACATAAATCAACCTCAGTCAGCTAGAATTTGCCAAGTATAAAATAATTGTATCAGAATTCCAGATAAGATCCTTTGCACAAATAAAGCTGCCCCCTGCATGAAAAGTCATGAATCATCAAAGTTCATCTGCTTTTTCTGGATTGTTTTAGATGTCTATCTTTGTGTGTGTGTGTGTGTGTGTGTGTGTGTGTGTGTGTGTGTGTGTGTGTGTGTGTGTGTGTGTGTGTGTGTGTGTGTGTGTGTGTGTGTGTGTGTGTGTGTGTGTGTGTGTGTGTGTGTGTGTGTGTGTGTGTGTGTGTGTGTGTGTGTGTGTTTGTGTGTGTGTGTTGGTGATATTGTAAGGCCATAATGTAATAGCAATGGAAGAGGTTTTTTTTTTCCATTAGTGAGCTACAGTCATCCATTTTACAAGGATAAACTTGACGTTATACAGGTTTCAGCTTTTAAAGGGATAGTTTACCCCTTAAGTGAAAATAGCATATTTTCTTAGTGATAGATGATATTTACACTAAGTACAAAAAGCGATAGCTGTTATTTACACTAGATTATATTTACACTAAGTGAAAATAGCAGTATTTTCTTTACAATAAGTGTAAATAGTAGTTAGATGCTATTTTAACTTAGGAATAGTGGCAGATACCATTTGCACCTCAGTGTTTTTGTACATTAAACGGTATGCAATAATAGTATAAATTACTATATTTATTAAAAGTATTAAATGGATGCTGTTCTATTGGGACAATAAAGCCCTCCCTACCCCTTCCTCTATCTGAAAAATACTTTATTATTAAACACACGTTAGACAATTTATTTCCACTTTTTTTATATTTTCTTCAAATAAATGCCTTTCCGATATGTGATAGGAAAATTGAGTAGAGCGAGTTCGGCAAAGGGCGAATTTGAACATGGGTTGATTTGCATCAAAACTTACCCTTACACTTATACTACTGTTGACAATCTATCATCTTTGTCTGGCCCATCCAGACATCAGTGGGCGGAGTTAGTGTAAATAGTCTCTGCCAACAAGACAGGCTATTTGCATTTAGAGTAAATAGACACTCCAATCATGGATTCACCCTCATGGCATTCATCCGTATGTCTTTGCTTTTTTTCTGTGTAAAGATATATTGAAGAATGTTAGTAACCATTGACTTCCATTATATGGACAATAAACCACTAATTTATTACTTCAAATATATTTTATGTTCCACAGAAGAAAGAAAGTCATACATGTTTGGAACGACATGATGTTGAGTTAATGATGACAGATTGATTCTGACTTATAAACATTCATCAAATCACACATCTGTTGTGGTAAACAGAAGCTCAAGCATGTATGTTTGACCAATGAGGTCCATTCTTGTGTATTACGCAGCACTTTCACAACAACCAATGAGGTTTATTCTTGTGCATCAAGCATGTTTGGTTGAGCTTCTGTTTATGTTTGCTGACATCAATGTTTATATGTGAATAAAAGCCTCAATTAAATCTGTTCATCATATAAAGCGATTGTGTCTGTATGAACTTTTTGAAGCGTCAAGGTGGTAGTTTTGTAGCTAAAAAATAGAGGGACAGAAAGCTCTCAGATTTCATCAAAAACATAATTTGAGTTCTGAAGATGAACGAAAGTCTTCAAGTTTTAGAGCGACATGAGGGTGAATAATTAATGCACTATGCCTTTAACTACTTGCTATTACTAAGGCTGCACAACCTGAACAGCAGCCTAAAACAATGTATTTGGCCTATGAATTCTGCAGAATAAGACCAGAAATGTGTATTTAAGAAGGTAAATGGGGCCCATTTGGATTTCATGTTGGATTTAAGGTTTAAGTTGCCTGACGTATTTTTATATTCAGTCAAAAGTTCAGCACTCATACTTGACATGACTGAAAAATTCTGAATCTGTCAGAGAGCCCTGTGGGTGCAATATGTTTGGTAGACTGCTGCTTAAAATCCAGACTCATATTAATAGCAAGCATGAGGATTTCATGGAGGCTAACAAGATTCTCTCCTTGGATCTCAACCCAGCAGACGCCAACCCCCACTCTCAAACACACACACACACACACACTCGTGCACACACACAAACACACAACCAACTGCCTAATGACATCACAGAGGAGCGCCAGGCGAATTGCACACACACTGATCTTCTCCCTTTGCCCTCCGTTCGCTGTCTTCATGAGCCGTATATGAGCTAACTGTTTGCACAGGCCATCTTTAATAAAAAGCGACAAGGATTTATCACCCCTTCACAGCATCACATGAGGCCACTCCATCAGGCCGTGATATCTCTCATATGCAGTCAAACTCACAGCTTATTAATGCAGCGAGGATGCAGGGGGGCCTCCAGGAATAACCGGATATTTCAGAGATCAACGGACACTTGTTAAGGATGTGTACCTTTTAGTGCTTTAGAAGTTGAGGAGGTTGTGTTAGCAGTACGTTATCCTGTTTTGTAATTTGCTGGTCATTTATTTTTGATAATTAGAGACACATTTTTAATGCAGCTCTGATGTTAAATTGAAAAAATTCTACGTAAAAAAAAACTGTAACAGTAAAGATTGCGACTAAAATCTAAATGTAATCACTGGCGGTGTCAGTACGTACTATATTTGATGAAGAATGAACTTTGCAGTTAAGGAAGTATGTGTGTATTGTGAATTCAATCCGGACAAACTTCATTTGTCGTGTTGTCCTTGTCATGTGACCTATGACATCAGCTGCTTTGCTTTACTACCATACACAGCTCCTCTCCCATGGCCTCATGGTATAATAAAGTGTCCATCAGATGCACACTTCTTGCCAAAAGTAGTAATACTTGTACTTTTCGCCAGCTGTTTTATGAATACTACGACTTCAGACATACTACGCACTTCACATACTGTTTTTGTGCATACTATGTTGTAGGGAGGTAGGCATATTCAGATGCAGGGTGTCTGTGGTAGTGGTTGCTATGCTAATGGTATTAGACAGCAAATCACTGATCGATTTTGATTGACTTTGACACATTGCTCATTTAAAATGAATTACTTCTGGACACTTTGTCTGTGGAAAACTCATGGGTGTTTAAAACAACTAGAAGGCATTTATTTCCAAAAAAATTGTGATTTGAGGTGTCATTGGGACATGAGACTGACGGCAATGTGGTACAGTGACCTCTGACCTGGTGTCCTCAAGTGTTTAGATCACTTCATTTGAATGCTTCTTAATAGGTGTTATGATAGGTGTAATACTGGTGAGAAAATCTGCTGTGAAACAAGACAGAATACACTTATAGTTATTCTCTTAAAATCAGTTTTACGTAGCATTAAATTGGTAACAATTTAAAGTAAGTTTCCATTAGTTCGAAAATACTTAATCTTAATTTCGACATATTTCGATAATCCACTTTATACAGTATAAAGTATAAGTAACTTTGAAACTAGGGTTGGGTGATATGTCTAAAACCTTACATTTTAAGATGTGTAATTGTATTTCATGATAATATATCACTGTGGCCAGGTGGACGCGCGAGAGACGTGGGAGGAGCGAGCGAGACCCTCACAGGTCTCTCGCTCATCCACTTCGCCACAATCACAATATAGCGTATAGTTATTTTTGCTTTAAATAAGGTTTGTTTCAAAATGTTTGATACCATTGAAATTTCATAATTCTTGCCACCAATTTCTATATCATAAAAAAACTAATTCTAGCCTAAGTAAAAAAAACAAAAAAAAAACATGATTAACCGGTAAACGATAAACGATAAATTATAAAAAAAGAAAAAAAAAGTAATTATTACCTTATTGTTAAGTGTTGCCTGTAAATGTGCATAGTTTTAAGGATGTTTAGATCATTTACCTTTAAAAATATAAAAATGCTAACATTAAAAAATGACTTTTTACTCTGATTTTTAAGAGACTAAATGGCAACACTTTATTTTAGGGTCCAATCATCACTATTAACTAGTTGCTCATTAGCATGCACATTACTAGGATACTGGCTGTTTATTAGTACTTATAAAGCACATATTAATGCCTTATTCTGCATGACCATATTCTACATCCCTTTATCCTACTCAATACCTTAATTTAACGACTACCTTACTAACTATTAATAAACAGTAATTAGGAGTTCATCAAGGCAAAAGTCATAGTTAATAGTTAATTAATAGTGAGAATTGGAACCTAAACAATGTGTGACCGATTAAACTGATTGAAAACTGATACTAGTGAAGTCAACATTTCAAAAGATGGCTAAAATGTATTGGTGTTAAGCAAAATGCAAACATAATGCAGCTTGTTCTCATGACTACCTTAGATTTGCAATATTCAGGGTCACAGTGTTGAGGGTTGGGATGGCTTTCCCTCATTAGGGTCCACAGTTTTGTGCTTTACATCAGGGATCCACTGTGAGGTGTCCCGGCGGCTGGTTGCTAGGTGATGGTGGCCTGATTAAGGAGTCCATCGGTGGGCAGAGTTATCGCTAATTGACAGCTGCTAGCCCTGAGGGTTTTATTCCAACCCGGAGACCTCGAGATAATGGGAGGGCAGTGCTCCATCGCCCCCAATGTGAGATTCAGCTATGAGGGGGGCACGACTGCTGATGCTGCCTCCACCTCCATGGGAGCAGAGAAAGGGATCAGGGGTAGAATGACAGCCACATAGAGAGAGAGAGGGGGGAAATAGTGAGAAGTACGTAAACCGGTGGGAGGTTTATACCCACAGTGACCGGTTTTGCATTACCGCCCATCTTTCTCCATGTGGAGCTGCTCCCTGTAGCTTGCCAACCAACCCACTTCAAATAAGATAATCTCATTATCGTCCAGCCTCCAAAACTTGCATTAAAATCCAATTATTTCCAGTCACTTTCTGTGTGCTTACTGTCTTCATGACGGCAGAGTGGTAAAGATGGATGTACTTTACTAGGTGTAAAAAAACTTGTACACAATAAATGTTTAAATGTTATGTATTAATGGTTGTTTGGATGTTATTGTACAGATCATTTATTTACCTAAATGACAACTAAATTGGAAGAGTTATTTAAACATTTACTGTTTCATGTTCTTTTTGTAATCTTAATATTTTAGATTTTTTCCCAGAGTAGTCCACAAAGATGCAAAATGCCTGTTTTGAGTTATAGTGCCTATTTCTCATATATGAATATATACTTTTTTATTTTTAAGGATAATACGGTTCCTGCATATTTCAAACCCATAATTTTGCTGCAAATGAATGGAACACAATTATAAGCATGTCATCTCTGCTTTAAGTAATCTGTATGACTGATTATTTTCATAGGAAACATAAATTGAATTACATCAGAGAAGCAGGGCTGGTTGTGATGAGGCTACCTTGCCTCCATTGTAATTATCTTCATATTACTATAATTATTTGGAAGTGTGCAAACCGGATTATTCTGTTCTGTAAACCCTGCTGAGAGGTGATCCTTTTTTTCCAACTGGGACTGTTCTTCGTGTGCTGACATTGCGAAGACATTACAAAACATATTTTCATTCCCTAACATAAATGCATGAATCCAATATACTCTTTAGGTTTCACATCACTTTACATTCTTATTAACCTTTCTATAACAAGTTATTATAGAAATATATAAAATCTAAAAGTTGTCTGTGTAAAATAAAACAGTTAACTTTGAGCAACTTTAACTTGATTATTAGGGCTCCAAGAAGCAAAGCTACTAGAGGTCTATTGCCTTTGGTGTGGGTTATTTTTTAAATCATATTTTTATTATTTCTTTAAAATTTAAATGCTCAGTGTGATTGGTCAGCTGCAAATTTGAAAAACCACAAACATACCTGGCTTTTCATGCTTTTTTGGAATCATCTAAACCGCTTAACTAATATGTACTAATATTGTCACTATATAAATATATACACATATATATACACTCACCTAAAGGATTATTAGGAACACCATACTAATACTGTGTTTGAACCACTTTCGCCTTCAGAACTGCCTTAATTCTACATGGCATTGATTCAACAAGGCGCTGAAAGCATTCTTTAGAAATGTTGGCCCATATTGATAGGATAGCATCTTGCAGTTGATGGAGATTTGTGGGATGCACATCCAGGGCACGAAGCTCCCGTTCCACCACATCCCAAAGATGCTCTATTGGGTTGAGATCTGGTGACTGTGGGGGCCATTTTAGTACATTGAACTCATTGTCATGTTCAAGAAACCAATTTGAAATTATTCAAGCTTTGTGACATGGCGCATTATCCTGCTGGAAGTAGCCATCAGAGGAAGTTGTCATAAAGGGATGGACATGGTCAGAAACAATGCTCAGGTAGGCCATGGCATTTAAACAATGCCCAATTGGCACTAAGGGGCCTAATGTGTGTCCAAGAAAACATCCCCACACCATTACACCACCACCACCAGCCTGCACAGTGGTAACAAGGCATGATGGATCCATGTTCTCATTCTGTTTAAGCCAAATTCTGACTCTACCATCTGAATGTCTCAACAGAAATCGAGACTCATCAGACCAGGCAAAATTTTTCAAGTCTTCAACTGTCCAATTTTGCTGAGCTTGTGCAAATTGTAGCCTCTTTTTCCAATTTGTAGTGGAGATGAGTGGTACCCGGTGGGGTCTTCTGCTGTTGTAGCCCATCCGCCTCAAGGTTGTGCGTGTTGTGGCTTCACAAGTTCTTTGCTGCATACCTCGATTGTAACGAGTGGTTATTTTAGTCAAAGTTGATCAGCTTGAAACAGTCGGCCCATTCTCCTCTGACCTCTAGCATCAACAAGGCATTTTCACCCACAGGACTGCCGCATACTGGATGTTTTTCCCTTTTCACACCATTCTTTGTAAACCCTAGAAATGGTTGTGCGTGAAAATCCCAGTAACTTAGCAGATTGTGAAATACTTAGACCGGCCCGTCTGGCACCAACAACCATGCCACACTCAAAATTGCTTAAATCACCTTTCTTTTCCCTTTCTGACATTCATTGGAGATCAGGAGATTGTCTTGACCAGGACCACATCCCTAAATGCATTGAAGCAACTACCATGTGATTGGTTGATTAGATAATTGCATTAATAAGAAATTGAACAGGTGTTCCTAATAATCCTTTAGGTGAGTGTATATATACATACACTATATAATTCATCCCAAAGATGTTTATTGGGTTGAGGTCAGAATGTTTTCTTTATGGACCTTGCTTTGTGCAATGGTGCGCAGCTCTGTTGGAACAGAAAGGGGCCGTCCACAAATTGTTCCCACAAAGCATGAATGTCCAAAATGTCTTGGTATGCTGAAGCATTAAGAGTTCCTTTCACTGGAACTAAGTGGCCAAGCCCAAACACTGAAAAACAACCCCACACCATAACCCCCCCTCCACCAAACATTACACTTGGCACAATGCAGTACCGTTTTCCTGGCAACCGCCAAAACCCAGACTCGTCCATCAGATTGCCAGACAGAGAAGCATGAATTGTCACTCCAGAGAAACCGTCTCCACTGCTCTAGTCCAGTGTCAGCATGCTTTAAACCACTGCATCCGACACTTTGCATTGAACTTGGTGATGTAAGGCTTGGATGCAGCTGCTCTGCAATGGAAACCCATTCCATGAAGCTCTCTGCGCACTGTTCTTGAGCTAATCTGAAGGCTACAAGAAAGTTAGCGACTTCTGCGCACTGTGTGCCTCAGCATGCACTGACCCAGCTCTGTGAGTATAATGCCACTAACAGTTGACCATATAATATTTAGAAGTGGGGACATTTCTTGAATGATGGCACAGGTGGCAACCAATCACGAATACCACACTTGAATTCTCTGAGCTCCTGAGAGCGACCCATTCTTTCACAAATGTTTGTAGAAGCAGTCTGCATGCCTAAGTGCTTGATTTTATACACATGTGGCCATGGAAGTGATTGGAACAGCTGAATTCAATGATTTGGAGAGGTGTCCCGGCAGTAGTGCATACAATATATGCCCTGTAAATTGCACACAATCACACTTTTTGTTACTCATTATCATTTTTGTTAGTCTGTCAATAAGTACATTTCTTATGACCATTTTAAATTTAACAATGAAATATTTCACAGTTAATGAAGTTTCCAGGTTTTGGGATCCATGGGCGTGTGATGTGTTTCCTTATTCTCCATTGTCTTTAAATTTCTTGTGTGCATTTGATTTCCTAATTTCTGTACTGCTTGGACCTAGTGTATTATTGCTTGCTGCGATTACATTGTGTCCCAAACTCTGTAGTATTAAATCTTGATTGTATCTTATGTTGCAAAGTGTTCACGGTTAAGTGAGAATTCTGCATGACCTGCAATTCGTTACCCAAAGAAATATTGTAAAAGCAGGAAGGAATTGTTATCCACCTCTGTGAACATTTACTTCTCTGATGGACGAGTACTATCTTTTTACTAATGAAAATGCACTCTACCTAGAGTAAAGTAGGTCTGATCTGTTTAGAAGGAAAAGTAACACAGCCAGTATCAAAAGCACAACCCCTCGTCCAATGGTAGGGCTGCTGTCACCCTTTTCATGAACACAAAGAACTGCTCTTTGATCAGCCTGCTATGTCTTATCCAGCTGACTTGATTATAGTTGCTCATGGGTATGCTTACTTCATTCCAATGCATTTCAGAAGGGTTTGCTTGAAGAAAGCTATGCTACCTGTCATTGCAATGGTTCCATTTCCAGGCCAACTAAATCAATTTTGATGCTTCCACAAGGCAGCAATAGCAGGAGAAAATGAATGTTGACATGGGAACTGGATACTCAAGTAATCCTTTTTCGTCTGATGTTTTCTGAAAATGCATGCTTTCCTTTCAGAAATAACAGTTGCAATGATTGAAATGACTTGAGGAGACTTGAGAGAACAAAAGGAATGACATTTCTGATGACTTATAAAATGTTTATTTGAAATGAATAGGCTATAACAAATTAACCTAATAATCTCTAACTGATCCAGACGTG
Source organism: Gobiocypris rarus (assembly GCA_023029165.1). Classification (NCBI taxonomy): domain Eukaryota; kingdom Metazoa; phylum Chordata; class Actinopteri; order Cypriniformes; family Gobionidae; genus Gobiocypris; species Gobiocypris rarus. The sequence goes on from CM040925.1 coordinate 26,706,003, forward strand.
ACTGAGATGTTATGTTCTGTTTTAAAACCTATATCCCAGTTTTTCTCTGACCAGTTTCAATGTAAAAGAATGCAGAAATCAATGACTTTAGCTGACCAGAGATAAAGCCTTTACCTTCCTCTCACTGATATAACACGTGTGTTGTTTAAACCTGAAACAGGCATCTCAAATGCGTCATTGCTGTGGCAAACATCTGGATTCACTTGAGCAAATCCAGAAAACCTCACTGGGAAGTTCACGGGAGCACCCTGATCAATTATTTCAATCAAAGTTATAGATTGAAATTTGATCCACATTACATGAAGGGAAATGCAGATAGTGAAGTTCATTTGAGACTGAAACCAGATTATATTTATGGGTTGTGGCATACAACCTTGCTACTCATTCTAAGAATGCAGCATGTGAAGTAAAAAAAAAAAAAAAAAACAGGCCACATTAATTGAAATACTGTATCCCACAATGCACTGTGACAGGATTTCAAGTAATGGAAGTTGCAAATTAACCATTTGATTGAACTACTCATTTGCACATAAAACTGTATTACAAACCAACTACTTTATGTATTTTAAATACAAAAAAATATTTTCTCACTGATGTAATCCTACAATCTAGTGAGGTATTGTGACAAGAATCTAGTATTTTGTAGTTTAAAATGTTCATATTGCATAGTCCTTCATATACAGTTTTGAAAAATGGTGTATTGCGCAGTTGACTAGATATTCTTTTATAATTTAAAGGGACATTTTACCTAAAAATGTATTCTGTCATCATTGGCAGCAACTCAATGCATTTAGACATGTAGACATGGTCAAGATGATCTGGTGAGGTTCAAAATCAGGAGGAAATGTGATTTGAGTGGCTTTGAAACTGGCATGGTTGTTGGTGCCAGATGGGGTAGTCTGAGTATTTTAGAAACTGCTGATACTGGGATTTTCACACACAATCATCTCTAGGGTTTACAGAGAATGGTTAGACAAAGAAAAAATATCCAGTGAGCGACAGTTCTGCGGGTGAAAGTATCTTGTTGATGTCAAAGGGTCAGAGGAGAATGGCCATACTGGTTCAAGCTAATAGAAAGGCAACATTAACTCAAATAATCACTCGTTGCAACCGAGGTCTGCAGAAGAGCATCTCTGAACGCACAAAATGTTGAAACTTGAAGCCACTCCTGTCAGATAAGAACATGAAACTGAGGCTACAATTCACACAGGCTCACCAAAATAGGAAGAGTTAATTTGCCAAAACAGATTGCAAATTAATTTTCATTATGTTATATTCCCATGTTTTTATTTTATTTTATTTTTTGTTTTTTTTATTGTGCATTCCAAGTAATATCAATCAAACTGCAGTTGGGTTGTTTTAATTAAGTAATAATAACTAAAAATACAGGTAACTTACAAAATTAAAGTTCATTTTTATACATATTAAAAGTTTTAGCAAAAAGCAGATAACTTCACATGTCATGTTTCAGAGAAAAAACAATTAATTGCTAAAAAAGTAAAAAAAAGTAATTGCTTTGTAATTGCAAGTGCAATATTTAAAAAAATATATAATAATAATAAAAATACTTAAAAGAGTAGGTAAAGAACAGTAAAAATAGTGCATCAATGAGCAATATTAAACATTATATAGAAGTCAGAATTCAGCAATCCAGAGTTTATAACAAGACATCACAATGTACACAATTCACAAAACATTACAATATTAAAACAATATAAAAAAACTTGTTAAACATTCTGTTAATCTTTGTAATCTCCTCATCTGACAATGTAGACACCTGACAAACTTTGTTGTTGTGATTACACGCAATACAGGAAGCGTTTTGCTCTTCACTGTCACCAGTGAACGTGCCGGGTCTCAATGAAAATGTTTTAGCTTTTATGTTCCTTTTACGCCCCTAAGAAGATATGGTAACGCTTTAGATTACGGCCCGGAAAGTACTGCATAATTAAAGTGAATTTACAGCATAACTTTCTGTAATTATAGTGTAACTATAAAGTAAGTATGTGTAAGTATATGGGAACAATATGTAATATAGGGGGAATAAAGTGGTAACTATCAGGAAAATTAACAAATTATTTATACTGTAAGTATTTTTTAATTAAGGGGTAATTATCTGTGTAGTTACAGGGTAAGTACGAATCTGTGGGCCGTAAATTAAAGTATGTTCTTGTTCCCCTCTTGATTCATGTAGTTACAGGGTAAGTACGAATCTGCGGGCCGTAAATTAAAGTGGTTCTTGTTCTCCTCTTGTTTCATGTAGTTACAGGGTAAGTACGAATCTGCGGATTGTGAATTAAAGTGGTTCTTGTTCCCCTCTTGTTTCATGTAGTTACAGGGTAACTATGAATCTGCGGGCCGTAAATTAAAGTGGTTCTTGTTCTCCTCTTGTTTCATGTAGTTACAGGGTAAGTAATGAATCATGGATTGTAAATTAAAATGGTTCTTGTTCTCCTCTTGTTTCATGTAGTTACAGGGTAAGTATGAATCTGCGGGCTGTAAATTAAAGTGGTTCTTGTTCCCCTCTTGTTTCATGTAGTTACAGGGTAAGTATGAATCTGCGGGCTGTAAATTAAAGTGGCTCTTGTTCCCCTCTTGTTTCATGTAGTTACAGGGTAACTGATATTACTGATATTACTCGGAAACCTTTATTTAAAAAGTTTTTAAAAGTTTTTAAAAACAGATTTACAACACATTAATTTCTCTTGCTTGGCTTCACCTTCCTCTTCTTCCTCTTCTTTTTCGTCCTTGCCACAGATGAATCTTAAGGAATCCCACATGTCTCTAGTAGGCCCTATTCTGTATAATGTAACTGTTACAATACAGTGCGCGCAGAAATATCCTCACCGTTTACCCTCATGCCATCCGAGATGTATACGACTTTATTCTATAAAGTCATATAGAATAAAGAATAAAGTCATATACATAAATAAATAAATAATCTCTGCTAATGAAAACATTTGGGTTCCTACGAGTTAAGGCATCAAACAGCAAATACAGCAATAACTACAGTAATCCATAAGATCCCAATGGATGAATCAATGTCTTCTGAAGTTAAACTATAAGTGTTTGTAAGAAAAATAACAATATTTTATCATTTTAAAACTGTAGAATATATCGCTTCCAACCAGCAGTCCTCTGCGTGTGCATGCCAGGGTTGAGTTCACGCTTGATGTAATTGAAGCGTGACGTACGCGCGCCGAAAAACTCTGATCATGCGAATGTCGGATGCTGTCGGTTTTTATTTGTTTTAATGCTCACAACAAAATATAAACAATAACATAATATATGATAATAGAAATTAAACAAACAAACAAGACTAGAAGACAAGACAGAGACGCGCGCGCCAGTTCTCGCGTGTGTTTCAGATGAAACGCGCATGAGGTTGAAAGCTTGAAGCTGCCTCATGCACGAGCTGGTAACAGCTGATCGGATATGAAAAGATTACTGAATTATGACAGCATTTCTTGGTGTACTACTTTTTCTTTTAATAACTAATAATACAAAATTTCAAAAGACATGGGATTCCTCTTAAGATCCATCAATGGAAATACCGAAAAAGAAAAACAGGAACAAGAAAAGAAAAGAAAGAGAAATGGACAAAACGTGCCTCTTTCTGTCAGGAGGTTATCATTTGAAATGAAAAGTTTATTTTTAAAAATGAATAAGAAGTGTCATAAATCTGTTATGTAAATTAAGTTGCTTTTCAAATTAATATTTCTGTGCTATTTCAGATTGTATTTGTGTTTTTATTGTACTTACCCTGTAACTACATGAAACAAGAGGGAAACAAGAACGGACTTTAATGTACGGCCCGCATATTCGTACCTACCCTGTAACTACATGAAACATGAGGGGAACAAGAGTCACTTTAATTTCCGGCCCACAGATTCGTACTTACCCTGTAAATACATGAAACAAGAGGAGAACAAGAACCACTTTAATTTACGGCCCGCAGATTCGTACTTACCCTGTAACTACATGAAACAAGAGGGGAACAATACAATACTACATGAAACAACACGGATAATTACACCTTAATTAAAAAATACTTACAGTATAAATAATTTGTTAATTTTCCTGATAGTTACCCCTTTATTTCCCAAATATTACATATTGTTACCATATACCTACAAGTACTTACTTAATAGTTACACTATAATTACCGAAAGTTATGCTGTAAATTCGCTTTAATTATGCAGTACTTTTCGGGCCGTAATCTAAAGCGTTACCGAAGATATCATAGGTTCACCAAGTTTGTTGAAATGATCAGCTTATCAACATTTTTAGTCAGCTTTGACGAAACTCCTTTAGATGAAACTCCTCTCAGCTAGCACGTCTTTTCGAAGTGACTAGCAGCCTTGTCACCTGACTGGAATACTGCACACTGATTCGCTAAAATGGACTTCAGGTTGTATTCACAAACAACAAGGGTGCTTGTCGGTTTCTGTTTTAAAATGTGAACTTGCCTTGACAGTGGACAATGCCATTTTGTGACAAAACGTGTTTAGGGTTCAGAACTTGCTGTATGTGAGAATAACGCAAGATAGTCAGTTAAAAAAAATTTTTGCAAATGAACTATTCAATTGAAGACTGGAAAAACATTGCTTGGTTGGATGAGTCCTAATTTCTGCTGTGACATTCAGATGGTAAGGTCAGAATTTGGCATAAACAACATGAAATCATGGATCCATCCTGCCTTGTATCAATGGTTCAGGCTGGTGGTAGTGGTGTAATGGTATGGGGATATTTTTGGACACACTTCCCTCTTAGTACCCATTGAGCATTGTTTAAATGTCAGAGCCTACCTGAGTATTGTTTCTGACTGTATCCATCCCTTTATGACCACACTGTACCCATCTTTTGATGGCTACTTCCAGCAGGGCTCAAATCATCTCAAACTGGGTTCAAGAACATGACAATGATCTCACAATACTCAAATGGCCTCCACAGACACCTGATCTCAATCCAGTAGAGCACCTTTGGGATGTAGTGGAATGGAAAATTCACATCATGGATGTGCAGCCGACAAATCTGCAGTAACTGCATAATGCTACCAAACCGGTACTAGCAAGGTGTACCTATTAAAGTGGCCAGTCAGTGTATGGATTAATGCAATGCATGCATTCTGCTTTTACAAATCTTGCATTTTTAATGAAGTTTTGACATGATAAAGCGGATACTTGAAGAATGATACGATACAATTGAAAGAAGAGAAGCTATGAGCAGTCACCTGATGTGCGTTCATTCCAAACGTCTGGCACAGTTCACATGCGTCATGATTTAAACATGACCATCTCCGGCCCAGATGCTCATTATGATATAAATCCTGAGAGAATGGATAGCAATACAATTACTTTGGATTCCATTGATCAGGTCCACTATCAAATAAGTAGGGTGACATTATATAATCTATTTTTTAGGCAAACACATAGAGCAAACAGATTTTTACTAAAAGCTTCAAGAAATATTCCAGGTTCAATACTAATTAAAGGTTTAGTCCACCCTGAAATGGAAATTCTGTCATATTTTTTTAACACCATGATGTTATTTCAAACCTGTATGGCTTTCTTTCTTCTGTGGAGTGTAAACGAAAATGTTTTGAAGAATGATGGTAACCAAACAGCTTCGGTTCCCGTTTTATGGACGAAAAATACAATTAAAGTCAGTGGGAACCAAAACTGTTCAACATTAAACATTATCAACAGAAAGAAACCCATACAGATTTGGAATGTCATGAGGGAGAATACAAATGACAGAATTGTCATATTTCCCTTTAAACTCAATCAACAGCATCTGTGGTATAATGTTGATTACTACAAAAATAATTTTGGTTTGTACAGGAAAAATCTGGATTACAGTGATGCACTTGCAATGAGGTATGGAGGTTATATAAAGTCCAGCAGGTTCAGAGAGAGAGAGAGAGAGAGAGAGAGAGAGAGAGAGAGAGAGAGAGATGTGGAGAGAGAGTAAGAGATAGAGAATGAAACTGTATCAGTTGTTTTCTCTGGCAATCTAGCTGAGGTGCAGCCAGTGTAGAAGCAGTTTCTAACCTTCTGACCCTGGCCTCAGCGTAGCCTGGGATAGGATTAAATCAGGTCTGGATCTAGGCCAGTGCTTACCCATAACAAATACAGGCTGATAACATATCTTTTAATTACAGGCTCCTGCACCTTCATCAAATTCCTCTAACCAACCCTCTGAGCCCAGAGGGGTCAGTGCTCCCTCATAACTCTATACATCAGGTCTGGGATAATATGATCGTGAGCAAGGTTGAGCGGGGAATTATACAAGCCAGTGACTGCACTGGCAGCCACGTTTGTCTGCTGGTTTATTGTGTCAGGAAGTGAAGTATCTTACCTCTGTCAGCATCCTGCAGTCTCTTGTAGTTCAGAGTTACCTGGGATTGTTAAAATACAAGGTGTTCTCTACTAACTATTTCCAAAAGCAGCCAGACATGTTGTCAAACCAAAAAAAATTTACTAGTGGGTGCAGGACAGTTCATTGATGTAAGTGGGGATAGCAAAATAAAGAAAACTGTGGCATAATATACCCAACAATTCTTCATATAGTGGACTACATGTAAAATTTATAAATATTTGGGACCAAAATTATTCAGACACTTTGACCTAACCATGTTTTTTTGTGTGTGTATTTTCTTTAATTGCTAATGTGACCTTCTACACCACAGACTGAACAAAATTAGGCTTTGCTTGGTAATTGGTTACCCTAAATTGGTGTTATCTAATTGTGTACTCATATTTAACAGCTGACAGCTGATTGGTTGTTTGTAATCCAGCACATACCTTTCTATCAACATTATCTGACATTATCAAGATGAATTTGTTCTGGCACAGTTCATTTTATCTTAGAGTCCTTGTCATTTTGTATTACCATTTTCTAAACTATAGCGAATAAACTGTGATCATTTGAGAAATGTTAAAGGTGTCTGAATAGGTTTTGGTTTGACCGTATGTCACAGGAGAATTCTGTCTTTTTTTTTCTATCACTCCTCAAATTGTGTGTTTAATGACACATTGTGGTGGAAATGACATTTTGAAATTGTCTGGCTATCACCAGACTAAGCTCAATTTAAGATTGAACATTGGTCTGGGGCATCTGCTCTGTATTACTGCACAAGAGGCGTGATCAATGGGCATAGTTTAAATGACTCTGTACACAATTGGATAGTCCTTCAACCAATCAAACCACAAGAGGCGTGATCAACAGGCAATGACCCATCGATTCTCTATCCGTCATCGTGTTAAACCCGCCAATATCGTGCCAGGTGGATAAGCCAGTCTGTGATTGGTTCCCACAAAAGTGTAACAGAAGCAGTAGAAATGAATGTACAGGTTTCCAGACTGAGATGCAGGGCGAAATCAAATCGCTGGCAGATCAGGCTGGGTTTACAGAGTCTAATTTTGAACAGTTTTGGAATATAATAGCCAACTCCTTTGTCTTGCTAAGGCTAATTTCATAGCTATCATTTCACATATTTCATATACTCACAATTAAGTAATATTTTATTACTTTTGCACAATCATTACCTCTGCAAACTTTAAAATGGGTTGCAGAATGAAAAACTGAAAGTTTTTAATTAATACATTAATTTATTATATTTCAATAATTTAACTAATCTAGATTAAAAAGCTAAAAAAACTATGTAAACTGAAATCATATTTGTTGTTCAACAACTGTTGTTTTTAAATCATACAAATCATACAACAACTGTTGTTTTTTATTCAATAACATAGGCCATAACATTTCTGAAATCACAAAGTTTAAAGGGTTAGTTCACCCAAAAATGAAAATTCTGTTAATTAATTACTTACCCTCATGTCATTCGACACCCGTAAGACATTACAATATTAAAACTTTACGCAAAAAAACTGAACAAAATAACGACTTATATAATGATGGGCCGATTTCAAGCGTTATGAATCATTGTATCGAATCAGCGGTTCAGATTGCCAAAGTCACGTGATTTCAGCAGTTTGGCGGTGCAATTTGACACGTGATCCGAATCATGATTCGATAGACTGAATCACAATGCTCCGAAAATTCGTGAATCCATGTTTTGAAATCAGCCCATCACTATATAAGTCGTTATTTTGTTTTTATTTTTATTTTATTTATTTTTTTGTGCACAAAAACTATTCTCGTCGCTTTCAACAGAAATATCTTAATTTGTGTTCCAAAGATGATCAGAGGTCTTACGGGTCTGGAACGGCATGAGGGTAAGAAATTAATGACAGAATTTTTGGGTGAACTAATCCTTTAATACTCCTAGTTTGGAAACAAGCAACTTTATCATAATTACACTAGAAATAACTGAATTATATGGGGGTCTTCAAATAAATTTGAGAACCACTGCTGCACATCATTTTTTAAACTTTATTATGGACAAAAATAGTTGTGCTGAAAATAAATGACATAATTGAGCAACAGATGGAATTTGTGTTTAAGTAGGTATTAATAATTTTCACACAATAAATACTGAAATGGTATATGATTTTTTTTTTTTTTCTTTGGTTATCAATTTTTTAAATGAAATTATTCATATTTTGTTGTGATACATTTTTATATTTTATAATTAAAAGCCTAGGTCTGGGACAATTGTACAACATGTACAATGTTACCATCATAAAAAAAGGATATAAAAATGTAAATACGTTTAATAAAAACCAACTCCTGGAACATACCTGTAGTTGAAGAAGAAACAACCAAAAGCAAATTTAAATAATGAGAGACTCAAATTGTTTTTACCTATTATTGCACTGCTATCATTTTAGCTAACAGATACAAAACAATGCGGTAGAATGCTTGCTTTGTGTCCAAACATATAGGAAATGTGTACTATATCAAATGTTTTGTGTGAATGTGACTAAGGAATTTCTCTCTCCCTCTCACTTTTTTCGATAAAATCTTGCACAGTTCAGCATGTACACCAAGCATGCATCAAAATGATATTCATTCAAAAACATAATATTAATTGCAAACTCGTATACATTTAGGTAATGAGGCAATTATCTCCTCACAGATTTGTGTTTTAATGGCTATATGGCAGCTAGCACGGAGACCACATTAAAATGATTTCAGGAGTCTTTGGAGTGCCTGCAGACAGTGAGGGATTTCACACCATTTTATGAAGAAGACTTTTACATTTCATGCTAAATAATGAATTCTAAAACAAAATCGCAAAAGAAAAAGATGAACCCGGAGAGAATCATGGGGTGCATTTTAAACACCAGGCTCCAAAGCCTGCCTCAGGAATGTCAATTATAAAGGAACCTGTCACCATCCACGCTGATAAGGCTGGGGATTTAGATTTAACGCTTCACTCAGGAGAGACACCAATGTGGGCTTCCACACGCGAGCACACACACACACGTTATGTGCAGCACATTTCTCCCTAGTTTTTTTTTCATCATCATAGTTAATCAATACCTCTAGCAGCAATCGATACTGTGAAGCTGGAGGACGATCATTATCCAGCGATGGTTGAAAAGTAGTCTGCAAACTTCAAAATAGAGAAGCAACATTGTTAGGAAGTAACTCCTGCACAGCCACAAAGATCAATCAATCTCCAGAGAGGTTAACTACATAGAGGTGACCTGAGTCTACTGAGCAGCAGCCAAAACACACACACACACACACACACACACACACACACACACACACACACACACACACACGACCAGTCAGCAGAACAGGTGTGCATTTGACACCATAAAAGAGCACCAGTCAATGCAGATGAAACACAATTACATGGCGGCTCAAATTTTATGCTGTAATGATATCGATGAACTATTTCAACTCAGGTGACTAAGTGAAGTTGTGTCTCTATAGGTTAATGTTAACAAACAAAATTGCCCTGCAAATATTTGCAAACAACATCATAGGGGTTGTTAATACCACTACATATTTGACAATAATAAACAATGAAATGTATAGGACATTTTAAACAATAGTTTAAAATGAAAATTCTGTCATCATTTACTCACCCTCATGTCATTCCAAACCTATTTAACTTTCTTTCTTCCCTCTGACAATATATATAACAGTCAGAAAAGTATGTTTGATGCTGTTCACTTTTCTTGAAGGGGACCTGTTATGCAAAATTTTCTTTTATAAGGTGTTTGAACACTGATGAGTGTCTGCAGTGTGTGAGAACAACCAGCCTATAATAGTAAAAACCATTCTCTCATTATTTTATAATTCCAATAAATCAAAAGCAGTTTCTCCAAATATGCTGATTCAGATTCCCCCCTAGGGGGAAGCCCCGCCCACAGCCGGTGAAGATCTGCCCCATTAGCATAGACACAGCCCTGAGTGAGAAGCATAAAAAAGGTTTTTAATAAGGTTGATTCTGTCAACACCAATGCTTCTTTTACAAACTTTTACAAAACAGATCCAAGTAAATATCACGTCATATGTTGTGAGTCCTTCCAAATTACCTTTCTGAAAGAGCTCCTGGCACTCTGTACGACTAATGGTGCTAAAGCTACCATTGTCTCTGATACAGCCCTCACATGCAACAGAATTATCGTAAATGTGAGTTTCCTTGTTTCCTATTGCACGTGAACGCCCTTTGAAGTCGCCCACTTGAATGCGTCGAGCTCGTAATTACGATTTAAGAAGTGGGAACTATGAAATTTCTGATGGCATGTGTAGGCACCAGGACACCAGAGCTATGTGGATATTTTTATCCTGCCATGCTCACCGTCTGCGTATTTCATAAACGCGCATTTATTACGCACAGAACAGACAGATTATTTAACATATAAGGCTGAACACCGCTATTCTGACATTTTCAGTGTTAGTCTGCGTGAGATTGTCCTGTTTTGTTGTTGCCAGTATGCTGGAGCATGAGCTCCTTGAAGCTCCACCCTCTTCTTGAAAGGGGGCCATAGTTTAGGGGGTCACCTTCGCATTTAAAGGTGCACATGAAAACTGTGTGTTTTTGCTGTACTTTACACTGAGGTATACACACATTCTTACTTGCACTCATTACAGCTTACCAGGCTGTGTTCCATACAAGTACAAATTGAGCCAAACCTTAGGATCTCAAAATCAGATGAGTTTCAGTGTGATTGGTTTTATGGCTGTATTTCAGGTCAAATATTAGCCAATGACATGATCTTCAGAGGTAGTCTACAGGTTCTGATCTCAATTCATTCCATCTTTCGCTATAAAGAAAAAGTATTGTATACCTGCTAGGTGAATGAAAATATAACTATAGACAAATGATGGCCATCAGATAGCATATTCTCATATTGCACAAGTAAATAATGAGGTGATGATGTGACGTCAGTGCAAATATACTACACACAGCAGGAAAGAAAAAGCCAGGACAAGTAATTTGGGTTCTTCGATTACCATGCAGCCCCTTGAGAAAATAAATTAACTGCCCGTGCGTTCATTTGTTTAGAGATATGTGAGGGTTATGTTGAAATGACCTGTGTAATTACAGTCTGAATATTTATCTATATCACTACACTGTGTGCTCATAGTTTAAGTTTCCTCTTGTTTTTTTTTTGTTATTTTCCAAGCTCCTCAAGTTAGGGTTTCACATTCATTTCCACGGATGACCTTTTATATGAAATGCAACATTAGTCTTGTGCTCCGTGGCTTGTCCACTGTGGACAAAGACTAATGTGATGCTTGACCCTCGTTTTGACCCTCTACTGGCCAGTGCAATCAAATCCACATGCCCCTCACACTGCTTTGTCCTTTATGGTCAACATACATGATGCATAGATGTAGTTATTACTGTACCCAGGTTTTGTCTCCTGTCCTGTTGCTTCAGGTCCTATAGTGATGTATGTGGTATTAGAAAGTTTAGATGATGCTCTTTTGTATCAGTATTTCTTAGAAGCATACGCTAAACAGGGGGACTAAAACCCCTTGTAATATTCAAACTGCTGTGTTTTCATACAATGATGCTAAACCAGAGAAAATTAAACCATTTCGGAGCTGAACCGTTGACTGACAAGTCAAATAGGCTGTCGTATTAGCATCTTAATTTTGCTCATTGTCAGGTGCTGTTCGTGTCCACACTTCAACAGCTGACTAATAAAGGGCCGGGCTCGTGTTACCTAACAAGCTAGCCTTTATAACCTAATTGCTTTCGGTTCAATAGTTTAAAAAGTAATTAATTACTGGGGCAGATTGTAATGGAGGTTAAGGTGGCATTTTTACCAAACTAATGAGATGGTGTGCACACAGGCAAAGCAGATGTGATAGGGTAATGGTGGCCCTGAATACAATTTACAGAGCCCTATTTGTGGTGCCATTTAAAAACCATGGAGGACCCTTCCAAGGAGTATGCATACCAGAAAATATAATAACCCTCAAGAGAGGTAACAACTTTTTCTGCTGAAATACCTTAGTACAACATTGTGACAACAGAAAAACTGGGTATTTCTAACTAGGTATTTGCCACCACTTTCATTAAAAAAACTAAAATTAAAGAAACAACTCATGACAATTCGTAATCATATTGAGTTTTCATTTGTATATGAAATCGTTTTCAATTGACATTGGGTTTCAAAGATTCTGAAAGCTTCTTACATGATTTGAATCCCAAATTTTATTTAATATGAATTTTAGTTACTTAACTCTTTCTCCGCCATTGACGGAAATTTCCAGTACTTCGTGCTTTCACTGTTATACTGTAGGGGGCACAATGACACATATTCTAAAAGAAATAATGAATTTCCTGCTCAAAGCACAGGCGAAGAAGAAGAAGCAGAAACAAGCAATATTGCATGAAAGCAGATGTAAAATAACACGATCATTAAAATTAAACATCATATAAATCAAAACTACCTAATTTTACTGAATGAAATGTCGACCCAGGGCTGTGCAAGCTTTTATAGACTAGTTGATAGTTGATAGTTTGATAGTTGATAGACTTGATCTATCTATCCATCTATGTTTTGATCCTCGTTCTGAATCCAATCCAGTCTTTGACAAAAATGCAATTTTCTCAGTTTTTTTGCTCAATGGTGCTTTTTTATTAAACTTTTTGGTAACACTTTACAATTAGGGTGCACTAATATGCATATCATGGGGCACATGACTATTAACTAATTGATTAAGTAATATGTAATTGTGTTTATGAGTTTTGAATTAATTTTGAATTATTTAATAGTCATGTGCCCCAACAAGTAAAGTCATAACATAATGATACATTTGTAAATCATTAGCTAATGATTAATTAAAGCAGACAACTGGAAGTTGAAATGCATGGCTTTGACCCGTTGTGATAATTAACACATTAATTTACATTATTAGTTCATAAAATATATTATTAAGGAATTAATGCATTATTACACATTTAACTAATAACAATGTAATGATTACTTAATCTATTAATCATGTCGAATCTTCATTAGTTGCTGATGCAGTAATCATTAATAAATGGGTTAGTTAACCATTAGTAACACATTAACTCATCATTATCTGTCCATTAGTTAAGCATGAATTAATCTAATTTCTAATGAATTAACCTTTATTTCTATAGTGCTTTATACAATACAGATTGTTTCAAAGCAGCTTTGCATTAATAAAGAAGAAAATGTATGTCAATTCAAATTCACATTCTGCTGTAAAGCAGACAATAGTGTCATTATATAGCTCAGTTCAGTTCACTGTTGATTCAGTTCAGTTCAATAACAATGTCAATTTTGGAATAGAGAAGTTGAATCTGTTGTAAAGCAGCTCTGCAGAAAATTGTCATAATCATTCAAGTTTTGATTAGATCGATAGATCCTTTCACATGAAAAAAAATGTTCAAGACAGGAAGGAAGTACAAGCTGTGTATGTGTGTGACTTTGAGGAAGATTAGGCATCTTCACCTTTAAACAGTGCTGGATATAGTCTTTCAAGAGGAGGGGAAATGGCTTGGCTCAGCAGTTTGTTTTCATGGGGCTTTGAGAGCTTCCTCTGGTTGGTTCAGGTTGCCTGGCTCTGAGGCAGCAGAAGCGGCTCATTGTCTCCTCTTTACAAAAGGAAGATCACAATGATCGACAGAGCAGTTAGTCCATGGAGCTTTATTGGCAGTGTCACAACACAACAGCTGTTGTGACCACTAGAGGTACAGGAGTCCTTTCAGACTTTCAACGTAAACAATCTAGACATACTGTTTGCACAAATGAAATGCTTATTTCAATATTCAATACTTGAATGTGGCACCGTCAAAATCATAATACATGAGTATATTTTGTTTACAGCAGGTGAAGATTAGTGTTACCTATTTGACTTTATATAGGTTGTCTCATGCATTCAATTTTTCGGTTCAGGCCTCATGGTGAGCTCCAAAAAGGTAAGCAGGACCTGCTGGAACTCCTTTTACCCCATCATATTTCAGGCCTTTGAGCAGATCTCTTGGGATTTAACTGGGTCTTCAAACCATACAAGAACAAAGGAGCTGGGAGGCCTTGATCTTGGTTTAAACTGAGGTTTGATCAAAGATAGGGTCTTAGGTCCCATCCTGAGGGCCTGAAATGTGCTCTTCCCTAGTCTGTCAGAGCAGAGGTCACCTGCAGTCCTCAGTGAGGATTAGGGAACAGAGACAGCGAAAGAAAGGTTTCACCTGTCTTTCTGCTCTCATGCAGAAGGTTATATAACAACTATCTGCACCATTGTAAGTTCCATGGGAATTTCTCATCAATAATTAGTTTTTTTGCTAATAGAGTTCTTGAATTGGCTGTATGGTTCTTTAGGTTCAGATTAAAATATTGGTGTCTGGATTATTTAAATAACCTGTAGACGAATGAATTAGTAACAGAATAAAAATATTCTAATGGAATCCTTTATTTTTTGGACTGTGCGGCTGTTTTTAATGGTCAGTGTTTTGAAATATCCAAAACTGAACTTCCTGTATGCAGTGTTTAACTAGATTCAGGAAATACCAGAACCTGAAAGGCAAAGTGTTAAAATTGGTTAATTATATGCAAGTATAATCACAGTATCCAAATAGACTTGAGAAAGTAGAAGAATTGCAATTAAGAACGCAAATATGAGGGGAAAAAAAGTGGAATTGCAATTCAGTATACAAATATGACAGTGATGTTGCTGTTGGTTACGTCTTGAATGCTGAACATTCTATGTAAGACAATATCCACTTTCAGAAACAAAACCCATTAAGTTGTTGTGAAAACTGACAGATTCTCTCTCTCTTTTTTTCTTTACACAATTTATATGTATGATTTTTAAATATATATATATATATTATTTCTACACAAAGAGTGATATTATGGAGTAATCACATCAGATTCTTCAGAATTTAGTGACTTTTTGAGCATAACTGAAAATTAAATTTCCAACTTAAACTCATAAATCTTGAATGCTTTGGAGCACAGACTTAAGTTTGGTCTCTTTTTAAAGAAGACACTTGCCAGATTATTAATGAAGTGGATAATTGTTTAAAAAAAAGTTCTAGGTTTAAGTTTTAGAAAAATGCACAAAAATACTATGTTAATTTTTTTAATATATATATATATATATATATATATATATATATATATATATATATATATATATATATATATATATATATATATATATATATATATATATATATATATATATATATATATATATTCCAAATTATGTTTTACCCCAAATTTGAGTTTGATATCTCAAAAAATTAGCCTTCAGTAAGATGTGTTTGGGCGCAGTACCAAACATTTCCACAACATTAAATTAATTTCCCATTAATTTCCAATGCTGTCATTTTTTACTTTAAGGAGTACAAGTGTGGCTTTTTTTTCAGGACCATTAACTTTGTTTAATCATGTGCATGATTTTTTTTTTGTGTGTGTGTGTGTGTGTGTGTGTTCACATAGCAAGTGCCAAAACCTTTACGTTTTGTACTATTCCGATGAAGTAAAAAAAAAAAATTAACAACAACAAGAACCGATGAGCACCAGGGGGTTAAACATTTAGTCATGGCTTTATTCACATAGTCCCAATTATAAATGTTTCCAAAAATATATTAAAACACAGGCCACCAAATTGGCAGAATTTAGACAAGGATCCTGTTCAAACATTATCTCTAAACAGAAATATAGCATAAAGTCCAGTTACAAAAAAACTGAAGTATAAAAAATAAACCTGTAAAAACCCTAAAATAAAATTCCTATATATTAAGTAGCTTTTCATTAAATAATAGCTGACAGTACAATCTATTGAGGTTCTGATAGATTGGCAGGCACAGTATAACTAGTTGTTAAGATTTGCACACATGGCGCATCCTGCGAGGGCGAAAAGCTAGTCGAGACTCTGGCCAAACAAGCCCAAGGGCCTTTGCTCTGCAGCCAAATTAGATTAAAAGCAACTTGTCTCTGCCGCAAATGAAAAAAAGGGGAAGCTGTTGACTGTGTCAGGCCAAGGAGAGGCAATTCCTATTGAGAAATGGAAACGCACACTTTTTCCCTGAATATTCAAATACAAACTCTCATACAAACATGCTGGGGTTTCTTCTCACACACACATACACACTCATTCTCAGTGGCCATCTCTCTTCTTTTTCTACTTCTGATGCTGACATTCCTGGCAGGCAGGGAGCTTTGAAGTGGGCAGTGTGTGAAAGGGCTCCCGTTACAGGGCCGAGCCCAGAGAAAGAGGATCTGTCTGGCGGTGGAGAACAACACTGGCTCAAGGGTTAATCAGGAGTCCAGCACACTACACACTCTGTCCCCTGCTCACAGCTGTAACAAGACTCTGTGTTTGGAGGTTAAGAAAGACCGAACGGCCAGAGCTTTGAAGTTGAGTGGCAGCCGTGGATTGGACCAGAAGATGAGAAGACTTTCCCCTCGTAGCTGTCTGCGACTCATACGCATACATAAACATACATCGGGTCAAAGGGTGTATGGTGTTATTGTGTGCGCAAGTCATGTGCTTTTGTGCATGTGTGCGTTATTAAAAGAGCCTGAGTAATCTTTCTATAACCTTTTCCTTCCCTGACCTCAGGAGCAGATCAGCAGCCCTCCTGTGCCCTTTTCTTCCCAAGACACTTTAAAGTCTTCTTTAAAATAAGATTTAACCCTAAACATTACCAAACAGAGCATTTACCTTGATCTGTGGCAGTCATGCCAATTCGAATCCAACTCATAACACAGCCCATTACCGCTTTACCATTTTCTAACCATTATTTAATGCATTACATTAGCACTTCAACAATACTTCGGGCCTGTTCATACATGGCCACTACATTGGAAAATGACATTCAATTTTATAATGGGAATTCTTTTATTATTTAATGATTATATTAAGTTATTTTTATTCATTTATTAAATACATTATTTAAGCACATGCCATAAGTCATGTAACGTTCAAACTATTTGTAAATAACATTGTAACGAGGTTCGTTGTTGTGGGAAGGAAGGAGGCGGGAACCGGCGAACGTTCAAAAGACTTTAATACAATAAATAAACAAAAGGAAAGTAAATCGCGGGCAGCCCCTCACGGACGACTGCCCGCACACACACAACAAAACATAAACAAAACTCAACGTAAAGTCCAGGCCTGGTCCTCTCTCGTCCTTTCCTGAACTTGCCCGTCCTTTTATGTCTCAGAGCTCCCTCATGAGAGGACTTCGAGACCGGTGTGTCTCGCCACAGGTGACGTTCATTGACAATCACGCACCGGTCTCCACTCGCTCCTCCCATGTCGCTCGTTCGTCCACCTCACCACAAACATATTTTACAAATCACAACTCTATCTAACGACCAATTTTTGACCAACTTCAGTCATCATTTACTCATACTCAATTCATCCCAAATATGTGGAAATCTGTGTTTTCTAGTCCTTACAATGAAAGTCAATGGGGTCCAATGTTGTTTTGGATTCCTTTTGCATTCATTGTATGGAACAAAAACAGTAGAAACGTTCTTCAAAATATCTTCTTTTGTCTTCTACACAAGAAGAAAAATATCATACTAGTTTGATGCTACATGAAGATGAGTAAATGATAACAGGCTTTTCTAATTTGAGTGTACTTGCCCTTTAAGATGACTTGAATACCCTGTGAAATCCCCTGATTTGCGGGCACAATTAGTGAATTCATACAAACACTCATATAAAAACAAACTCTGAATACAAGGCCTTTTCCTGTCTCTGTCCAAAGGCTTTTAAACAGTATTCACCTGAAGCTCCCCTAGAGTAGCAAACCCCACACGAGACGAAAGATGCCTACATCAGTGGCACGGTTGGCTAATGGCAATCTCATACAGACATGGAGCCATTATTCTGAAATTATGAAACCATTAGCGCTGTTCAGCCAGCATGGCCAACATGCATGTTCACATACAAATAGCTTTTATTTTCACTCTACGCTTGGATAACAGAGAGGTGGCGGTTTGAATTGTCCTAATAACGCAATGAAAAGAGATTTAAATAGGGAGTGACGAAATGTTGAAGGGACCACAACACTGCGGCTGAAAACACATTTAGGAATAAATTACAAATTTCATGCCTCGACCGCGTTCTTTATCAAAACTCACACAAAGACTATCAGAGGACAGCAGTAATGACATAAATATTCATGAGTGTGCTCACCTCAGAATAACAAGCATATATGTTTTCTTAATTATGTCCCCAGTTAACTTTGATAATTCTGCTATTGTGCTAAAACTGCAGAGGAAGTTTTAAACTGGCTATGAATTAGCTTTATGGAAAAGGCAAACAAGAAACTGTTTGTTTGTTTCATTCATGAACATCGTGCACACATTCTTATGTTATGTAGGTATAATTTTAATGAGAGTCTTCTGTTGTGTATTCTGAAGTAAATTCTTTGTTTATAGATATAAATATATGCATTTGTTTGTGTGTTTGTCTTTTCTTGGATTCCCAAGTGCACAGTACCACATTGATCTATGTAAACTCGACATATTCTCAGTAAACTCTCCCTTAATCCACAGATAAATCTGTACTGGGAAATTACAGCAAAGATCTCTTTGGGAAATACGTTGAGTTAAGTGTTCTTGTATCATCCCATAATTCACAAATGATTCCAGAATACATGGGTTACATTAATCATGGGCAGAACATGCCAAGGTAGATCATATTGCATTGTCAATGACCTGTGAGAGTTAGTGGAAAAATTTCTGGAAGCCGTACATACATCGTCTCCAGTTCCTCAACACTGCCAAGACAAATACCCGTAGTGTGTGTGTTGATGCAGCATCTCTTTTTGACATACACAAGATCTTTGATAAGTGAGCTCGACATAGATCTCAGTGTGACCTACATTATAGACATAAATCTCACCAGTCACTGTTAACATCTGACCATGAACAACCTGGTGGGCGGCATCCAACATTGTGGGAATAGAGCATCCAAAAATGGTTTACTGTTTGGTGTCATGTATAGTTTCAAATATGTATGATTTACTTTCTTGTGCGGAAAGCAAAAGGAGACATTTAGCAGAATTTCAAAGCGGTGGTCACCATTTACTGACATTTTATGGAAAAGAGTGTCTTGGACAATCTATTAAATATCTATGAATAGTTAATTATAAGAATGTCCATAATCAGGAAAAGGAAAATAATAGATTAAAAAAACAGATGTGCCAAGTGTTTTTATTTAGTTTGTCATTTTCAAGGCAAGATTACATCAAATGACTTTAAACCTGTAATGTGGTGTAATCATCAATCTATATATACAGTCTTTATCAAAAGTTTACACACCCCTTGCAGAATCTGTGAAAATGTGAATAATTTTAACAAAATAAGAGAAATCATACAAAATGCGTGCTATTTTTTATTTAGTACTGTCCTGAATAAGATATTTTACATAAAATATGTTTACATACAGTCCACAAGACAAATTATTGTTTATTTTTTTTAAATTAAACTTTTTGAATTTGAAGGTAAATTGTACTTTATTTGTCTTACCGGACACATGTAAAGTATATTTAGCTGCTTCCGAAGGGCAGTACTAAATGAATAAAAACTATATACATTTAAACAAAATAAGAAAAATGTAGACATCTTCATCCTGTTCAAAAGTGAAAAACAGCCAGTAAACACTCCTCCATCAAAAATGAGATGATAAGCAAATAGTAAGTGAATTCTCTCTGCACATACTATACGTTCATCAAATACAATTGCTAAAAACCCACTAAATCCCAGCCTCAGCCCATTAAGAAATACCGGTTTGTCTGCAGGAACCTGTAAACGCCACTTCCCTTTGCCAGCAAAAGCCTCCAAGTTCACAGAACCAATCAGAAGATGCAAATCGAATCATGTGATTAGAAAATGAATGCAAGATGCAAATGTTTATCTGTTTAAAGAGATTTTTTAACTAAGCAAGATGGAGGAATATGATGAACTTGTGATAGTTTCAGTCACTGGCAAAAGAAAACGTCATCAACCTCATAATGCTCGTTCTAAGGCTAAAGAAAATCGTTAGAGTGGAATGACAGGATTTTGCAAGTGCCATGTACAGTTTACTATGCAACTGTGTACTATGTCTTGTCCAAAGAGGTCGTCTTAGAGGTTTTTGAAAAAAAAGCACAGATTGACTTCATTCAAATTTGTTCAACCAATGAATTGACTAAAGTGACATTTTTGAAAATAAAGCATTTTAGACTTATAGCCTTTAAACTGCTATTAAAGTAAAATGACTGAAACTAAACATAGAAGGAAAGGTTTTTGCATCTGAAGTATATATAGTTTATATAGTATATTTTAAGTATATTATAAAGTTTAAGTCATGTCTAATTTAAGTCATGAATTTGTGTGGTTCATGCTAGAAAGAAAGTCATGGATTGGAATGACATGAATGTGAGTAAATGATGATGTAACATACATTTTAAGGTGATCTGTCCCTTTAATCACACATCAAACACTGGTGTGACAATATTTTGAGAAAGTTACAGATGCGTACATTCGAAATGCATTGGCACTGCCGGTTACATGGTCCATGTAGTTCTCCAAAATCCCAGCTGAATCGCAGCATGAGGTGCATTCTGAGATATTGATCGGCAGTAATCTGTTTTCCTGGTGTGGGTGGTGGGAGAGACTGCGACCTGCGAGTGGGGTCAGCAAGGCCAGATTCCCTCTCCGACCGGGCAAGAGCCATGCCACATTGATAGATGAGCATCATGACTACCGTGTCACTCTGAGCGCATTAGCACACATGACTGCAATTCGCATTAAGCCGTCCAACACGTTTGGCTCTTGTAGTTGTTTGCCCGCTGTGATGTATCTGATGATGGTAAATGAACACAGTTACAGTGCGTGTTGCGTGGCGAAAAACATTCAGTGGCTCGCTGCCCCTGTGGGACTGCTAGCATGCGCTGCCTTTTTTGTTTACAAAGTTGTTTGAATATTAAGCAGGGCCATTTTTCCAGTCATAATGAAGCAACAATGCATAGCCACACATCTGCACATTTACATATTACACTGTAATTTAGCCTCAGCTCTTAATTTCCTGCCTCATGCGAGCCGAGAACGCGGTGGGCACTGATTTGCATAGGCTGCAAGGACGGCCGGGGGGAACGTGTGGCTCTGTGCGGCGCTGTTTGTTTACCAATCATTTGCATTGCATGTAAACAACATCAGAGTAATGGTCTGGAGCCTCGCGCGCTGCCAGTTGTCCGCACGTTCAAAGATGGGAGACGCAAAGCGGCGGCGCTCACAGATGGAGTTAGCGGATCCGGAAAACTGCATCGTCTCCCAGGGAGCTGTTGTAAACAAGGAAAACATGAGAATCGTATATGGATTCCGGGTCCAGAGTCCTAAGACACGTTGAGGCTCCAGACAAACATGCAGTATG
This sequence comes from Gobiocypris rarus, assembly GCA_023029165.1. Lineage (NCBI taxonomy): Eukaryota > Metazoa > Chordata > Actinopteri > Cypriniformes > Gobionidae > Gobiocypris > Gobiocypris rarus. Next base: position 26,727,795 of record CM040925.1, read on the forward strand.
CCACTTTTTACTCTCATAATGTGTCAGACAGCTCCAACTGAGTTCAACAGACAGACAGTGATCAATACATTTAATCAGCACAGCCACTGTCACACACCATCAGAGCGTGATAATGCTGTAGGCATCTTTAAGAGACACAAAACTACACGCAGAAAGGGCTTTAGCTGTCCACTGAAAATTTGAATGCAGCCTCAGTGCGTTTTAGTGAATCATAGTAAATCAAGACTAAAAGGCTTGAGAGAGTGTGTTTCAAAAGAGAAATTTAACTATTGACAAGATTTACTTTTAGACCAGGCCTGGAATTTTACGACAGAGAGCAGAGGGCAGCTTTCCCGCCACAGAATAAAAAAATAAAATAAACAAGGTAATTATGACTTTATTTCACAATTCAGGCACAATACAGGGGGAAAAATTCAGAATTGAGAGTTTATATCTTATTCCTCTGAATTTTGAGATATAACCTTTAAGAAATGTAAGAATTTAAAGGAATAGTTCACCCAAAAATGAAAATTCTGTCATCATTCACTCACTAATTTTGGGTGAACTATCCATTTAAGAAGGTCATTCAAGCCCCATTTACACTGCCAGCGATTTTGTCGCATCATGTCGCTAGTGGCCGTTATTACCGTAGAGATCCACGTTTGCGACACGACTGAACCGGGGTGTTGTGACACTTCCCCTCATGTGTACGTTGATGGACGTTCCTCAAGTTTACCGCTATGGGTGTGCTTTTGAGTCAGCGGGGAATGAAAAACAAAGGACCCGCGAGAGATTTCCCCCAGTCTCCATGTGCTCTACTTCTATTGTCACGTTCAACGGATTCATTTGCATAAAGATAGAAATCGGTTAGCTTTTTTTATGCGCATTTTTCAAATGCAGCGCCGCCTTCCCGGAATGCTATGCGGGCACGTTAAAGTCGTTTGACGACTTTATTTTAAATTGATTTTTTTTTTAAATGTGTCTCTGTATGTACACAGAGACATATCGTAAAGAACAGGGAAATTGCAAACAGCTAAAATCAACTTCTCCTCCATCTTGACACGACACCGCAGTAGCAGTACGGCAGACAGATCACGTGCACTCCACTGACTTCACTCCTATTGGTTGTTGCTTGCGTCGCTTGGCACGCCCACATTATGTCGCCAACGGTCACTGCAGAAGCGGAGCAGAGTGAAGTCGCGACAACAACAGAACAACAGAAAATGAATGTCCGTTAACTGCATTGGTTATATATAATTGTAGCTATCTAATTTTGAACCATATTTTTTAAGGTTCGACAGCTGGTTTAAGGTAAGATTTTCCCTTAGTGGAATTGTGGCTCAGTTTTACTACAGAGATGCTGAAGTTTTATTTAATCTTATTTTTACTCGCAGTGGTGATTGGCATATAGCCTACTTGATCCCATACACATAAAAATCTTTCTTTCCTGCTCTTTCCCTCCTGCTGTATCTCACACAAACACATACACACACCACAACGGCCCATACTTTTAAAAAAATGTCTCTCATTTCCTTGGACAGGGCTGTGTGTCCACTCCCCCAGATCTCTGCTGCACTTCCATTTCATGGTGCATGGCCCCGGCGTGTGATTATTCCACTCTCTCAGGTACAGGGGGAGTTAATGTCTGAGGAAACTGATGTCCCTGTCAGCTACCGCCTCTCCTCCCCACACGACCTCCCACCCCTTCCGCGTGGAGCTTGTCACTGCACACGCTTCCGCATCGCCAATATGACAGCACCCCCTCACAAATACACGCATCCGCTCACGCGTGGTCCCTCCTAACTATCAATTCTCCACACAAGCGAACAGAGAACCGGGAAGCATATGCCACCAGCCCTTGATCCCCTGGCCTGCATTTACATCCACTCCATGGAGTATCAGCTGGTTAGACGCAGCTGTTACCGTACATATATGCCTGTAAACATAAGCTTGCTGCAAACATAACATAAACAACCACACAGCTGCCATCTACCTGACAAAATGCAAGATACCCAGCAGTTATCAGATGAAGTCATTCTGTACAAAAGGAAGTGCTTTCAGGTATCTGCTTGACAGGAACAGAAAACTGTAGAGGCTTAATAGTATTTCCTGTAGGTAAGTGCTCAGCTGAAAACCTTCCCCTGCTACAAAGGCTTCTGGATCCAAATGTTCTTTGTCCTTCACTTTCTTATACATTGCTTGCTGATATTCAGACCAGCGGCAACTGTGATTATAATGTGATATTCCTTTACACAACAGTTCCATAAACAATATGTTAAGTAACATATGTTTTAGAAACCTTCTTCCGTTTGATCGGACCACATGGGTCAGCCTTCGCTCCCCACGTGCATCAATGAGCCTTGGCCGCCCACGACCCTGTCGAGGGTTCACCACTGTTCCTTCCTTGGACCACTTTTGATAGATACTGACCACTGCAAACCGGGAACACCCCACAAGAGCTGCAGTTTTAGAGATGTTCTGACCCAGTCGTTTAGCCATCACAATTTGGCCCTTGTCAAACTCGCTCAAATCCTTACACTTGCCCATTTTTCCTGCTTCTAACAAATCAACTTGTTCACTTGCTGCTAATATATCCCACCCACTAAAAGGGGGCTGTGATGAAGAGATAATCAGTGTTATTCACTTCACCTGTCATAATGTTATGCCTGATCGGTGAGTATATACAGTATATGCAATTTTACTCCACTTTACTGCAATCCTGCAGATTTGAAATCACACTCTGATGTACCAATCTTCTATTGGTATTCAGTCTTCATGTGATGCAAATTTGTATCGGCAAAGTTCAACTTTGCCTTTTGCAAGAGTTTAACATGATGCTGTGTGAACAGTACATTTTTCAAGACACATACCCACAAGTAAATGCAGCTATCAGCCACAGACACTGACAGTGTGAATGTAGCCATCTGCTCTGCCGACAACAACAGTTTAAAATGAAGCCACTGCTGAATGATCTGTTTTGCATCTCCGAGCATCACACAGGCTTTCCTGAATAAATCAGTATTTTTGAACAAATTAGCTAAGTGAACGCTTTAAAGGAAAAGTCTCTTGTTTTGTTCTAGAATGAATCAGTATTTTGAAAAAATTGGTTGAGGGAATGATTCACTGACTTGTTCATTAAAATTGTTTCATTAACAAAGTTTGGGAGGAGCATATTCAAATTATCCATCTAATCAATTCGTCATCAGCAATTACCACGTTTATCCTATCAGCATGAGATTAAGCCTATATAGTACATGCACAGTCAACTCACCTACATTCCTCGATAGTTTTTAACATCTTTCCACCACCCCAACTCCTCAGTCTTGGCTTATTCCTACCACAGCCAAGAATACAGGGGGAGTACTCATGGGTTCGGGCCAAATGCCATGCTCGCAGCCCTCTTCTCAGACAGCACGCCAAATACGCACACCATTTATTCTTTCTGACTTATTTTGTAAGTGTGAGCTCGTGAAATGAAATTAATAACTGAAGAGCTCTTTTCCAAAACGCGATAAACGGCAAATAAAAAAAAATAGTTTGGTCCCCCCTTTGCTGCCAAAACAACCCTGACTCATTGAGGAATGGACTTGCCAATCCTTTCACTTGCCCATTTTTCCTGCTTCTAACACATTAACTTTAAGGACAAAATGTTCACTTGCTGCCTAAAATATCCCACTCACTAACAGGTGCCGTGATGAAGAGATAATCAGTGTTATTCACTTCACCTGTCAGTTGCTTCACCTGTTATGCCTGGTTTCTGTACAAGCCTACAATATCATGCATGTGGTACCATTTTGTTTTACAAATACATTTTATTTTTTATTTTTCAGACTTTGATTGATGGCATCTGCTTCTCACAGAGTCAGAATGAAAACTTAACTTCTCAACAGAAGCTATGTGTATTTCCAAATGCCCGTGAGCATGTTTCTAAAGAAAAAAGGGTCTTTCCCCCAGTGTTCAAGTGCATCATTCCTTCAGAACACATGGGACATATGATTTTCTCACTCTAGAGCCGGGAACTCATCCATAATTAACCTACATATCATTTGTATTGTAGTGCAAGCCTTTATTTTGCAGAATTGGACTCCCCAGTGCTTTTCCCTTTGAATTTTTATAAACTTTCGTTTTCTTCACTATGATGACATTTGGGAGTCTCTCTGCTGTGGTGATTAAGTGTAGCTTGGATTACATAGGTTGGTCCGGCGGGGACCTTGGCAAGAGTCATTATCTAAAGTTTTCCTGTTAGAGTCATGCAATGTAAAGACACCAGCTTTGTCCACTGAACCACTTCAGTCCAATTTCTCAGTCCCACTCCTTCGCAGTGAGATTGTTCCGCCATAGCAACCAATGAACATCCAAGCCAGTAAAGACTACTAAGTTGACCTGAGAGACAGCCAGTCAGTGGGCTGAAATAATGTTTGGCCTAATGGTCTATGACATGCTAGTTTGATCTGGCAAGTTCTTTTAAAAGCGGATGCCCTGAGCCACGCTGGCAGAGGCCGAGGGCTGATAATGGCCAAAGAAAAGACCCGAAACACGAGCCAGTTAATCAAGAGACGTGCCAGATACTTTCAGCAGCTCCCAAATTCTCTGCTTTGTAGCGCCAGACAGCAAAGCCATCGAGCCAGAGCTGTTACATTGCAATCCAATCCATTTATTTAAAGATCAATAGTGCTCAATTCAGCACACACTGCATCAAATGACTGGCACACTCAGCGGGAAATGAGTGACGCCTTTGCATGAAGTTGCATACAGTGGCAGCAAAAAATATAGACACTTAAGCTACTGATAAAAAATTATGAATTTTCTCAAGTTCTCAAGAATTGTTTCTTATTATTTTAAATGTTGAAAACAGTTGTGCTGCCTAATATTTTGCAATATCTTTACTTTAATAGAAAGTTCAAAAGCAAAGCATCATTTGTAATGACCTCTATCTAAAATAACTGTAAAAAGACAGTAAGTCTGTCACATTTTACAGTTACATTTAAACGTTAAAAAAATAATAATAAAGAAAGAAAACATGTTTCAGAAGATTTTTATTTTTTTTATCCTGTGAAATCTTGACCCCTATGTTTCCTATCTCTATTACACAAACATATTGTGTAATTGTGTGTTTTATTTGTTATAATGCAGTGAAACGTCAAATTGTGCTATTTTCATGATTTATCAACAAAAACATTACATTTATGTGGTTCAGATACAATAATATTTTGAGTTTCTATTTATTGAACCAGTTTCCTTCATTGTATTAACTCAATCTTTTTATTTAAATGAACTCAACATTTTAAGGCAACCAGGTTACTTGCTTTTTAAAGTTAAACCAACAATATATTTTACAGTGTACATTTTTAAGTCTTCCTTAAGTGTCCCAATATATTTTGGGGCCACTGACTTTTAACAGAAATAAATTATGATCTACACTGAGAACGATTTTCTTGAGTGGCAGAAAAATCTATCACCAGTGGATTGCGAAGCACCGATATTCTACATGCGAAAGTAACATGATTTATCTTTCCACTTTACATCAAAAAAAAAAAAGTTCAATAACTAAGGACTCGAGTTTCAACTCATACTGTTGAATTGGGAATTCTCCTTGTGCATACATCCCTCATTCTATAGAAGAAGCACATTTGTAAAACATGTCATTTTAAGAAACCCAGTTTGTGCCCATGACTTAACATCTATCTCCATGTGCATTATACATGTCCTGGAATCTCTGTGGATGTGTGCATGTATGTTTGAATATGTCTTTGAGGCATAGCGTGTCCTGCTGTGCATTAGGCATGTATATCAGTTGGCGTATGTCGTGTGTGTTTGATTTGAATGTATATTCCGCTCACGTCCTTGAATCTGCCACTGCGACTCAGGGCCAGTTGTGAGGGCCCAGTGACTGACATCTCTGAGTCCATGTGTTCAAACATCTCTCCTCTTGTTTCTCTTTTGATCAGCGGATGCCATTCTCACTGATTTAGCAAATCAGTGATGCTTGTCAGAGAATTAATTACCTGGATCGGTGCTGGTTGACGCCTCTGGCAGCTGAGGGAAAGCAAGGGAGAAACAGACCACAGCATTTCTGTCCACACACCTAGAAATCCTGCTTAATCGCACACAATCCATTTCAAAGTCAACTTGATTGGACTTTTGTCTGCGGAATAATGGGGAATTAAGCAGTGCCCAGACAGTTATGGTTCATATTTGCATATGCGTACATGCCAGATTAGCTCTTCCAGCCCATGGTGATGTAGAGAGATTGGCCAAAAACTGCTCAATCCAACTATCTGTCAGGAAGCAAAGGTGAAGAGCACACTGTTCCCATATCTCCTCACTGCGTATCATGCACTGTTTGGTATTAAAATAACAGAACAAAATGTCTGAATTACAGTATGCTTTTATCTAACATCAGAACAAGCAGCTCAGAAATTAAGCAATGTATGATTGTCATTGCATTAGATAAAAATGTAAAAAATAAAAAATAAAATAAACAAAACCCACCAACATTGCGATCTCAGAAACGTTCTGGCAAGGTTCTCTCAGAGTTATGAATAAACGTTATTCCCGCAACGTTACTGCATTTGTTTAAAGGGGTACTTCAGAGCTGGGAAGATGAATCTGTATTTAAACTGGGTCATTAATGTAGTAGAAATGTGAAATTATTTTTGAATTTGGTGCCTTCTAGACTAAGAAAACACAGAAAATGTATTTTTGTCTCATGGGGATGAAAGACAACAATTCCCAGAACGCACTGCTTCACTGCCCTACTCTAGACGGCTAGTCGGCTGCTGGATTACTGGATCACTTGCCTACCATGTTCATTTTCAGAAAATCAGTTCAGTTAGAGACACTACAATTAAAAACTGAACGTGTCTGTTCGATATAATGCGAGTGAGCCGATTGAGCGTCACGGCACAAACACAGCAGGATCGGATTACATTCATCACATGAACTGTGGTAAGCGCGGGATTCGGCTGCATTCACAGCACGTGATCAGTCTGGCACGTGTTCAGTTCATGTCTTTGGAAGCTTAACTGTCATAGGAAGTTAATTTTAAAAGTTAAAACACTCACTTTGCTCTCCAACGCTCCGGTTACATGAATCTCCGCAGCTCCGCGAGCCGAGTGCTGTGAGTGTGATGTTGAAAACATGTGGAAATAGCGCCTCCTGCTGGCTGTAGTCTTCAGCCTCTGGCCAAAAACTCCTCCGATGACGCAAAATGATGATATTTGCGTCATCGGAGGAATTTTTCCAGAAATAAAATACATAATCGTCTTGTAAAATACATACCCTCGTCTCAGGGTCATATGAGGGGGGAAAGTACGATAATTTGAATATACTCCCGGGTTTCTACTGATACAAAGCTTAATGCTAATCGCTGAAGTAACCCTTTAAGGTAACTGGTTTTAAATAATGTTATAAAAAGATTCATACATTATTTTCTGAAATGTTTTAGTTGTTACTAATGTAAAAATTAAAAAGTAACGTAATGTTACTTAATAAGGTTTAATGTATAAAATATAAAATGGAATGTCATGTTATTTTAACGTTCGCATAATCAAGGACTTTTTTTTTTAACTACAAAACCAAACTTGGTGACTTTCATTATGAAAAAAATAACAAAAACCACTGAGACATTTTCAAATGACCTTCTTTTGTGTTTCAGCAAAAGAAAGGAAGTCATACAGGTTTGGAACAACATGAGGGTGAGTAAATGATGACAGTATTAGATGGTTTGTTGGTTTTAGCTGTTTGCAGCTTTTTTCAGCTGGTCAGGCTGGGAGACAATCTTTATGACCTGCTAAACTAGCAGAATCCCAATATAGTCAAATGGGAAAATCATGCTAAACAAGCTTGGCCAGTATTTTTTGACAATCAGTCTAGCTTAAACAGGAACATACAACTGTTTTAAAAGGTGTCAAATGCTCATTTAAAGGGGTCATGAATTGAGAAATCAACTTTCCCTTTTGATATATAAAAGGTCATGGTAATATAAGAATATCCTGTAAGCTTCAGAGCTGAAAACTTCTTTGTTAGTCAAAGAAAAGCTTTTATTGACATCAGGCCCAGCAAACGATCGATCTCAGAATATGCCACACCTTGACGTCATCATGTGGTGAAACACTGCATTAACAGAATAAGAACAATGCCTGATTCTGTAGCCCCACCCACCGATTCGTAACATGACATAGGCTTACATAGAGCTAAACCAGAACGTACTTTTAAGCAATAAAAATGTCACATAAGCTTAATTCAGATTCCAATATTATGAATGCATGGATGAACTTTATTTTTAATGAATATCTAGCTCATGTGGCTAAGACATTGTGCGTTTGGTCCTTCATTTCACCACGGATTCGTTTGTAAACAAGAGACTGGATTTGCAGACAGGATGAGACCACATGAATGAATGAAGCAATACACTTATATAAGTAAAAAAAAATTTTTTTTTATATGTGATAGTATTACATTGTAACATATCATTTGACATCTATTGATTATACGTACATGTATAACTGAACATACCTTAGCATGTTGTCAAAGGCTGAAGAATCCTTTATTTGTGTTGTTGTTGGTTCATTGCGATTCTGGATCAGACTTGGACATGTATTGGCCAGGGCTCGCAAAGACCATCGTCCCGGGGCTGTGTGTGTGTACGGTTCGCAGTTATATACCCACGGATGGTGCGGGCCAAGTAATAAACAAAAAAAACATTCCAATCAATCGCGGGTGGATGAGAGATAAATCATTAAGTTTGCTTGATAAAGATATTTTGCGAGCCCTGTGGGCAAATTATTCTGGTTGCCATTTCCCCACGCGCTTTCAAAACAACCCCTCACGTGTACTGACAGGGGAGTTAAAGCTCATTAAATATGCAAATATTATCCAATCCTAGTTGTGGGTGTTTACTTAAGTCTTCAATGCGGCACTCCCATAAAAACCAGGGTTTGAGAGCCTCAAAGCCAAGGTAGAAAATAGCCTGTTATTATTTATTATGATGTTTTTTAATGTAAAAACCACGCAAACTTCATAAGTTAACCTTAGACAACAGTATAAAAAAATAAAAAATGCCAGATCATGACACCTTTAAAGAGATTCTTTGGCTGATTTACATTATTATCAAAGGAATAGTTCACCCAAAAATGAAAAATGTGTCATCATTTACTCACAATCAAGTTGTTCCAAACCTGTATGGATTTCGTTGTTCTGCTTAACACAAAATAAGATTTGAAGAATATCGGTAACCAAACAGTTAATGGACCCCTTTGACATCCATAGTATTTTCCCCCCTACTATGGAAGTCAATGGGTTCCATCAACTGTCTAGTTCCCCATATTATTCAAAATATCTTCTTTTGTGTTAAGCAGAACAAACAAACTCATTCCGGTTTGGAACAACTTGAGGGTGAGTAAATAATGACAGAATTTTTTGGGTGAACTATCCCTTTAAGTTTTGTGCAGTACGCCTAATAGACATTGTTACTGAAACACAGTAGCTTTTAATAAGTGATCTGTTTACTTCAGGTCTTGATGAGGTAAAGCAGCTGCAACTGAGGGGAAGAAAAACACGGCTGTGTAACAGAACCACTCAGCTTTTCTGAACCCGCTGACCCCCACCCCACCCATGTCTCTCACACACACACTCACTCACTCACCAAATTCGGTCCATAACGTCGATGTAACCCTGACCCAGACAAACACAGGCATCAGCGCGCAGATATCACACTCTTCGGCTGTCAGATCTCTCCGCCGCCCATCACTCTTTTATTCATGCTCTCTGCACCCAGCCACCCCACGCCTTTTACCTTGCTCTCGGCAAAACACAGACGGAAAGTCATTTCGCTTTTATCAAGTTGTCATTTCGGTACTTTTTTGTTCCGTCAGACTTGGGCTGTCACTCTCGACCCGGGCCACATGAGAACTCCATTGTAAAACAGCCTGAGGAGGAAGCAACAGAAGACTGCAAATAGCTTTTACACTTCAACAAGCTGTCTCTGATAAATGAACATCATATGAACATTCGCTACTTGATATCCATCAGTGATTGGCCACAAAAGATGCACAGAACAAATGAGTTTTTCAGCAAAAAAATAAATCACTATCAAATCATGTAACATTATTCAAATCAGCGAGTAGTGAAATACGACTGCATGCGGTGTTATATTAAGATGAACATTGTGTTGTGCGTGTATTAGCTCATTTACAGCATTTATACAGTGCTTACTCAATTAATAATCTTTAAGATAAACAAATTGTTCTTCAAATGATGCATTTCCACCAGTCTTTTGTCCTCATTTAACTCTATAGACTTTGATAGAAGGGTTTTTGTCGGACACACTTTTCTTGCTAGATGCTTTTAGGGAGTAATGCCACTTTCTGTTGTCTCTAATGCAGCCTTAAGCTGTTTTTCTCTAGACAGTCTCAATTTATGCACATGTCCTGCCATCATCATCAACAGTAAATGCTCTTGGGCCTCCTGGTTCTGTGTGCCAAAAACAGAGAACCTGTGGCTATGTCGCTTCTTTGAATATTTCAGAAGAAATTCATTAGGAAAGTGGGACAGATCTGAGGTTTGAAGTGATATTTCATTCAACAAACGCACCCTGAGGACTAATATTGGTTTGAGAGTTAACAGCAGCTTTGCATATTTTAATGTAGCACAATTACAATCAGTCTGGAGTCCAATTAGGATTGTCGTAGTTTTTGTGTCATTTTTATGGTTGCCAGTTCTGACACCTGATAACTAATCTTTTATCTTTTTTTAACAATTGTAGTCTTGAAATGATGATCATTACAAGGTTTTTGCCTTTTTCTGCTAATCTCAACAGCTGTTATGACATGCAAATGGTGGTTGTAAGCGTTTACATATTCAGGGCAGCTGTGAATGTGATTTTCATATATCATCATGGCTCATATAATGAATTATGTCAGTGTGTATAACTCTATTTCGTGACCTAAAAATGGGGGTCTAAATGCAGAAAAAAAAAATGGAACTAACCATGCAATAATAACCATATAAGATTAAAAAAAAGTAAGTTCCTCAGAGTTTATAAGGACTTTTTTGATGTCAAAGGCTGTGTGTTGAATCAAACTCTAAAGTATTTTGCAGCAAATATGATTTGGTTAAGACAATTTAAAGCAAATATGGTTAAGACAATTTATATTTGATATATTTAATCTATAATATATTTAAATGCATTTTAATGAATTACTCATTTAAATTTTACAGTTCAAAGTTCATAAAACCGAGTTTATAAAAACCCATTTTTTATTTCCTTGTTTAAGTTTGACAATGGTGAATATGAACTGCCATTGCATGACAAGAGATGCGTTACAATTTGAAATCATAAAAATACCAGTATACGGGTTTAGATTGTCATCAGGACAAGTAAAAAAAAAAAATCTGGGTCCTGATCAACACAGTTGAGAACCACTTTTTTAGGAATCACCATGTAAACTACATTCTTTATGTCATATCAGTCTTTCTCCCGCCATTACCTCACAAAGCTCAAACATGCGAGCACACACTTTTGCTATTTAACACACATAATGACTGCAAATAAACAGAAATGCGACACCCAAGAGTGTTTGGCACCAGTCGACTGCTGCAGCAAGCGCTTGTGCTTATCTCCACTGTTCAGTCAGGGCTCACGAAAAAAAGAGTTCTGCTCTCCCCTCAGTTCTCTAAAGCGCTGTTGTGTGGTTTGGGATTACCTTCTCTCACCCTCTCTCTTTCAGTGTGCTGCAGGCTGCTGCACTCCTCTCCTCAGCAAAGCCTTCGCTCTCTCTCCTTTTCTCACTGTGTCTGACACACTAGCCAGTCCTCTGAGTATTACATCATCCTGATGTAATGTCTAACCAATCACATGACTGCTCTGCTAAACCTTCAAGGATTATAGAGCCCTGTAGCTCAGACTGCATAATGAGAGAAAAAGAGAATGAAAGAAAAATAGTAGGAGAGAGAGCAAAAGTAAAGGAGTATCAGAGAGATGAGACAATTTCCTCAGGCTCTATTCTGGATCAATTTTTCCTGCTTTTCCTCTTTAGCTCACCCAGAGGATGGCACAATAAAACTGGAGCTTGTGCTTTTGAGATGAACCTAAGAGACATCAGATTCTCAAGTAGGGCTTTTTATGCCTGAAAATATACATTCATTATGTTCTTTGTCTTGTGGTCTAATCGAGTAAATCCTAATTTCTAATAGTTATTTTAACAATTCCATTTTCATTATACAGTAATGTTTACTATTCTTTTAAAGTTTTAATTCATTCAAAAATGAATGTTTAGTTATTACTTACTCTCCTGCATGTAATTTCAAGCCTGTATCATTTCAAGAGATATTTTGAATAATGTTCATTAACAATTGTCCTTGCGTTTGCATGAATTGTTTATGAGTTCATGAATAGAAACTGGAGTTTTCGAGCTTCAAAAGGACGTAAAAGTACCATAAAAGCACCAAAAAAATGGTCTAAAGGACCACCGAAATGTTCAAGTATTGCATAATCCATACATTACTTCCAATGGACTGTTTAACTCTTTCCCCACCATTGGCAAGATTTTCCATCATTTATGTCGCAGCTTCCCCGCCACTGATGGAATTTTATGACAATCTATATTTTCACTGGTATACAGTAGGGGATGCTATTACACATCTTATGAAAAGTACAGAATCTCTGGGTCAGAACAGTGATGAAAAAGAAGCAGAAACAAGCGAAAGAAGCATGACTTATGCAAGTTGTAGTCTTTGACCAAAATTCAATTTTCTCAGTTCAAAATGTTGCTTTTTTATGAAACCTTCCCACATTCAAGTGTTGATGGAAATAAAATGCATGTTTTGTTGTTGTTGTTTTTATTTTATTTTTATTTAAAAGCAGAGGCTCTTTTCTTTCTTTTGATGTTGCATGTTCAGATATTCATAAAATAAAATATTTAATGAGGGCAATGAAAGTTTTGTGAAAAGTTTAAAAAAAATGCTGGAGGTGGCTGGCAACTTTAAAAAAACACTGGTGGGGAAAGAGTTAACGTGTGTTGAAGAATCAGATTTATCCCATGTGTAAACAAATCATTTAATCATAACTGGTTTCGTGAACTGGATCAAATGATTCTTTGAAGCGATCCAACAAAAAACAACAACATCAAAAACAAAACAAAAAAACCCTGTTGAACAAATTGGCCATTGTTACTTTTTTAATGGCTTGAATTTAAGTCACTTCATCACATATTTGCAATCATATTTCCAAAGAATTAGAATATATAGAACATGAATTAGTGCATGCACGTTTTTATAATTTCTTATAATTTCATAACAGTCCCACTTCTCATTTCACTATATGGAGTTTTGTTCCAAAATAAGATCATGCTGACGTCCTCCCAGCTACCCCAAAAATGTTACATCAAAATCTTCATGCCAGGAATATCCTTTCAGAAGATATCCGTTTGGTCTGATATCCAAAAACCAGCATGCACCCCAAAACAGTTAACAAAGATGTATTTAGTCTAGTACCCAAAACCAAATAAATTAGCAGGGTTTACTGAATAATTTTAGTACTTCAATGCTCAGACTTTGTGCTCAAACTTACTTCATCTGGACTTTGTACAGACTTAAGGGCCTTGCACACTGAGTCCAAAATTTTCATATGTGTTTTTTCGTATTTGTCATCCTAAAAATGTGTTATGCACAGAAACCTTGCACACTGAGCCCGATGCATATTAATTAATGCGAAAAAAGATGCAAAACAATACAAAATAGAGTCTTCAAGTATTGAGGATGATTTCCCTCTCTCTTAATGAAATATTGATGAATAAAATGAAATATTTGTTCTATCCAATCCTTAGATTGCATAGAGAGGAAGGAGAGTTCAACCTCCTTCTCAAGGAGCTGGAGGAAAATCCAGAGCGATTCAAAGTTTACTTCATGATGTCAGTGGGTCCGTGACAAGGTGGATCAACTTGTCAGACGCCATTCTGGATTTTGGAAGAAATCCTCTGAATTGTTAAAACACCTCGAAAAATGCAAAAAACTGAAAAAATGTAACCTGATCCAAAAAAAATATATATATATATATATATATATATATATATATATATATATATATATATATATATATATATATATATATATATATATATATATATATATATGACAGAGAAAAGTGTGTAAAAAGATGAACATGACAGACGACAATTTCAGACCTTTAGTCTGAACTTTTCTGACCACTACTAAAGCATCACATTTTGAAAGAAAGAAAGTCATAAGATTTTTAAACAAATTAAGGTGAGTAAATGATGAAAGGATATTAATTTTGAATAAACTATACCTTTAACCTTCACAAGGCCTGACAGTTAAAATCAAATTTTCTTGTGATAGGGAAGTGTCCTTTTATCTTAAATCAATTAAGCGTTATTTAGTTAAATGCCATTCAGCAGAGGCAGTGAGAAACCACAGATGTGCTTTGTTTTGAAGTTTTACCACATCTGTGGTTTTTCTCTTCATGTATGTTGAGTGCTTGTGGTTCGAGCCGCATCAAGTGCCTCCATCAGACATCAGAGAGAAAGAAGGATGGCAGCTGTTCATCTATTCCTCAGAAAAAAATGTGACTGATCACTCAGTCAGTCAACTCTGGATTTAGGTTTATAGATTTGAATTAGAAAGCAATTCTGAAGTGATTGTGTGTCAGTTTATCTTGTTGGAATATGTCCATATAAAAACTATACTAAATCAGTATGGTTAAGTTGAGACATTGATTGCTTGATCCCATTCAATTTATACAAACTCTGTTTCAAAACCGCTTCCTCTCTACAGCTTTCTACTTAGCATGCTAATGGTCAAGAATGCTTGAAAGTGAATAATCTGAAACCCTCCAAATAGGCAGCACACACATACAGCACAGTTGATTTCAATAAAGTTTGATGTTAGCAAGTTGCAAAGCTAAGAGCACAGTATTCAAATAGTCATAAAATACTGCTAGCACACACAAATATAAGGTCAAAACATTTATTTGTAAATATGCTAAACCATGTTTTGGTACTTTTATGTGATAGGCTGCTTTGCAATAAGTCAGTTCAAGAAAATCCATCCCTGCTAGATATTCTTCAGTCAATTGTAAATGGTATTATTAGAAAGTGTTTAGGAAAAGCAACAACTTAGCCACAAAGCAGAAGATCACGTAAAGTCACGTAAAAAGCGTAAATGTTAATGGTAAGGGCTGTTTTTCAAGGTTTGGGCTTGGCCCCTTACTTCCAGTAAAGGCAAATCTGAATGCTTCAGCCTTCCAAGACATTTTGAACAATGATATGCTTCCAACTTTGTGGGAACAGTTTGGGGAAGGCCCTTTTTTATTTGATGACTGTTCTCCAGTGTACAAAGCAAGGTCCATAAAGACATGGTTGGGTGAGTTTGGTATGGAACATGACTGGCCCGCACAGAGACCAGACACTGGAGTGGAGATCATGAGCCAGGCCTTTTCGTCCAACATCAGTGCCTCACAAATGCTTTACTGAATGAACAGGCAAAAATAATCCAAATGCTAGTGGAAAGCCTTCCCAGAAGAGTGGAAGTTTTTATAGCTGCAAATGGGGGACCAACTCCATATTAATGTGTATGTATTTAAAATGCAATTTCATTAATGTCCCTGATGTTGTAATGGTCAGGTGTCCCAATAATTTTGTTCAAATAGTGTACTTGAAATTATATACTTAAATGCGAACTGAATGTAACGTTTCAGAACAGTTAATTGCATCTTATATAAAAATAAAATTAAATGTTTTATTGTTTAAATTTATATTAAAATGCAGTTAGTTGAATTTAAGAGTGTTTGTTACCCACTTAATCTAAGTAGGATTTAAGTTCATCTTTATATATAATTGTATAATTACTTCGAAATATTTAGAAACATTATTACAAAGTTCACTTTTGTGAGTTAGGAAACATAATCATGGAAGTGTACTCTCTTGAACTACTCTTGAGTGGCCTTTATTTCATTAATATATTATTATGTGTGTAATGTAGTTCGTAGAATAAGGAGGAAGAAGGCGGGAATCGGCGAACGTTAACAGACTTTAATAAATAAATAAACAAACTGAAAGAGGACAACACGGCCAACTGACGCACACACATATACAAAACGTAAACAAAGTATAACATAAAGTCCAGGCATGGTCCACTCTCGTCCTTCACTGGTGTCGCTCGTCCTTATATGCCTCTGAGCTCCCTCATGAGAGGACTCAAGAGGACTCGCAGGTGACACTCATTCTCAATCACGCACCGGTCTCGCTCACTCCTCCCACGTCTCTCTAAAATTTGAAGTATACTGCAAGTGCACATTCAAAATAACACACTTCTTTTTCTCAAGGGATCTTTTTGAGCTGATCACAACACACTTTGGGATTGTCTTATCCACAAGTGATTCATACATCATGGATATTAATACACATCTTGTCGCTAATATAATTGGTTTATTGGTAAATCTTCCTAACACGATCTGCGTGCATTCTGTATGTGACCAGAAATGCTAGATATGATCTCTTACTTTACTTTACTTACAAATCCAAATATCATCCTTCAGTAATGAGTCATCCTGTTACCTGACCACAGAGAATAATTATATTCCTGATGTCTGGAAGCGCTCTTGGTATTTACACAAATGTTCAGTGCTCAAGGCCTAGCATGAGCGACATGAGCTCACATAGGGGTGTGTAATTATGGGCACATATTCATCTTTTCATATATAGAACAGGCTGACAGCATCCGACACAGCTTCACCTGACTTCCCTAGATTCTCCCCCCGCCTCCCAGCGGGAATCGGGTTCAATGCTTGAGGTTTCTGTTTGAAAGCATGCCAAAGGTGCAGGCGTGAGGCATTCTACAGCTTGCATCAACCTTTTCTTCTCGTCTCTGTGCTTTATAAAGATTTAAGAGTTTAAAAGCAAGAGAAAATATGAAGCATATCAAGGGTGTTGAAGAATCTCATTAGATGAATACTCAACATCAACAGCAAAAAGATTTCAAACCTCTCAGCTCCTTTCACAAGAGAGAGAGAGAGAGAGAGATTAATGTAAATCTCAAAAATAAGGAACACATTAATATTTCATTTGCACCTCTTTATTTTTTCCCTCTGAGTGACACTCATGTGCAGATAGCGGAGGGGGATGATTTAATGATTGGAGAATGTTATCTCTTTCTCTCTCTTTTCTCGGCTCTGCCACTGTCACATCTCTCCTCTTTCCTTCTGCTCTAAATCAGCACTTGGGGCTTTTGCTCGGGATTCCTCTCAGGCCTGACAGCACCACATAATTACGCTCAGTTCTCCCTTATCTCAAAGATGAGATATTTAGTGAACGGACCGCTTGAATGCAGCCTCTGTCACAGTAAGACATGCCCTGACCTTCTGTGCTTATGGAAGATCTTCCAATAATAAAAAAAGTCCCAGAATATGAACAGTAGAACATATGAAGCATTTCAGGGATAGTTCAGCCCAAAATTATAATTTTGACTTTATTTACTGGTGTCGATTTCTTCTGTGTAACACAAAATTAGATATTTTGAAGAATGTTCACCATGCTATTGTCGGTAATGAAAGTGGAACATGTTGTGAAGCTTACAAAAAATAACAAAAAAAAAACTAAATAAAAGTTGTCAATATGGCACTTGTGCTATGTTTCAAGTCTTCTGAAGCCATGCTATAGTAATTTATACCATGGTTTGTCTGAAGACTCCATTCTAATTGGCTGGAAGTGCGCAATAAAACCATTTAATGCACAGGTAGTTCCAAGTCAGTTAAATCACCGTTCTATATTAATGCACAGTTTTCATTAAAGCATACACACACACCGAGAGGCACACACACACGCCATTTGCACACAGAAAGCAGAAATCATGCCTTGCACACAGAAACATTCAGGAGCACAGGAACTTGTCAACACTGTCTGCGACTTTTAGTAATAAAATAGATTTGTTACTGAATCGCTACTTTCAGCAACGAATGAATTATATCGCTTTTTTGATGCAATTAAATTCATCAACTTCATTGTTAATAAAGAAAGACGCTAAACAGATGCAGGTATGAATCTCACTCTCTGTCTCTCGCTCTTCATCTTTCTCTGTCTCTCTCTCCATCTCTCAATAATTAATTCAAATAAATGCTATAATTCATTCATTCAAATAAATGTAATCTTACACACTACTTTATCTCTGTGTATGATTCAAAGCGGGCAGAATGCTAGATCTAACGAGCCATAACTGAGGAAAATACCATCAATTTACCCTTCCGGTCAAATATTGCACTGCAAATAACAGTTTTAAGTTGTCACTGCTGGCAAATGATCATGGTATAAGCAGGATAATCCACGGCTAGCTGTGCATTACACAATTTTAATGCACTTTGTGGAGGCAAACACCCTTCACTTCACAACGGGCGGTTCTTTGCATCCACATGATGCATTAAAATAGTTTAATGCACAACTAGCTGTGGATTATCCCTTACTTAATCTGTTGTTCATTCATTGAAAATATTTTCTGAAAACCATGGTCACCATTCAGTTTCGTTGAATAAGAAAGAGCAGCTTGAACATTCTGGTAAATGTCTCATTTTTAGTTCCATAATGAAAATCATATTAAATAGAAAAATCTAAATATTGGCCATGTAAAGCGTAAAACCCATGTTTCTATTTCAAGCAAACAGGTGTTTTTTTTTTTGGTCTCGTCACTTAATTTGGATGTTGTGAGCAAGGAAAACAAAATGGATCACGAAGAAAGCAAGATAGATCTGATTTTATCACTTGCAAAATGATAGAGCCTGGACAGCGTCCAGGGACCAAATCAAATTTGTGTAGAGTTTAAAAACGACTTTAGTCTGTGCTGCTCACAGTGTGTTGTAAGAGTGTTTTGACTAATATGTGTAATGGTTTATAGATTAATTATATATGCAAATAATTTCACTGATATGAGAAAAGCTCATCCTGATGGCAAGAGCTATGAGTAAGAATCGAACATGAAAAACATTTCAACCAGTTAATTCAGAACAGCCGCTGCATTCTTGCATTTTCTGTATTGTTTCATTAAAGATTGTGATTATTCAGCAGAACATGTCTGTTCTGTGTGTGAGCTATAAGCACGAGAGGGGGTGGGGGCATGTTTTTGAATGTACCCCTCATGAAAAATTTAATATCCCTCCCACTTACTCCAAATGATTTATCTTTTCATTACCTCCCGTCCTTATGATCCCAGCATAATTTGAACCTTTAATGCAGCGGGTTCACAAAAACAAGAGCAGACACATTCATCTTAAAATTTTGTCAGCCAAAAGGACTATTGAGAATAAATTAAATTGACTCTTTCCAAAGCACTTTATCTTAAATTTTCTCTTCTTCCTCTCTTTTTTTTCTGTCAATCTTTAGGCCCTTACCAAAAAGGTATTGCAGTTTACCCATCAAATGAACGTCATGTTTCTAGATTTCCAGACACTGGGAAAACTGACCATGGAGAAGGTTTTAGCAGACTGCAGAGATTAATGTGTAGTACATCAATATTCCCTACATGAAGCAGAATAGCCTGACCCTACAACAGAGGGTACACGACTGGTATGGTCACGACTGCTCTAAGAAATTCTGCCCTAGCTTGCACAACGTGATTAAAATTTAAGACGGAACATAGTTGGTCACATCAGTTACTTGATCAATCCTTTGTTGGTTCTAGAAATGCTTTGCTATCAAACAATCATAAAGACCCCCTCACTGTCAGAAATAAATGTGCAAAAATGGCACCTTTAGGGAAAAATGACCTGGCACTGGATTAGTAACTTTTAAGGGTAATAAATGAATTACAATAGTAAGAAAAATGGCATTTAACAGTGTTATTAAATTATTGGTGTTTTTAAAGATGAACTTTAACCCTTGTTTGTTTATATGTTTGTTTGACATTATTGTCTGTTAAGATTTCCTAGACAAAAAATTATCTTTAACACTGGCATAAAAAAAATACATCAGACATTGCTGTAAATTTCACTGGATATTTCACTTTGAAAGTGCTGCCATTTTTTTTAAATATGAGCAAGTTCAGTATTTATTTGGTCTTTATCTGATTATTATAATTTCCTTATACATAAAACACAAGCAAAACATATTTCTGCGAAGAAGGAAGAAAATCCACAAAACCGACTGTCGCATTCAATGTACCAATTGAATATATGAATGATTTACACAGAAACTCATGAAGGCCCATTGTGTTTATTAAGGTCTTTGTTGATGTTACCTGGACTACAGATGACATCTGCTACATAGTTACGCATGAAATCAAGCAAGAATGTCTTCTGCTGCCAGCTGAGATGGAGTTTACAGTGATGGAGAAACGTCTAGAGGATGTAAGAGCTCTGGACTCTTTCATTTGGTGAATATAGACGGTGAGATGTTTCTAGAGTGACAGCATGCGGTGACATATGTGTGACCCTGCAATGTGCTCAGACGAGCCTGCTCAGTATTAGAGTGCTGGTGGACATGAAGACAATATTACCCGTGAAGAACATAAGGAATATGGCTGCGGCCAATGTTCAAATCACCTCCCGCACACCCACCACTATGTCTCAAATTGATTACATGATTGAAAACCACATTCATTCCTGATCACGGATGGAGACATGCAGCTTTAAAAAGCTCCTCTGAGGGTCTTCAAGAGGATTGTGTACAGATTGCAGGTGATTTCAGGGAGGCAGTCAAGGGGAACGGGGACGTCATGCCAGCTTGTTGTACAGAATGGATTGTGTAGGTGGATAAGGTGAAGTTTGATGGGGCTTTGGAGCAGACGAAGACATCCTGAGACCAGTTTTTTTGTGTGTTGTACCTTGTAATGGGTGCGATTCAATTGATTCTAGATCTGTACTGCAGCCAACCTGCTACCGAAGCATCTCCTGGGTCTGTATCTCAGAAAACACGACCATGTCTGGCAGTTGGCCCACACCGGTCCTGTCTCACTTGATTAAAGAGTGTGATTGAAACACACAGCAATTAGGCAAAAGAAGAGCGAAAACATGTGTTTGTCCTTCAGATACACAGCCTCCATCGATCGACATCATTAAGCTTCCAATGAAATTGGGGTCTAAATGCCATTATAAATTCGTCTGCTGATTCAGTTTGGCTCCAACAATTAGGCAATAGCTCACTGGTATACAAAGCCGCGTGTGGTGATTGTGTGGTCGTGCTGTCATATTTCTCTGCTGCATATTTAAAATTACTTGCCTGTGCAGCGCACAAGGATGTGACTTTAAAGAAGTAACGGCTGTCTTAAGAGGACGTATGGAAATTGAAGGTTAATCTAAGTAATATTGATCACGTCGTCTGAGCTAGCTAACAATATTTAAAATGCCATTGCCATGTGAATTATGGAAACGATTTAGTCAGATTTGTTTTTCATTGAAAATGGTTCAGGAAAATGCCATAGAGGAGTGAATCTGTGTATGTTACTGTTGTAAGCTAATGCAAATATTTTTGTGAGCTATAAAGCTGTGGCGGTTATCACTGATGCAATCAAGACCCAGATGTTGATTATGGAACGTGTTTTTGTGTAAAGATTATAACCTGATTCTGTTTCACAAAATGTCTCTCGCTACAGACTGTTTAAACGAATACTGCTGGATCAATGTATTTTAAAGCAGGAAAGTGGTAATAAATATTCTATTTTTGTCATCCAGAGAGGTAAATACACTATTGGTCAAACGTTTGGATTGATTTGATTAGAATGATTTCTGAAGGGTCATGTGACTGAAGACTGGAGTAATGGCTACTGAAAATTCAGCTTTGTCATCACAGGAATAAATTGTAATAATTCAAACTTATCTAACGGTAGTAAGTATTGATAGAATGGCTCTGTTTACACTAGTGCTTTTTTGTTTTAAAATGTATAAGTTATGCTACTTTTATGCCAGTCATCTACACTACTTTGGCGCTTTCGAACCTCTAAAACTGAGACTTCTGAAAATCCTGCAGATCCCATTTTAGTCAATTCGATCTCATAGCAATTTGAATGTATTTTACAAGGTGGCTAATTTCTTACGAATTTGTATGACCTCACTCGTTGGTCAATTCGTCTGATTTCGTACGAAAGACCTAACCTCAAACCCTGTCCCCTAGATAGAATCCAGGGGTTGCATTTCAGCGTAAACGGAAACTTAAAAACGATGGCGGGGCTGCCCACGTTACGCTACTGGAACACGACAATAGACCAGACCAGGGCTGCGTTTCACAAAACCACTAATACGCCTATCGTAGAGACTGTTGGTGGCTATTGTATTACAATGCTGTAACATACCAGCCTTGACGACCGTGGAAACAATAACACGAAGGCGGTTGGCATGCTTTGCTGACTTTTTGTGATTCTTTTTAGCAGCCGTGGTGCAGTTAAATGCTGTATTGTATACATGAACTGTCATGTGACGCGTTTTCGGTTGAGAGAGATAGTTTATGAAATGCACTGGAAACACCAGTGTAGACGAGGATCATTTTCATTTTAAAACGCTGTTTTGAAACCAAAACGCACTAGTTTAAACGGGGCGTCAGTCTTGTGACATGATCCTTCAGAAAAACAGGCCGTCAGTCACATGATCCTTCAGAAATCACTCTACCATTTCTTGTTATTACCAATATTTTTGCGGAAACTTCACATTTTCAGTACTTTATTATTTATTTTTGCTAATAAAACGTTATTTTAAAGTTACGGCCTAGTAAAAAATTATTTCTTGATGTGGAAAACCAATCCCATATTTAGTGAAATAATTTCACCAGTCATGCAGTCACCTGTATCAGAATAATCCTTATTGAAATGGCCTTTGAAAGTCAATTTGCCCATTCCACAATGGAAGCCTTACCTTTCTGATGCCTCTCTAGCGCATGAATTATGGAAATGGTTCACCTAGTGAGGCCTTTTAATGGGATGTTTCTCGCCTCTAATAAAATGTCTCCCCCTTATCAGGGTCCCTTACAATCCATATGTTAATGTCTAATGTTGAACTATTTATCGGTGCAATTTGTATCCTTTCTCTTCCAGCGTTATCTGAAATTATGCTGTAAATTTCAGCGGGGGTGAAACGATAATGCTTATCGACCCACCCATAAACCTCATATTCAAATTTTTTGGTTGCATGATTAGTCCTATTTATCTGTATAATTGGATTGAGTTTTTCTTTTCTCCCATTCCTCGGTGAGCATCTGCAAAATGGGGTCTGTTGATTTGGAGGCTGTGGACTAAAACAAATGGTATGAGAAGAGACTCCTACATAATTGTGCTCTAGATTAATTCCATCTGGAGACAATCAATAGTTTTACCCTTGGATTTTTGAAGTCTAATCAAGTTATACTTGTCTATGAGATTAGCAAAGAGAAAACAACTCTTGGGCCGGCGTCAGAAAGAGGCGGTACAGGATTGAACTGTGGGAAGGATGTTCCACTGAGTTCACATCAGAATGTGAGTGCTGAATGTACCACAATGCTTTGTAATGGTTTTCAGCGCACTGTAATTCATGCAAACATCCCCAGGCTATTTATACCTAGAAATTAATTGTGTCAAAGATGTAATCCAAATAAATATGACACTGTAGCGTGCTCAGACTTGGTTCACATAAATATTTAGATGTTTATACAGGAACTGTACTGATTTTTTTTTTCTTTTCTTTTTTTCACAGATTGTTCCAAGCCACAAAATATCACAATGATACATTCTTAAAAATAAAGTTTCTTTATTGCCATTTTTGGTACCATAAAGAATCTACATCAGTGGACCTTTTCCATTGTGCAAAAGTTTTTTTATATTGAAAAAGGTTCTTTATTAAAATTTTCTCCAAACAAACAAATTATGTTTTTTCCATCATTGGGCCGGATGGCTTGAAGAACATTAAGAAACAGTTATACATCCACTTGGGCTTGGTTAGGCACAGCATGATTACAAACCGTTCTTGGCCCAGAACCGTGCTCCTAGAATACGTGTAGTGATGTCGCCACTCAGGATTGGTCACTTGTCTGTTGCCTGGCTACCAGTTTCTCTGCAGCTGGCCAAGCGCACTATTTGAGCGAAGTAAACATGAGTTAATAATAGAAATATCTGATTATCCACCATAACATGTTGCTATTAACATCTCACGTTTGTAAACTCTTGTGTTATAAAGGCCACAACTGACGCATTTGTTTTACATTCCAAAGAGCTCTGTTATCAGCCTCACAGTGGTAAATGAAACCATATCCGTACTGTCTGGGCTGGATCGGCATAGAATGGAACGGTTAAGCAGCAAGAACAGTTTGGCCCGAGGTTGGAAAAGCAGCTTCAAGCCGCGTTTCCACTGAAATTACCCAGAACAATTTGTCCCAGGACATTTTTTCCCCCCAGACTTGTTGCTGTCTGCGCTTCGATCGTGGTCTAGGCTGTAACCATGTCTTGAACATTGAACCAATTTTGTTTTTTTTTATAAAGCATAAAGAAACAGAACAGTGAACGAATTTCTATGTCTTATTCTAGTTGGGAAATAATCATTTTGGGACTATGCATTAATTACTAAACATATCGCTAGTCTCGAGATTCTTCCCGTTAGTGAATAAATACATAGATCCGCTGTTAATATTTGAATTCCTTAATGGTGGTAGAATTTTTGTAAACCGTGTCAAAGGTTACAAGTTCTAGTCCGCCCTCATATAGTTTTTTTCTTCATTAAAATCAAATATGTTCAATGATTGTATATTAAGGGCATGGACATGTTTGTGTGGATTTTTGTGATTTCACCATAAAGAATAGATTGACACGCTTGTCTGTCTGAAGACTGTGCATGAGCCAAAAGAGAATGTAAACCCTGCCTACTTTGATTTGCCATCTCAATCATTTTGACATTGACGAGCGCTGTTAGACCACTGAGGCAGACCAGACTAAAAATGTAACTTTTAAAACTTTTTGTCTTCCTAACACACAGTGATGTAACATTGTGAATGGAGTGCAGGAGTGCAGAAGAGCATTTTTTATTTATTTAGCCATTTCATTTTATTTGGGGGGGACTTGTCCCCCTCAGTGTCTAAAGTGGTTACGGCCTTGCAGTGAAGATTAGGCAAATTAGTCCATAGGACTGCGCGCGACTTTCTAGTTCTTGCTAGATTTCCTCCTCCA
This sequence comes from Gobiocypris rarus, assembly GCA_023029165.1. Lineage (NCBI taxonomy): Eukaryota > Metazoa > Chordata > Actinopteri > Cypriniformes > Gobionidae > Gobiocypris > Gobiocypris rarus. The sequence continues at coordinate 26,752,893 of CM040925.1, forward strand.
CTTATAAGCTTAATCCATATATGCTCGGTCCATCGGTTGTGTTTTTTTAATTCCATTGTTGATTCAACAGCAAACAACTCTTACTGCACTACAACATACTTTTGAAAATGGTGGTTGAAATAAAATGCTGCGTGGAGTCAAACACTCAGCATGTTCAGTGCCCAAGTCCCACCCCTGAAAGTTCCTGAACTTTGAAAAAGTACTACCTCGTGAGCAATGGTCAAAACACAACACCCCAAAGTCCCTAGTTCCTGGGGAAAGTTCCTGCGGTGGAAACATGGCTTAAGACTTTAGGCTTTTAAGCTGTTCACTGAAAGGTTCTTTTGGAAACTCAAAATAGCATTTTGCAAAAAACTAAATCTAGCTCAATTAGTTCACTGAATTGATTACATGGTTGCCTGCTCACTTAGTGCAAAGATTAACAGTGAATAACAACTTAAATTTATGTCTGTTCCTTACACCAAATTTTTGCATCATCTAGTGGTGAGGTCACAAATTGCAACCGGTCACCACTCACCCCTCCCTTTCAAAGCAAATAGAGAAGCTACGGTGGCCGACACAGGACAAATAGAGAGACAGCATAGACTAGCTAGTGCTCTGTAGAGCAGTTTGTCTGTTTAGGGCTACTGTAGAAACATAACGGTGCAAAATGGTGATTTCACTGTAAATGGACCCGCGGTGTATGTAGATAAAAATGGCTCATTCTAAGGTAATAAAAACATAACAGTTCATTGTGTCTTTATACACCACTGAAAAAATTGTTATGTAATGTATATTATATTGCATTTCTGTTAATAGATCCTCATAAATACTACACACTGCACCTTTTAGACTTCTGAAAACTTGGGATAAAACACACTTGGAATATAAAGCATTTTTACTACTTTTGTAATATTTTTATGGTGTGTGTTTTTTGTAGTTGTTGCTGTTGTTTTTTATCATTATCAGCCCCAACATGTCCCTAAAGTCCTTGTTCAAGTTCTTTATATGTAAAAGAGTGTCCAGGATGTTCTTCAAGATTATTTTGTATTGAAAAAAGAAAAAAGTCATGGAACAACATAGACTAATAGGCAGGATGTTTCTTTGTGATATGAATGCATGAGAATGCAAAAATAAGAGATATGCAGAGTCCTTTCATTTTTTTAAATGAAATTGCATCATACAAAATTAACAGTTAAGTCAGATGAGCAATGAGTTTGAACACATAATATTTCCTGCTAATGAAAATGTATTCTATTGGATGTTTAACTAGTTCCAGTGGTGAAAATTATAGCAGTAATAACCTTACTGTGACTTTGAGATGTTTCTCTTCTTATTGATGACACCACAAGAAGTTGAGAGTGTTTATTAATCAGTAAATAATACTGAATCTGCGGAAATTAATGAATCTGAATAATAAATGATTAGGAATATTGTTTTTAAATTGATGACATCCGTTTCTCCTCGCTGAAGTGGCTACTTCATTAAAAGTGGAAAGATGAGCAGATTAGAGACCAAATTACACCTCAGCCTGTGAATATAGATAACATGTATAATAGCACTGTGACACATGAGGGATGCTAGCATTCAAAACACTCAATCATCACTGGACTGTAAGCATGAATGTGTTACGTAGGCGTACATGCACTGGCATAATAATTTCACTGAATAATTTAAAGCTCTTCCATTGGTCAGACAATGTTAGTCCTGCCCCAAAATCACATCATTGGTTGAGCCAGTGTTGCTGCAATGTTATAGTGCCACAGGGACACAGTCGCTGCGTCCGAAATCAAATACTGAGTAGGTAATATATTTAAATTTGAACTCACTTTGCAACTGGTAATAATGTAAATTTTATATAGTATGAATATGAGTAGAGTTTATGAAATTTGGACATACTACATCCACCATGTTGTTACTGGCACATGACCTACCAATGTTTTTTTCAAAATGAATATAGGGGGAGACCAGGGATGGTTAACACGGGTCAGTTGTAACAACTCGAATCTGTCCAACCAAGAACTAGTTACAAATCACCTAATTCACTTCGCACATGCTAAATTTAGTCCTTATTCCACATGTGATAAAGTAGAGTTGTGTGGTACATAGCAGATGTTAGAGTGAAAAAAATTTTGAGGTAAGAAAGTAACTTTTTTTACTTCTTTTTATTTTTGTTATGGGAATTTCTGCTTTGTAGTAAAATTCATCAAATTTAAATTATGTTTATTGTTTGTCTGTGTAGATATTTTTCATGCAAGTTGTTAGTGCTAATGTTTTAGTTGTTAGCTGTAAGGTGAGCTAGTTCGTGCTACATGACTCTGGGTTAGTTGTAACAACAAGACTCGGGGTTAGTTGAAACAATAGTGAAATTTTAGTTCAATTTATTATGGTCAATTACTATGACTGAGAGTCTCAGAGTCACACACACACACACACACACGTTTGTTTTTGTGAAATGTGGGGACATAGGCGTAATGCATTTTATACTGTACAAACTGTATTTGCTATCCCCCTACACTGCCCCTGCCCCTAAACCTACCCATCACACACACACACTGCCCTTGCCCCTAAACCTACCCATCACAGGAGACTGCGCAGTTAACTTTCTGTAAAAAAACTCCTGTTTGATTTATAAGCATTTTGAAAAGTGAGGACATGGGGAACGTCCTCATATTTCACCCTCTATTTGTAATACCTATGTCACTCATACCCATGTCATTATACACATTTGTGTCCTGATATTTCACAAAACATGCCCCCTCCCCTACACACACACACGTTCGAGTGTTCACTTTCAATATTTTACTATGGCCAATACTGTGACTGACTGTAACAAACATGCTTACACACAATGTTTGTGTTCAAGTTCAATTTATTATGGTCAACTACTATGACTGAGATGACTGATGACTGGTCAGTGTTGAATAAAAAGCTTTCAAAACATATTATGTTACATCTCACCCCGGTGGATATCATAATGTTACATCTCACCCCAGGGTATGTTACAACTGACCAATGTGATCTCAATAAAATATGTGAGTATTTTTACGTAAAGTGTGATTCTACTACACGTACATTTACTTACGTTTTCACACACAATAAAACGTACAATACTGACTTACTGACAGCACTAAAATGTACAATATTGACTTATTGACAGCACTAAAATGTACAATATTGACGTATTGACAGCACTATTTACATATCCAAGTGTGAACGTGTTACCAGCCATCAGCTCCCATGCATTAATATCATAATCGTGGCATATTGTTTATTTTATATCCAATAGTCACATCAATACATGTTTTCTGTCTCATTTATTAAATGCATTTTACTAAGTTAATCTACCTAATATAAAATAACAGAAATATAAAATAACATTTTGCTCTGTTCGTGACTGCTGCTACAAACTGTACCTCATACAAAACTATTACATACCACCAAAAAGGACTGCGACTGCAACATATCTTAATTTGAACTACTTTTGGTACCGCTTTTGACATTTTTGCAATAAATAAATTATTGTGATTACACTGGTCTGTCTGTTATGCTTTTATTAATAACAGTAACGTTACGTTGTTTTAATAAATGCTAATGGGTAGGTGTAGGATTAGCCGTTCAAAATATTTTTTTAATGCTATATTGTTACCAAAATAGTTATTTTCCAAAATTTTACCTTTTATTCTCTTTATATTCTGTATTAAATTGGTATGTTTAGTTTTGGGGTAGTGTTAAGGGATCTTACATTAATCAATAAAACAGTCAAAGGGAAATTATATTGATACCTTTATGATATAACAACAACAACAAAAAAAGTTTTTACCAGTATAAAGTATTGTATTCTTAAAAAAAAAAGATTTGATGATGGATTCGTAATTATTTTACGTTTTTAGCTGTAAAAATGTAATAATACTACGTTTAGATGTTGCAAATACGTCTATATTCTACATTTTAGCACTTCTCCAAATGTAAGACGTACGTTTTGTCTCTTTGAAAGTAACGTATTAATACCTACGAATTAACGATGAGACCAGGCTGAACTGACCCAGACTATGGGGTGAATTGTAACATTTCACTCCTTGTGTTTGAAACTAAACCATGCATTTTCTGTTTGTGTTGCAAAGATAATAGCCATCTCATTTAATAGCAGACACTTGTGACTAGTTTGAATCACATTTTGAACACACTGGCTTAAAAGTACTCTAAGACAGAAATGTAAAAAATGTTACAACCATCCCCGGTCTCCCCCTATAACCTTATATGAAAATACCATATGAAAAGTTCATGCAGGATTTAAAATGTTTTAAAAAGACATCAGGGCACAAATTAAGTAAAAAAAAAAAGTGACAGTTTCTTTGACTGTTTGTTAAAAAAAACTTTTGTGAGTTATTTGCCGGACTCTCCGTTAACTCAGTGCAGAGTAGGTTGGTATTCAGTAGGAGTCAGTGTGCTTTCGGTAGTTTTTGTATTTCAATTTACATGGTAAAATCATTTTTGTGGAGGTTGCACAAACTCCAGTCTATCCAGACATCGATTCCACAGGTTTCCTAAGGAGAAAAGGGATGGTGATATCTTCTGTGGGTGGCGTTTTGTGCTGGTGAGGAGACGGGACTTCACTTCTGCATCTTCTTAGACCGGAGGATTATCATTTTCCGGCCATATGATAGAGTTCAACAATGTAATACTCATATACAAGATTATATGAATATAATGCTGTTGCCGTTGTTTTTTACATGAATCAATTTCAACATTGATGATAAAGTATGTACATTAACACAAATGCATACAGTCTCACACTTTTCAAAACAGTGTTGCATTGTGTGCTTTGTAAATATTTTATTCATGCCATGTATGTACATTCAAGTTCACTCAGCTACATACTCATGGCGTCATATACATCCTCACACTGTCTGTGAATCGGCAGGAAATAAACTCATAACACAGAATGAATAAATAAAGGATAACATGAAACACATACAACAATAACACCGTGGTTCGGCTGCCCGCGGGAGACGTGATGGTCACAGATCCGTCAGAGAGGCAGCTCAAAGAAAATATGAACTGTGCATCATAAGTCTTGTTTTTTTAAACATTTGCTTACTAAGTTACCAAATCAGTCGTGATGAGAAACCATAAACGTTATACCACGTAACGTTAGTGTGGAAGGATATTAACGAGTGTGACATAGGCCTACATCTGATCAAAGCTTATTAGTTTCTGTTATTGGTCCGTTTTTGCCATTTTTAGATGCGTAAGTAAAATTTTCTCACAAAAACGACTCCAGAAGCCTTACCGAATTATAAGTATATTTTAAAAAATATATTGTTGGACGTCTATATGTTGTATATTTGTATATTCTATACATTCTAAATATTGTTGAATTAATTTCCCATGATTTTGAAATGTCCCTATCACCGACAAAAATGCCATTGAGAAATACTGAACAAAGCATTGAATGGCTCTCGTTCAGAATGACAGTGTGTATGGACACCTCTGAGCTGTGTGAAAGAAAAAAAAAACTGCAGATGATCAGATACTCAAATCTCTGCCACTCAATCTGTCAGTCTTTGAATGTCATGCCTCCATCTCTCCATCATTCATCTGTGCCTCAGGGACATGGAGCTATTACACTAGATCATATGTCACAAAGCGCTGGAGACTGATACATTTCACCAAAATATTGAGAAACACTAAGCTCACATGCCATTTGACGGGACTTTGTCCTATGACTTTGCAAGCTTAAACGGGTGTTTCATGTATCATGTTTTGTCAGATATGATGACGGTGAAAAAAGAGAAAAGCAAAAGTGAGAGGGTCATGCACTCTTTAGAATACTGTTGAGAATGCCTTTAAAATACCCGTTTAAAATACTGAATTTGAAATAAAAAACTGTAATGCTTAAAGGAACTTTCCACTTTTTTTGAAAATAGGCTAATTTTCCAAGTCCCCTAGAGTTAAATTGTTGATTTTTACCGTTTTTTAATCCATTCAGCCGATCTTTGTATCTGGCGGTAGCACTTTTAGCATAGCTTAGAATACGGCCGTACCATGGCTGCAGCGGCGCAATGATTTGTTGGTATTCTGTGAAACATGGTGGTAGTACACCTTCGACTTACTATCACAGCCCTTTACAAAACACAGAACCATGGGTAATCACACAGGTAAATCCAAAACACAATTTGTCGGCTGCAAGCCTGAAACTTTCTCTGCAACTACATGAACTTAGTGCCAGTCACATTGAAAGTTACCTAGCTGGGGGCTACTTTCAGCACTGCGTAATATCACTGCGCCCATGCAGCCATGGTACGGCCGCGCAGATCCGATACCATTACACAGGAATGAGAAAGTAGTTCCTAGCCATATAGGTGTAGAAAATCGCAACTTTTCATTTTCAGTTGGTCTTAGCACACAATGTAACTGTAGAAGAGTCAAGTTTTAAATAGGAAAAATATTGAAAGTGTCTTTGGACATTTTTTTTATTAGATGCTAATGGACTGATTAGAATCAATGATATATGCTAAGCTATGCTAAAAGTGCTACCACCAGATACAAAGATAGGCTGAATGGATTCAAAAACGGTAAAACTCAACTATTGAACTCTAGGGTACTTGGAAAATGACTCCATTTCGCCTTCAGAACTGCCTTAATTCTACGTGGCATTGATTCAACAAGGTGCTGAAAGCATTCTTTAGAAATGTTGGCCCATATTGATAGGATAGCATCTTGCAGTTGATGTAGATTTGTGGTATGCACATCCAGGGCACGAAGCTCCCATTCCACCACATCCCAAAGATGCTCTATTGGGTTGAGATCTGGTGACTGTGGGGGCAATTTTAGTACATTGAAATCATTGTCATGTTCAAGAAACCAATTTGAAATGATTCGAGCTTTGTGACATGGTGCATTATCCTGCTGGAAGTAGCCATCAGAGGATGGGTACATGGTGGTCATAAAGGGATGGACATAGTCAGAAACAATGCTCAGGTAGGCCGTGGCATTTAAACGATGACCAATTGGCACTAAGGGGCCTAAAGTGTGCCAAGAGAACATCCCCCACACCATTACACCACCACCACCAGACTGCACAGTTGTAACAACGCATGATGGATTCATGTTCTCATTCTGTTTATGCCAAATTCTGACTCTACCATCTGGATGTCTACCAACAACCATGCCACGTTTAAAATTGCTTAAATCACCTTTCTTTCCCATTCTGACATTCAGTTTGGAGTTCAGGAGATGTCTTGATCAGGACCACACCTCTAAATGCATTGAAGCAACTGTCATGTGATTGGTTGATTAGATAATTGCATTAATGAGAAATTTAACAGGTGTTCCTAATAATCCTTTAGGTGAGTGTACAACAGTTCGACGGCAGAAGGGAGTAAATAAACAAGAAACAACAACGGAGTTTAAAAAACACCCTTTTGTGCAGAACGACTTCCTTCCACCACGGATCTAAATCTCAAGTTGACAGTTTAACAGTGGTGACCAAGCCTCCATTACTAATTCTAAAACATCATTTCATTGAAGCTTATTGTATTATGTAGAGTAGAGTGTTAGGATATTATGAGAGAGAGATCGACTAAAGTACATCTGATATAGAATTCATTCTTCAGGTCGATGTCCATAATATCCATTATAAAAAGTATCAGTTTGAATGTCTGCTGAGGAAAGGGATATCTTTGTCCTTTTAAAAGATGCCCAAAGGCAACGCTAAAACAACTTCCTTGTTTACAACCAGTCACTCATAATGACGGTCTTTGCCACAATCTAGAAGAAACTGAAGTTGAAATTACAATCACTGACGGACCCTTTCTCAATACCAAATACAGCATATTATTTATATAAAATAATATCTATTGAACAATAATATTTAAATCAACAACAAAAGCCATTTTAAAAGACAATAGAAATTAAACATATGCAAACAATGCAGTTAAATACATACAAAAGCAATGCTGGAATAGGCCCTAAAGGATTTAAGATAAACAGCATATAAATTATCACACTAAATTTTCCACCCTAAACCCAAATCGGTTTGCTCTGGAACAAGATTAATAAGACCAAATATTGCCTGTTTGATATACCCCAAATTAATTATCTCATGTTTAACCACTATCTACTGTAAGAGACAGCAGCAATTTCCCCAAATGAGTGGCCGAGATGAAGCTGTTCTCGGCAAGTACATGAGCCCTGAACGGCCACTTACAGCCTGGAGCTCGCATCTGTGAAAGCTTTTAAACACATTGAAAAACAGTTTGTTCATGAGTCTCATATTTGAGGTCTTAATTCTCACCTAATTTCTCACCTAAAAAACTGTTAAAATTACATTTCGTGACACAAGAACGTCTTGGTTACATATGTAACCCTTGGTCCCTGAAGAGGGAACAGAGATGTTACTTCCCCCCATTTGTCAGTCACTGACGTAACTCGGAGTGACTGAACAAAAGGGAACAGTAGTATTTTTAAAACTTATGGTGGATTCGCCACGACAGTCGCTGCAAGCGGACGGAAAGAACTGTTGTATATAATATAATATAATATAATATAATATAATATAATATAATATAATATAATATAATATAATATAATATAATATAATATAATATAATATAATATTTATGGTTATTAAATTGTAATTAATATCTGTAATTATTTTGACAATACTAAACTGAGAGAAATATATCTAATACTATCAACATACTGTGGGACGTGTAATCAATTTAATTCAAATTCCATCTCACTAAAAGAGAGACAATTCTTTGTTTTGTTTTTTATCCAAAAAGTGCTACTGATGCTTTACAATATTTTCAGCCGACCAAAAATTGTGGTGAAAGCTTTTAGACTTCACCTGTGCTGACTAAATTAAATACATGTGAAATGAAATGGAAATAAAATATGCAATGGCTGTCTGTCATAATTTTCTCCCCAGATGATGAAATTGTGCTGTAATGGTGCGGCAGAGTGTTCAGCTACACTGCCGACCCATTATATTATGCAGAGGGTTTGTGGACCCCTAGTATGGACAGAAAATAGAAAGGACGAATGAAGCACACTACCTCTGAGTGACCGAATTCAACGATTCCAGAGAACTCCAGTCTCCCTGCTTCTGTCTGTTACTTCTCATTGTACACTTTAAGAAAAGTCCTTAAAAAATATGGACCAATGTTATATGAAGGAATTTTCTGTATTGATTTTTAGGTGTTTTACCTGATTTGGATGTTTTTCAAAGATTTTAGACAGAAAAAAGTGATTTATTTTAAGTCTTATTTACTTATAAAGTTTCAGTGAATAGTTCTTACGCCATTTTTTATTAGTGTAAAGACCATTTTTCCACTATAAAGAAACTTTTGTGCAATGGAAAGGTTCCATTGACGAAAAAAAATTTAACATGTATTTTTCTATATTGCTTTAAGTTAATGGTGCTGTTCAGGGCAAATCTTATTGTCCGGAAGTCAGCACTATTAATAGTTTAAGCTAAAACTCACAACAGTGAAAATAAACTTTACTTCTTTAAATGTGCATTTCATGAAGTGTTTTGAAATAGATGCTTATTGTCAGTTTCATGTATATAGCTACTTTACATGATGTTGGTTTGTTGTCGAATTTATTCGTTTAAGTCACTTTCTGTTCCTGCATTGATGGATGTGAGCAGCTGATATGTTCTGTTATCATTTTGCACTCATGGAATACAGCCAAATATGAAATGAATTACATTTTTTTCCTTTAGCTCGAGGGGATAATTGTAAAAGCTATCGGACTATTCTAATTTAATGTCAGCTGCAATATTACTGCATTTGAAATATGATCAAAACGATAGTCATCTCTATCCAGTCACATACTGACATTTTTTTTATTATATGAGCTGACCATTACCATATCCAATCTGGAATATATTCACATTTTGTAATAAGATCAGTATTAATGACGGGTGATTAATCACAAATATTGGTTTAAAGACATCACAGATAGACTTCTCTGCCAGAGTATTAACTCTAATGTATTGGAAAATATTGAAAATTATATCTGACCCCAGCAGATGACTAGGACAGTATGAAATTTCCAGATAGTGGAAGACGCAGTTATTCCGTGCATTAAACAGGGTTGAGGTTAAACGTTCTTCTCCGTCTCGTTTAAACGGCCCTGTCACAGGAGACACCTTAGTACCGTCACACATTCAGGATTCATCTATGTAAACATGTGCAGAATCTGGTCTGATCCCTCAGCCTCATTTGAAAAAATTGAGCATGGGTAAGTGAGCACAGAATGGAGGGCGTTTGTCGTCGTGTTATGCACTAGACGCTTCTCTGGGAGCTGGCTAAATGGATCAGTCTGATTAGTTCTCAAGTGACCTCCTCCGGAGTGGGCCGTGTAACACCAGCTTCATTTCCATGTGTAGATTAAATGGACCCAGCAGTGGAAGATTTGGCTTAGGGTTCAGCACTTGTCACCTTCCATCTACTTTGGTAAATGGAGGTCCGCGTGAGCCGACAGTGTTGCTTGGGCTGTGTACACCATATAGAAATAGGTCTGTGAAAGTAAAGTGTGCACATGGAGCCAGAAAGACGATTACATTTATTTGCTCAAGTCACAATGTACTCTGTCTAAATTCATTGTATAGATTAAGAGAAGGGTTTTTTTGTTTGTTTGTTTTTTTGAGAGAGAGAGAAAGAGAGAGAGAGTGAGAGAACAGCCTTTTTTCCCCATAGTAAAGTAAAATTTAGACTAAATAAAATACATCTTTCAATACGGTGGCCCAGTAGTGCACAACACAACGAAACTTAAAAAGCAAACATAAGTTCACAACACAACGGGATCAAGCCACAACACAACGAAAAAGCCGCAACACAACGGAAATGCTCCCGTCCACTAGGGGGCTCTCGGATTGCGGTAAAGTTAGTTTTCCTTGCCATTGTTCTATAGATTGGCCAGTCTTACAAAGATATAAACACTACGATCAGTTTTAAAAGTGTAACCATTGTAAATCGACATGAAATATCAATTCAAAATCACATACAATCACATACATTCAGAGTTCCTCTGAAACCCTTCCCTAAATCTGCTATGGGATTTATGTATGTGATTACATGCTAAAACTATTCTGAGAGTTGTCATGATTAAACTAAGAACATGTAACATGTGTTTTAAAATGTATATTATCTTAAAATATATATTAGGTTTTGAGGCACCAGGGCACAGACCTCACTGGCCCAATTCCAGACCAGGGCCGTAGGTTGAATTGATTAACATGCTTTTAACCCAGGATAGGCTATGAGCTAGTCAGACTGATGCAACTTCTTGTTACTGTATGTTCTCTAAAACCTTTTTAGTTTCTTTTTTTTTTCCTACTATATGTGAAGTTTTCAAATAGACGTTATCTCACAGCGTATCCTGAGAACTTTAAATTCTCATATACACAGCGAGAAGGTTAGAGGAGAAATGTTGCATTTGATTGCATTCAGGTTCTAAAGTAGCAGCGGTTGAAATATGTAATACAGCGGCAGGGTCAACGTGATTTATGCGCCAGTTCTGAATCATGGTGTTGATTCCTTGAGTTGTACTGCTGTAAAGCTGACCAATTCTTAATGTTATAAATGATTTATTTAGGTCAAATGCTAAATAGTTTTATAGTAATCCAAATTAGCCAAAATAGAATGGTGGAGCAGGGAGAATGCTTATTAAAACTCAATTACCAAATGACTTTGAAGAGTTACCATAAAACCTCCTACCTGCATGTACACTCATAAATGCATTAACACAAACAACCTCATGTTCAGGTTCAACCTTGTGGCCTTATTGCTTTCGCTGACCAAGGTGAACTTGAAAGGTACCACATATGTACTGTTTTGGTAAATATTAATGGAATATGGATATTTCTGTAAATATGAAGAAGCCAAAAGGTCATCTGCAGTGTGTATGCATGTTTATGCATCTGGAAATATGAACAAAATCTATTGAAACATATGTGTAGGAGAACTTGTGCTTTGTTTTGTTTCAGACATTTGTTGGCCTTGTTCTATGAACTAAAAAATCATTATTTTTCAACTCCCTATAGCTCAACTTCGAGTCTGCACTGTTACAAATCTATAAGAGAAAGGTAACAGAGTGAAAGGTGTTGAGCATTTATCAGTGCTTTTACAATTGTACAGTAGGTATCCGATAAAAAATAGATAAAGCAGGATAAAGCCTTTTTGCCAATAACTTGCAATTTACAAAACAATTTCAAAATTACAAAAATAAATGACAGAAATAAAAATAACTAAATAAATATCTCCAGTATTTAGTGAATTTCCATGATTTTTCCCTTTTTTTTTTTTTTTTTACATTTGATTGCACTCACAGTAGAAATATATCATAGAAATATCAGGGAATCTGTGGTATTCCTGGACCATTGTAACCTCTGTTCTCACTTAGATTATACATTAAATGCATAATTCAGATGGGTTCGGGCATAATTCATATTCATATCCATATCTCTGATTGACTATAAGTCTTCCCATAACAGGTGTGACCTTTGTGACTCAATCCTTTAGTCTCTAATAGGGATGGAAGGTGTGACCAAAATACCCCAGTGTGAATATATCACAGTAAATATGATTCATAACACGGAAACGGTATATCACCATATCAGGTTTTTATTTTATTTTATTATTATTCCTGGAAATAGAAAACCCACCCATCTTCTAAGACATATAAGTATGCCCCACATTTTGGGAACAAAATATCCCCCCAAAATGACAATATCCTTGTCCTTGTTGGGACATTTTCTCATCCCCATGGGGAAAGCCGCTTATAAATGTAAAAATGTTTTTTGAAAATGTACAAATCCAGTTTTTCTGTGAGGGTAGGGTTAGAAGTAGGGTTAGGGAATAGAATATACAGTTTGTGCAGCAAAAAAATAACTGTATCTATGTAATGTCACGATAAAACATGAAAACCCAATATGTGAGTGTGTGTGCGTGTGTGTTTATGCACATTTTTTGCAGACATTGTGGACTAAGACTGTATGATTTCTAACACACATGATCTCACGTAGTGTGTCAGTCTCTGCGAAATGTGTGCTTTTGGAAATTATTAATATATAATATGACATTATTAATGTATTTTAAATAATCTCAATATATCATCAAATCCCAATCCTGCCGCATGAAAGCAACCCTGTTAGCCATCTACTAATATTTTAGCACAGCAGTTTTTTAAGCAGCGCTAATGATGTCTCTTTTTTTGTTTTGCATGATTTATTTGAAATTCATGAGGTGTCCAACTGCACAAGTTGACATGTGTCTCCATGGGGATAAATTATTGAGAACACTTTGGTGTGTGGCAGCTGAAAGTTGAGTCCATAAATAATGCAGGGGTCTGTATACAGTTAAAGCGTTATTACTTCTCTTGCAAGGTTTATGTTTTTTGCTTCACTGCAGTGCCATTCTTCCTATTCCGATATTAGCGTGGCATAATCCATCCATCTAATTCCTGCTGTCAAAAATTAGAGGCTTGTATCTGAAAATGTTGAGCCATAAAATGTAAAATTTAATTAAAAAATGCCCTTCTTGTGTTCCTCATCAAAGAGCTTAACCGCCCATGTTTCTGGAGGAAAACCATAACGCTTCTCAATGAGATTTCCTCCTTGGGTCATTTGCTTTCCATGACATTACTATAAGAGTGAACCATAAAGCAAACCACATTGCTATCAGGAGATCATTCTGGAAAGTTCTAGCTCGCTAAATGTCTTCTCCTCCGTTCTGTCACGGTCTAGGAAAGCCTTATCATTCAAACAGATTGCAGGGGCGTATGTGAGTGTGCGTTTCAAGTAAGACTTCTGCTGGATTCCTGTGGACAAAAGCAGAGAGGCTCGGAAAGAGAATTGGATGAGACGTGCAGCATGGACAGAGGAATCCTCTGATGACTCTGGCAGGCTTTTCTTCTCTTCTCAGATGTCCTTAGACAATTGTACAGCTGTCTGATGCTCTCTCCGTTCTGTAAGGAAGCTCCACACATCCATCATGCTCGGAGGGCGCCAGCGCAGTTCCAAGTCTCGCACAACACTCTTTCTCGGCCTGGAAGGAGGCCAGAAGTTTCTCAATCCTGAACTGGCTCTCAGCGTAGCTTCTCCAGTTTTGGACGAGTCCGTGTGTGCCAGCGTAAAGCGCTGCTATCTAATCTACTCTGGGGTGTTATGTTTGTCTACAGAGCTTGTTTATCTAGCAGCAGCTTTTGGGAGGAAGCAGAACAAAGGATGGAGATAGTAGATGTGTTGCGTTTTTTGTATCATCTCACAAACAGCTTCTGGCGAGGTATGAAAAGGGAACTCAGATTCAGTTTGTATGTACCTGACATACTAGCCCTGGCCCAAAACCAAGTAAGCTGCCTAACTACCTACATAGATGCCAGCTTCCTAACCAACATGGAACAAGTTACTGATTTGGAAAGCTCTAAAGGAAACAACTCTAAATGTCATAGAGTGTAAAGCACACACTAGTGCACAATTGACTTCAATACAATACGACACAACAGGGATGATGCAATGAGAATAAATATAGAGTAAAATGGGGTAAGATGCACACCAGGGCCTCACCGTAAAAAAAATTTTCTTGACGGTACAAAATCTCATCTCAGAACTTTAGATAAATGAGTATGCTAATTTTTTATTTGAATATCAACATTAGTGAGATTTAGTCAGTCGAAAGAGATCTAATTCTGTGTCTCTGGAATATAGTGTGCTTTATTATGTATTGTGTGGATATCAAGGTTTTTGTGTCTATTTGTTAATGAGGGATTTGTAGACACATCTATGTTTTTATTTTTATAGGTGTAAAAGTTTTTTTTTTTTTTTACATTAAAATATATTTTTATTTTGAAGATAAAAGATAAAATGAGACCTTTGAGTTAAGATCAGGACACAAAACTATTTTAAATATAATTGATTTAGTATTTTATATTAATGACACTTTTAAAAATATACATATTATTATAATGTATTATATAAATGATATTAATATAAATGATATTATTGGTCTGTATACGTTTGTCCAGGCCATCTCACCCCAGTAATGTGGTGATAATTGTATAATTTGAATGTTTAGTTATTTTCCTCAATATCCCATTGGCTAAAGCAACATCATCCTGCACATGCTAACCATTTATCTTAATTTGGTACTATTTAAAAGTTTGTGACGGGGGCATCTTCCTCTTCTCTTACCCCACATATTGTGTACTTTATTTTAACATGATACTCTAATAAAAATAAAATACAAGGTTTAAGTGCTGTAGATACTTTTCAGTGAAATATTCAAATCAACAGTTCTTTTGCTTTTATGTCATCTGGGATTTATTTCTGACATTAAAGGAAACAATTCAGTCTCAGAAGTCAGCTCATAGGTTTTCAAACACTGTCAGATTCATGAGATGATTCTGCGATGAATGACAACAGAGATTATGAATCATATTTATTGTGGGTTATTCATGTTAAGTAATATTTGTCAGCAAAATCTTAAATCTTTCACTGTGAGAATGTAAAGAACACATTCCATTAAGCACTATTTTTAAGGCTGCATTCCTTCCAAAAAAAAAAAAAGTGCAATGAATGCCATATCTGAGATGTTCTGGTTTTGTTGTTGTTGTTTTAAAGGTACAGTGTGTAACTTTTGGCCCACTGCATGAATTGTGGTAGAACATGGTTTGGTTGTGCTTCGGCTCTGTGAGACTGACATACATAAAAGAGAGAGAGAGAGAGGTTTTCCTACTGCAAAACACTCACAACTGGCTTAAAACAGGCAACCAGTTTAGATGGAAAGGATCTCAAGCTGACTACCTGAAGATGTTACTGTAGCTATATATATATATATATATATATAGCTATCTATATACAGTATGTATATATATATATATATATAATCATGTATTTACATAATAATTTTGTCTCAATCTGTAATCAACTCAATCTTTTAATGCGCTGAATAGCACAACTTTTTTTTGCATTGTTCATCGAACCAGGTCTCCAGCATTTAACAAACACATTCAACAGTTCTACAGTCAAACCAACTGCTGTGTGTGAAGGATCTGGGGATGTGTTGCAGTTTTATTCAGATATTTTCCTTTTGGCTTTCACTTTTAAGTTCTTTTTGGAGGTTCTTGTCCTTGATTTGTTTGTTAACCCCAAACTGATGGTATCCAGGTGTGTGTTGTTTTACCATTAGTTCTGGTGTATTTGCACACCTGTGTTTCCCTCTCATCTTTGTCTAGTTTTAGTTTAGTTTTATGTTTTTAATTATTTTTTATATTTTCATGTTTCTCTGGTGAATTCTTGTAATTGTCTCATTTGTTTTGTGTTTCTTGTCAAGCTTTGGGTGGTAGTTTTGGTTAATTTTCTTGTTTTGATTTATAAAACACAGTGGACCAAAATAAAATGTTACTTTTGTCACGACCCTGTCTTCTATTGTGTTCTGAGGGTGTGATTGGCTGCAGACAATCATGCCTAATTGTTTAGTTTATGGGCAGAGAGTATAAAAGCACTTTTAAAATAAGAGACATGCAATATTTTCCAAATTAAAGACTTCAAAAAAAAACTATTTGAAACAGATGTCCATATTTGGTAACACTTTAGTTTATTATACAGTGTCCTTGTTACATGGTATGTGTAGTTATTATTGTAATAACTATAATTTCAGCATTGTTACATGCAACTAACCTTAAACCAAACCCTAACCCAAGTACATGTAATTAATACTCAGTACTTGTATGTATAATATAACCCTAACTATAACAAAGACACCTTAAAATAAAGTGCAACCCCATATTATTCTCAACAGTATTTTTTTATTCAAATTGATTTACAGTATGTATATATATATATATATATATA
The DNA here is from genome assembly GCA_023029165.1 of Gobiocypris rarus. Taxonomy (NCBI): domain Eukaryota; kingdom Metazoa; phylum Chordata; class Actinopteri; order Cypriniformes; family Gobionidae; genus Gobiocypris; species Gobiocypris rarus. The sequence goes on from CM040925.1 coordinate 26,769,736, forward strand.
TATATATATATATATATATATATATATATATATATATATATATATATATATATACAGTATATATTAACTCGTCATCATATTGTTGACAAAATATTAATAAAAAGCTTTTTCATTGGATTTAATACCCAATCAACATGTTAAGACTTTCTCACCTTTATCTGCTTTCTAAGCATGCACATATCGATTTACATTTCAAAGTAAATAAACAGGCAATTTTATGTAAATATGACTTTTCGCAGCATAATGAGCTGATTTTTGTTGTACAAGCAAACACTCTCACAGAGATATGCAGCACTGTCCAAGTTTATGGATCAGTTGAACAGACAATGACACAGCCAATCAAATGCAGATTGTTTTCTCTCGCACCTGCATCATGCCTGAGGTAGGGAAGGAAAGCACTGGTAAATAAAAGAGTCGGACAGACGGATACCAGTAATCACCTCCGCTGCCTTGGTCCTGGATAGTTGTTTTCTGCACACATCATAACACGCTTTGTACTATGGCAATGTAAATTAGAGGAGCGCCGGGAAAGCAATTCCCTCTGCAAAACATGACCAGGGGTTACTTGTTGTAGCTCTGCCTGACCAGCTGTAAAATTAGGAGCAAGGGAGGTGCTCGGTGCATCTTTGTGGAGTAAATAATTTATATTAAAAACGTCTTTCACAGAAGCACTCAATAGATGCCGAGGGCCATACAGACCAACAGTGTGCCAAGCGGGTTTTAAAAGATGCGCGCACCTGTAACGCAATATTCATCCACACAGGAGATTGTAGATTGAAGTGAGATCTGTTTCAGACATCTTCCCGGAGCTAAAACAAATTTACGCTCTAGAAATAGACCTGTTCTGTGTAACGTACTAGAGCGTTTCCCCAGATGTCTTGGTTTGATTTGGAGATTGAAATATGCTCGAGGTATGGTGCCAGCAGAACTAAAGGACAGTGCTATAAAAAACTATCCATGCTCTTTGTTTTCTTTGGAATATAGGGGAAATTGAGAAAAAATGTGACTGCAAGATTATGGTATAGAAAGCTCAATGATTAATAATTAAATGAGGTCAAATCACTCCTGTTGCTACTGCCTAAAGTACAGAGACATTTTTATGAAAGTTCAGTAGATAGTGTTCATTTCTGCACAGTCTTTGATTTAGTCATTGTTTTGTCTTTTGACAAAATTTTGTTTTTTGCTATAATTAGTTTGTCAGTTTTACTGTGACTAAAATGGCATCTAACTTCATTTAATGTAAAAATATTCATATTTTTATTCTTCAAAAACGTGCACTAATACGTCTGTATGTTTTTTCTGCCCCTCCTAAATTCTCCACCATTTCTTCATTGAAAAATGACCAAATAAAAAACTTTTATTTTACTGTTTGTTTTTTACCGTTTGGGCGGCAGTGGCTCAGTGGTTCATGTAGGTTGGCTACAAACCGGAAGGTTGGTGGTTCCACCGGGTTCCACCTGACCAAGTGTCAAGGTGTCCATGAGCAAGACACCTAACCCCAGCTGCTCCCGACGAGCTGGATGCCACCTTGCATGGCTGACACTGCCGTCGGTGTATGAATGAGAGAGTGAATTGGTGAATGCGAGGCAAGATGTAAAGCGCTTTGGATGGCCATAGGTCTGTTAAAAGTGCTATATAAATGCAGTCCATTTACCATAATTACTTACCTACCCTCATATCCAAACACCCTCATATCCATGCCATCCTAGTAATGCATTCTATATTGAAACACACACCACAGAACCAGAATCAAAAAATGTATCTCTGATCATATCCCCAAATAATCTCTGCGCTATTAATGCTTCACTCCTCTAATTGCGAGCTTGCTTTTCTTAATACAATAGTGTTCTAAATGTGTCCATCACCGTAATTTAATAATGGCCATTTCATGGTACTCTGACTTTTCAAACAGCTTGCTTTGGGCCACCACAGGGAGCGAGTATTGATTGAAACCCATAAGCCAGGAATGTGAGAGAGGTAGAGTGGGCAGCTTCCCAAATAACTGCAAGGTCCTGCCCTCCAGCATTCATCCACTATCCACACTCTCCTTCCTGCCCAGGAAAAAATTCATTGTTCAGAAGTTGCTCTTTTATAGCTCAGGAGACTCAATGTAGTTCTGATTATGGTTTAAGATATTAAAAAAGATAAAAACGAGACAATTGTTAACCCTGCTAGGGGAAAGAGCTTAAACCAGTTTATGCTGGTTGGCTGGTCTTAGCTGGTTTAAGATGGATGTAGCTGGTCTCCCAGCTGACCATCTATTTTGCCAAATGATTCAGGTAAATATAAAAATACCTTAATGCTCATTTGCCTTGTTTCAAACCATAGCGACGAGTGGTGAAAAATAAATCAATATTAAAATTTAAACTAATTAGGGTAACACAGGCACTATTAACATTCTAGTAACTAACAATACATTCTGATTAACAAATTAGTAAGTAATAGTGCTTAGTCGAATGTAGAAGTTCACTATTAGCTATTCAATAACAAATATTTTGTCATAACTCCCAGGGGACTACTAACTACTATATACATGTTCATAATTAACATGAATAATGCATAATGCGTTATTGATTCTAAAGTGAAGGTAACACACTAGTAACTCAAGTATTATCAAATCCTTCAGAAGGAATTACTAGTTATTTGGATCAGTATTCTATAGTGAAAAACATGATAACTCTCTATTAATGACTTAAGTCATTGTAAGCTTTTAAGGTTTTTGTAAGGTTTTGGATTATTCCTTCTGATGGATTTTGTAACCCTAATTAGTCAATACTCAAAAAATGGATGAAAAGTAACTTACTTCACTCAATATTTATGTATGTATTAGAATACTGTGCTGTTAGCTTAGCAACATGCTAACGTCAAACTGTTGTAAACAGTTGTGAGCTGAATATTCAGGATGTTTGTGTTCCGCACATTCCATTATATTATTTCATTTCATTTCTTCTTGGTCTTCTGTCCATAAATCTCTTATTTCCAAACTCAGCTGTCTATTCCTGTATCCAACTGCGACAAACCTTCCAATACAACAGGAAAGGGATTGTGAGTGTACCTCAGTTAGGCAACGAGATATTCTGCCTATTCCACATGCAAAGAAGAGAAGACAGAAAGACAAGATAAGGCAAGAGTGATGAAGGTTGGGGGAGCTGTGCTGACACTACTTACACACACAACATCTGCCCGAGTGTGTCAGGGAACAGATAGTTTGTTTGAATAAGGTGATAGATAATTTTTGCCCTGCTGACATGGATTTATCAGGCTTTTAGCCCCTCTCCCCTCTCTGTGGTGGGTTAAGGGACATTTTGTCTTTTTAAACGACAATCTTGCTTGCTGAAACACAAGACATTCATTGGTTTCCTTCCATCCTAAACACAAAGAGAAGTGGCACACATACAATTTTTTCTGGGTTTTCCTTTAAATCATTTAACACACGCACACCATTTATGTGTGTGCCAAACCGACATACATCTTTCCCAGAAAAGTTCCTCCAGCACATGGTTCCTTTACAAGTCACATTGGAGGATATTTTGTGGTTCAATAATTAATTAATGTACCAGGAAGACTCTTCACTCCACTACAACACTACATATGAGTGCCCTATGGCCTTTCTCTTTGATCTTTCCCCCATTTGGCTTTACATATTCAAGTGTTTGATTAAAACAACTGAGCTGATAAAAAAAAATATTAAAAAATCCTACAGTTTTTCAGCTTGCAGTGATCTTTTATTGTATAAAGAACCAGATAAATCTGTTGTGAACCAGTTAAATCCAAATAAATGAGTCCATTTCAAGCCATAATCAGGCGAGATGTGAAAAACATGTTCAGTTGGGTTTTTTTTATCGTAACAAGCAACAGAACATTTTGATGGTCGCTTATAGAATGGAAAATATATTATTTTCTATATTCTATATTTTATATTTTTCCAATATCAATATGGTACACAATAATCACATTCAAATCTAAGTGATGATGAACGAGTAAGGTCAAAAGTAATAAAAAATTGTCCGAACACATTACCTAAAATGAGTAGATTATGTTACTTACTACAATTTTAGTCATGTAATTTGTAATCAGTAATCGGCTACAATTTTCAAGTAATCTACCCAGCACTGTTTATACAATACAGATTGTTTCAAAGCAGCTTTGCAGGGATAAAAACAAGAAAAATAATGATTTGATGATGCAAACAGAGTTCAATTCTGCTCTAAAGCAGTTCTAAAAAGAAAATAGTGTCAGTTTCATTCAATAACTATGTAAAGATCATCAAATATTAAATGAGTTAAATTCAGTTATAAAGCAGCCCTGTAGAAAACAGTAATGTCGTCATCCAGCTTAGTTCAGTTCTCATTCCAATGAAGTCAGTGCAGTCAAATCAATAATTTTGCCGAATATTAAGTGTCCGCTAAGCAAACCAAAAGGCGATAACTGACGAGGATGAAATGAACTCATCGCTGATATATACAGTATATATATACAGTATATATAGTGTGAGTGTGTGTGTGTGTGTGTGTGTGTGTGTGTGTGTGTGGACTGGTAATCCCTACGGTATGGGGACAAAATGTCCCCACAAAGATGGCAATATCCAAATTTTTGTCCTTGTGGGGACATTTTTTGGTCCCCATGAGGAAAACATCTTATAAATCACACTAAGTGATGTTTTTGAAAAAGTAAAATGCAGCATGTCTCCTGTGATGGGTAGGTTTAGGGGCAGGGGCAGTGTAGGGGGATAGAAAATACGGTTTGTACAGTATAAAATGCATTACGCCTATGGAATGTCCCCATAAAACATGGAAACACAACATGTGTGTGTGTGTGTGTGTGTGTGTGTGTGTGTGTGTGTGTGTGTGTGTGTGTGTGTGTGTGTGTGTGTGTGTGTGTGTGTGTGTGTGTGTGTGTGTGTGTGTGTGTGTGTGTGTGTGTGTGTGTGTGTGTGTGTGTGTGTGTGTGTGTGTGTGTGTGTGTGTGTGTGCGTGTGTGTGTTTTATTAAATCAGAATACATTTTGTGTCTTCTAACAGATAAGGGTGTTGTGTACCACAAAACAAGAGGCCCAAAAGAGACCAGAGGCAACATGATTTGTGGATCAGTGAGATGAATAATTCAGATTAATTCCCTAGAGAAATGTCTAAAAGGTCCCTCGCTGTGATGCGAAAGCAGAGAGTACAGTGGGAGCCCACAACAAACGTTCCAACTTCAAATAAGACCCCTTCATAGCCACTCATTTACATAACTAGTTGCTCATTTTAACATTAGACTTCTGTTCTCACTGTGGGCTAAAAATATTAATCACTTTATTGCTGTGATTTTTCTTCTTTGTACTTTTTTGTTACTTTAAAAGACAAAAGAAAACAATTAGCTCTGTAGGCCACTTTGAAGAATTTGGGGCCCTGTGCAGAGCCTTTGTTCAAAACTGCTTTTGGTGAGGTTCACAGAAAAATTGTTTGGCTTTGTGCATGAGCTATGATGTCACAGTTTGTCAACTCTTCATTCTATTTGGAATTAGCTGGGAATGAGTTTAATCATTGCCTGGGTTCCTTGGCATTCAAAGACGGCTGCTTCGATGAAAAATTGAAATCAAGTGTGAGAAAACTAAGGACCAAATTGTAATTGTTATTCATTGCAAATCCGTTGCTTCCATACTCAAATCTTAATTGCATTCACATACATTAAAATATGACACATACGATAATATAAGTCACGTTATTAATAAATAAATTAAAAAACATTCATTGGTAATTAAGCACACGGCCGTGAATTGGTGCTGCTCGTCATACTATATTGTGAAGGAAGAAGACATCTCTTCCATTAAGAGAGTGTTCTCCATCAGCGATAGCCCGACACAAATCCTCTTGGAATGCAAAGCCCTCAACACTATGCTTCGGGATCAGGGAGAGAGTCCCTGATCATTCCAACTCCTGTCAGCATATCAGACCAGCGCTAAGCAGTGGAGAACAATACCTCTTCAGCTTGCTTATAAAGCATATGGGCCTAGATAAATGATAAATATATTTTTTGCTTTTCAATGTCAAATTAGTTTGTATTTATTATTATATATTTACAATTTATGCATTTATCTGTCCTTAAATGAAGTGTGACTGGTTGGTGTAGATGTCCTTCAAATGGCCCCTCCTGTTCATGGTATAACAGGTAGGCCAGGTTGGAGCAGGGTTACAAATCATGTGAAACATGATTCATGATAAACAAGTTTAACTCCTTAAAGAACTAGGTAATTTTTCAAACTTCATAATATATTTTCAAGACTCTTGTGATGGTACATCGACTTACAAAAGGTTGAATGACACGTCTGCTATAGCCTGACGGGGTCTGTATCATTTTTAATCGTACTTTTAAACTTAGGGTTTCGGGTAGTAACCCGAGAACAAAAAGAACTACAAAATTCGACTGCTTTACGGCATATACGTCACTTCCACCACTACCCCCAATTTCCTTAAATTCGGACGTGCGAGGTTGCGAGCCCAACTATCGTTTGTTTGCCGAATGTTATAGTCATGGCGAAGCAGCACAGAAAAATAAGAAAGCAAAGGTTTTGTCGGAGGAAAGCAAAAAGAGGAAACGAGTAAGTGATCGGATTAAAGGCAGGACGAGGATCAACATTGGGCCAGCGTTTGCTTGTTGGCGTGAGCTGAAGGAGGAGGAGGGGTGCCCAACCGATGCGTACAAAATCATATTTTAGGATACCTAACATGTCTGTGATATTTGTTTATTTGTCTTGCCTCAAGCTATAATGCAAATAGATTTTTCAAATTTGCAGATTCACCTATGGTAGCTTGATATTATAATATTGACGATATATGGTTATTACCTACCACTCAAACATTGAATTGAAGAATCATATACTCTGTAAAACAGTAACCAATAGACTAGGCTACTATAATGACGTTGGCTTGTAAACGTGAGCATCGCAATCATTTTGGCGTTTGAAAAAAATAAAACCCATGAAATTATATTCATATGACATTTTGAAACATATGCCACTGTACCTGGGATGAAGACATTTCACAAGCAACGCAAGCAGAACACCTGCATGTGAACTCCTCCTGCAGTGTTCAGGGCTATCATGGTTGTCATGTCAACAAATGCATGTGCGCATCCCCTGATGTAGGATGACAGAGTTTACGACAGTTGTAGAGGACAATACTGTTTCCCAACTGTAGGGGGACCCGGAGAGCAAAACCTACCTAGTGCTGCTTTAATCCTGAAGTGTAAAAAACAAAAATGAATTTAAAAAAAAAAATAGTGCAAAGATGCTCTTTTGGGTTTAGATCTGGTGACTGTGGGGGCCATTTCAGTACAGTGAACTCATTGACATGTTCAAGAAACCAATTTGAAATGATTCGAGCTTTGTGACATGGTGCATTATCCTGCTGGAAGTAGCCATCAGAGGATGGGTACATGGTGGTCATAAAGGGATGGACATGGCCAGAAACAATGCTCAGGTAGGCCGTGGCATTTAAACAATGCCCAATTGGCACTAAGGGGCCTAAAGTGTGCCAAGAAAACATCCCCCACACCATTACACCACCACCACCAGCCTGCACAGTGGTAACAAAGCATGATGGATCCATGTTCTCATTCTGTTTACGCCAAATTCTGACTCTACCATCTGAATGTCTCAACAGAAATCGAGACTCATCAAGACAGTCTTCAACTGTCCAATTTTGGTGAGCTTGTGCAAATTGTAGCTTCTTTTTCCTATTTGTAGTGGAGATGAGTAGTCCCCGAAGGGGTCTTCTGCTGTTTTAGCCCATCCGCCTCAAGGTTGTGCATGTTGTGGCTTCACAAATGCTTTGCTGCATACCTCGGTTGTAACGAGTGGTTATTTCAGTCAAAGTTGTTCTTCTATCAGCTTGAATCAGTCGGCCCATTCTCCTTTGACCTCTAGCATCAACAAGGCATTTTCGCCCACAGGACTGCCGCATACTGGATGTTTTCCCTTTTCACACCATTCTTTGTAAACCCTAGAAATGGTTGTGCGTGAAAATCCCAGTAACCGAGCAGATTGTGAAATACTCAGACCGGCCCGTCTGGCACCAACGACCATGCCACGCTCAAAATTGCTTAAATCACCTTTCTTTCCCATTCTGACATTCAGTTTGGAGTTCAGGAGATTGTCTTGACCAGGACCACACCCCTAAATGCATTGAAGCAACTGCCATGTGATTGGTTGATTAGATAATTGCATTAATGAGAAATTGAACAGGTGTTCCTAATAATCCTTTAGGTGACTGTATATACAGTATTTATATGCAAATGTTTCTTAAATATATACACGAATGAGTGTGTATTTATACATAATAATTATACACAGAACACACATAAATTACGTAAACATAAACTTTTATTTTGGATGCGATTAATCGCAATTAATCGATCTGACAGCACTAAAATTACTAGTCAAATTACTAAGCAACCACCACTATACCACTATAATAACAAAAAATAGGTAAAATTTTTAAAGCTTAGAAACTTAGCTTTTTAATGCTTCTAACAATTTGATCAACTCTTAACGAGTGCTGAGTAGTCCCTCTAAAACGGAGTGTACCGCCAGCGGGCGCCACCTAGCTACTAGAAAATTAATCATATTTTTTAAAACTACTGATCAACACAAAATAGGTGTCATTTGAAATCTTAAGAGTCTTAACTTTATAATAAATATAGCCAATTTATTTTTTACTAAGTAGTGCTGAGTTATTTGATGAAATAGAAAAAAAAGAATTATTTTGTTGTACTATGTACTGCAATGTGTCAAAAACATCATACAGCTCAGATAGTCATGTGTCGTATGTCATTTGAAAGGTTTCACAGAGTAGAATACAACAAGCTTATTTGTTTTTGGGCTTGACTAAACTCGAGCAAGTTTTTGTCTGAGAAATCCCGCAAGACCCATATGTGAATAATAATATACGGATGCGGCATTTATGTCACGTTTTTGCTCGAAACTTCATTGAAACAAGCACAGAATGTATAAAATGTCACATCATTACTTACAGTGGATTCTCCCGATTGAAATGAGTCCAAAATTATCTTATTACGTATCAAATAAGAAAATTATATATATTTTGGTATTTTATCAGCACTTTCTTGTGTCCAAATGTATGTAAATGTATAAAGAGTTATATCAAACGATATCTAACTTTTGAATCTCCTTGCTATAGTTTTGGAGTTATGAGTCTTTACTTTTGTCTATGTCACTCAGAAAAACAACTTAAAAATAATACAAGTTAGGGTCTACTCACACTAGGCACGGTTGCCTTGTACCGTGCCCGAGCGCGATTGACCCCCCTCCACACTCCCCCTGCTGGCTTGCACTCACATTGCACTTAACATACCAGGCCGGAGCACATTTACGTTATTCACAATGCAACTTTTTTTGAAGAAGAAGACAGACTTTCGCCAATAGAATGACTAATAGATTTATCATTTATGCCATGCAGCGATTTTCACTTGATTGTACTGCACGTATCAGAAGATTATTATGAAGGCAGCTGGCTTTGATGGAGGAATTTGCAGCTACACACTACAATCCCTGTTCATCAAATAGGTGAAAACCAGACCCATTATAATCCTAAATATACTTGAATTAATTGAAAAGTGTATCCAAGTAGTGATAGATTGGTGTTTGCTGTCGTAATGATGACAGTAGTGCACAGCTGTTCCATGATTTTCCAGCTGTACATGATTTTCGAACAGGATAATTAAAGGGTTAACCCATTGACATTTAGTGTCATTGGTGGACATTTTATTTCTGAACTGCCATTATACGTACAACAAAAGTATGTGAATCGTTGTCAAATTCAAGTCCATGCGTTTTGGATAAAGCTGAACGCTCTTTTAGTGCCACTCACTGGACATTTCACTTTGAAAGTGTCGTGAAATGTGCAAGAAGTAAAAGAAATGTCACCACAGGCATGTTTTTCCAATGAGCCTGGGTTTCCTTTATAAGAGCTACAATGAAGATGCTCGATAAAGAAAAAAATGTATACTAGAAAGAGCATATCAGTCATGCTATGTGATACAACAATAAATACTAGCTACAACTGAAATGCACAACCTCTTAACTATGTTGCAGGCAATTGAGTCATCAGCGCCCGAGTGTTTTGCAGATCAAGGCCTTTGCTGGCACCAATATCATGTTCACAGTATACTGATTCATGTCATAAGGAGTGGAATGAGGCAGTCAAGGCAGGCGTTTTGGATTTACACCACTGACTTCAGCCCGTGCTAATCAAAGAACAACACGGCTAATGTTTGTTAGCTTGAAGATGAGCAGTGGGGTAAATATGGATTTGTGCTGGGCTGAGCATCACATCAAAGCCAAGCTCATTCATGCCGGTGGTTAAGTTCAATAAAAAGAGAAAGATGAAAGCTAATGAAAGACAAACACGTGCACATCAGAGGTGAAGAATGTTATGGGTGGGAGACTTGTTAGGGGTACCAGTTGGCCTACAGGTTGATCTTCAGTTTAGTCGATAGCATAAGATGAAAAGACTATGGCTTTCCAAGGCTGTGAGTGAAGGCCTGTCACGGTTCATCTGTATAATATTATAATTTTCTCCAGACAAACATACTTCATTACTCTGAAGAGCAATTTTAAACAGAATTTTTGAAGGAGAATTTGATTTCTTTGAGCCCTTTTGGAGAAAAGTTCTCCGAAAACAAGCATTCAACCAAAGTCTGAAGAAAAACAACAAAACTTTCAAAGAACGACAAATCTTATCACTGGAGGAGCATAATAAGAGGAATCAGCCTTTAAAAGTGCAGACTACATTAATGCAATATAAAACAACCATTGGATTGCATTAAATCACACCTTTCTCTTCCGCCTGTCATCCTGCCATTATTCAAACATTGTGCTGGCGTGTGTAGAGTGTGCGCGACTCTTTGGCTGTCATATATTTTTCTGCATCAATGTCAGTACATCTTTCTGTGCATAAATAATCTATGTGTCTTTCAGCATGGGTGAAGTTAATAGGGCCGGGGCCATCATTAGCTGCGTCTCAAGCTTCTGCACTAAAGCCCGTTAAGTGCGGCTGTCACTGAGAGTGCGTTATGTTCAGAGCGCTTTACCTGCGCTGTTGACTGTTCAACACTCTACTCAGCAGATGCAGGATGTTTAAGCATTTGCCAGTCCATTCTTGATATTCATAGATGTGTCTCCTATTTGAATTAGATGAACTTGACGTGCTTTGACGATTAGCAGAGCGCTAACTTCCTGTTTCTTACAGAGTCCTTGCAAGATTTGTCCTATTTTGTTTCTTCCTCTTGTTGAATTAAAACTTTTCCGAAAAAAGGAAATGCATGCGGGACACAAACCTGCATCTCATTCAACAGACACCAGCAATCCAATTTAGCCAGGTGCACTTTGCTAAATGGTGCAGTCAATTTATGTAAATTAAGCCATTATCATACTTTTTTAAGCACAAACAATCCTCCTTTCTATGTAAATTAGTCATATTATAGATTATAATTAATCAGCCCTCAAATTTGATTGGATCAAGAGTCAGACTCGTTACTAGATTCAGGCTGCGTTCTCAGTTGCACACTCTCTGAGTATTTAGTTCATAACCTTAGTTCATGACTGTGTTTTATAGTACGCCATTCACAATTCCTCTCCCGTGGCCTCATGGGATAGTAAAGTGTCCATTGGATCTGGACTTCAAAATCTTGCCGTAGTCGAATCTTGAAGTAGTAGGTCATCCCGGTACTCTTGCCTATAGTTTTATGAATACTGTGAATTTGACATACTACTCTTTTTACATACTAGGAAGTGTGCATATTCAGATTAATAGAGAGTGTGAATTTTTATTTAATGCCGACTTTAAGTGAGACGTTACATTGTTACTCCAGAAGGTGGCAACAAGTGACTAATGCTGTAATATGAATCAGTGAATCGTTCACTTAACCGATTCAGTCAAAACCCTAAAATTATTTCAGGAACGAAACTCCTTGGCTGCGAGGGAAAGCTTAAAAATGCTGAGATACCTTCATCTGTTCGATTTTTAAAGGCAGCATAGATGTGTCCTTCGATGCCTTTGATATCCCACAATCCTGTGCATTCCATTCTTTGACAGTTGAGCTAAAAATAAAGATGGGATCTGAAAGCTGCAGTTGGTGGTCAGTTTGTGTGTAAATGTACATTTTTGACCAACGTTCTAGCGAGAAATTATGTAAAATGTATGCAGTTGTTAAATATTTGCTTATTATCAACAAAGCTCGCTCCATTTTGCTGTAGATCATTAAACCGTAATGCTGCCTCAGAAGTCTGTCCGAAATCAGTTTCCTGAGGTATTTTTGTGCAAGAATGTGTACAAAGTCATTGCCTGATACGGCAGAGAGGCAACAAGTCAGCTGCCAACATTTTCGGACGCAGTATACGACTGTGGGTTTCTCTGAGAAGCACAGCTGATTCCCCTTTTTCTTAATTTGGATATATTTTTGCTGGTGAAGAAAAGAAAAATACTGGGAATGTTGTGTCAAAGGTCCGTTCACCAACAGTGATGATGACAACTATGTTGTTCAACAGCTGGATTAAATTGTTGTAAAAATATTCAAATTATATTGTGACTCTGTGTCGTTGTTATAATTGTGGTGTGGTCTCTGCTTTTACATTTGAAATGAATTTAAAATCTTTATTGCTAAACTGAAACTTAAAGGTGCACTGTGTAAATTTTAGTGTCATCTAGCAGTGAGGTTGCGAATTGCAACCACCCACTGCTCACCCCTCGCTTTCGATGTTGTCATCTGAGATAGCAGAGTACCTGCGGTGTATGTAGATATAGAAATGGCTCATTCTAAGGTAATAAAAACATAACGGTTCATTATGGAAGGTCTTTATACACCACTGAAAACATAGTCATGTATATTTTATTTCTGTCAATAGATCCTCATAAATACTACACTGCACCTTTAAAAGGCAAGTTAAGCAACTTCTTGATCATTAAACTGCTCTATTAAAGCAACATCCCACTCGCAAACATGCAGATGTTCTGTACTTGTGTGATGCCGCTCCTTATTCAGCACTGATCACCAAATAAACAAACAAATGAATTAATTAACAGGTGCTGTTCATCGTTATTGAATCCCCAAATTAAATGTCCTCATTTGAAGCCTGGCAGTATCACAGCACATATTAAACTGCACTAAACGACCATTTGATCCAGCCGATCTTAGAAGGTCAGCAATGCGTTTGCCTCAGTATTAAAGCTGAGCTCCCATGGCCTTCCCCAAGGGTCTGTTGAATAGTGCCTTCCACCAATATAACTATGTATGAACTACAGGCAGCATAAGAGAGTCCAGAGGAGCATAAATCATCGTGGCCGTATGGTCGTCTAATAGAGCAGATAAGATCAGCGTGTGTATTAATGCAAGACTAATTACCTGACTGAGGACATTACTGCAGCTGTTCCGCAGGTAAGCCATGCGCAGGAGGTCAGTGCCTCTGCTAAAGTCTTTATCTGCCGCTGTTATGGCTCTCATGAGGTTAGACTTACTCTTACTTGTCGTCTGTAGCATTAGCCAGATGTGCTGTGTCTTGTTTAATGACGCCACTGTAATAAGTACAAGGCCTGCTGGTTATGTAAGCCAGTGGTTCTCAGCTATTGGGCCATGACCCAAAAGTGGGTCACAGGCAGGGTTATTATAGTTAACTAAAACTATAAAAAAGGAGTTATTCAATATAAATGCTAACTTAACAACACATATGTACTAAATGTACTATATGTACTAAATGTACTAAATGTACACTTGATGTACTAAAACTGCATAAAATAAAAATGTTTTTTGTTTTTTTTTTAGTAATTGTATCTCAATTCTAAAAAAGGGAAGGAGGTGTTATTGATGTTAAATGCATAAAAGGCCAACTTCTGTGGTATTTTGGTGCAAATTCAGTTGTCATTTGGTAGAAGCTATGCAAGTTAGGCAGATGGCAGCATGGCATGACATACTGTGGAACGAGGAACAAAACGACTAAGACAAAATATCATACAACCCAGACATCATGCTGTAAAACACCACACAATGTGCATCCAATCAAACTTTGTGGTGTTTAAACAAAATGCATGGTGCAAGCCAAATTAGGCTAACCCATATGCAAACTAAACAAAAATACAACCCGGAATCCTTACTGGGGGAAAACCAGGATACGATAGGTGGTTAACTAGTCTCCCATCATAAACAAGCTGGTTAGGCTGGTCTTTACAGGTTTTATAGGGCTTTTGGACCCACTTTATATTAGGTGTCCTTAACTACTATGTACTAACATTTTAATTAATAATTTGATACATTGCACTTATTGTGTACATACATGTTTTTACATTGTACTTACATTTTAAAAATACCTGCATGTAATTACACCTGTAATTAATTTCTGTAGTTACATTTGTAATTACACAGTTGACTCTTCCCTTACACCTAACCCTACCCTTAAACTGACCCATCCCACCACACCTGTCCCTAACCCTACCCGTATCCCACCTCAATATCAGCAAAGGTGTTTTGCAACACAATATGAACACAGTAAGTACATTGTACCTATTTTTTATGTAAGTACATAGTAGTTAAGGCCACCTAATATAAAGTGGGGCCGGGCTTTTGGACACTTATCTGCTAGTCAGGCTTGCATGCCAGCTGAACAACCTGCTAAGGTTATGAAAATTGCTCATGCAGAATGTGTGTGGTAGCCAGGGTGTTGATTTGCAGTTGCTAATAGGTTCTGAGAATGGGAGACCACCTCAAACCAGCCGAGACCACCATAGACTGGTTTATGTTAATGTCAGTGAATTGCACGTAGTTTAGGAAAAGTAGGGAGATATTTTTCGTGTGGATCAGACATATGTAAGGAATTGGTTTGTAAACAGGAGTGTTTGGTCTGGCACAGTATGTATGTGTGTTCAAAATGTGTTACAGCCTGACTGCTGAGTTGTCTCCTCTGTAAGCCCATTCAAAGCTACAGCAGTGCCCCCGTCTGGTCATTCTTAGTAAAACACACTGACGTAAGCTGTGTGCTCAATATGTTCAGCTCTGACATTTGAGTCGGCTGTCAAAGCATGAAAAAGCCCTCTGGTTTTCATTAAAAACCCACTTTGTTCGTCTCAGTGTCATTTTCATATCACAAGATTCACACTGTCCTAAAGTTCAAGATATCAGAAAGGGACGTTTCTTATCTCTGTGCTCCCTCCCCCTCTATCTCTGCAAGGATCAATCAATCAATCAATCAGTCTTTCTCTCTATTCAACTGACAAGACATTTTAAAGCCACAACAGGAATAATTGTTCTCTTCTGCAGTCATTGTGTGAAGGCGCTGGACCAAAGAGGAACCTCTGCTCTGCCCACTTACTACAAAACCTGGCCTCTGCTCCCCTGCCTTCCCTTTTGGTGTGGGCATTCATGGAAGATCGGAGTGGAGGGAGGACTACATAAGAGGTACGCTATCAGCCAATGGACTCTTATTTACCCCCGTCAATCTCCTGGCAGGGGGATAGTGCTGTGGATCTATTGATCACAACTCAGTGGAGCAGTAATCCTAGAGACTTGATTGATTCCGACTGTTGTGTAGGCCTCAGTGCTCGGCCCAATCCTCAATCCTTCTGTTCTAGCTCTCATGCAGCATTGATATGCATGACAGGAGGCCAAGGCTGGGGCAGGAAGCAGAGGAGGGTATTAAGTGAGTATACAGGGCTTGAGAGTTAGCTGAGGTGAGGCCGAGCTTTAGCACTGAAAGAGTTTCTCAACAAACGTGGCATCTGACTAGTGCTGCTCTGATGCACCCCTATCAGCTTTTACTTCAACTTTTGTGTCTTGCAGGCTTGATTTTAAAGAATGAATTAAGTAGACCCCCCCCCCATTTTTTGTTATATTACACATCACTATACAAGTGCTTTGGCTTGCTTGTAAAGCACTGCAGTACATACACATTGTGCGTTATCTAAAATCTAAGAGTATGTTTGTTTGTTTTTTTGCTCAGTAGAAATTGAATAGACATCTAACCATAGCCTAATTATAGGCTAGTCATCAATGCATAGAACATGTCAAAAAAATGAAACCAAACACCTTGTAATCACTGTTGACTTTGCTTACATGATGGAATATCATACATCTCGCACGTTATTTTAGCAAACACAACATCTAACCTTATTCAAGGTTATTTTGGCTATAGTGAGAAATACATAGCCGGACTATATAGTCTACCGAGACGGAGTGAAATGATGGCTGTTGCTTGCTGGAATTACTTGAATAGGAGAAACTGCAACACGGCAGAATACGTCCCGCCTTCTAAATAAAAGAGCCAATCGCTAAATAGGTAAAGTCATTGCGTCACTGCAGCTGCCGTTAGAAGTTCCGGTTCCCATGAAAAACTGGGACTTGCTCTTAGGACTCTTTTTTAATGCTAGTTTCGCATGAGAAATAACATCTATGGGACAGTTCATGTGAGATTTTGTTGCTGATTTGGAATATATTATTTATTTGCGAGTTTAACAAGCAGTTTTTGAGATTCCCCAATAATAGATAGGACTTTGAATGCCCGAAATACAGTAGCTGCCCGAAGATGTGGCAAATATGGCCGCCGAGTTAACAGACTTTCTTTGACCAATGCCCATTTGACTTTCTTTGACTTTGTTCATATGAGCACCACAACTCAATATTTGTCAGAGCATGTGCACAAACTGCTAAGCCACAGCACCAGCAAGAAAGGTTTTTTTTTCTGAATATGTGTTATGCTTTTTTAAAGCTTGTTATTAAAATCTAAATAATAGGATTACTCCATTCAGAAATTAATTTACATTTCAGTTCAGTCCAATATGAACAGAATTTGAACTGTGAAACAGGATCCAGAACTGTAGTTCAAATTTTATAGTAAAATCATTAATTGAGATTCAAAGAAATTGATAGAACTTGGATAGAAAGAAGGTTTACCTACAACTCTTCAGAATGGAGCCAAATAACATGTGAAATCTGTGTGGGGAAATCTTTGGCCATCACACAAAGTTCCAAATCGCATGGATACCTTTTGAAATGACTGGATTTCACTTGTGAAAATTCACAAAACAATAGTTAATGTGACTGCACATTTAGATGATGGAAACCTTTAAACAGGACACCTTTGATTCTAAATTCATTTCCAATTCAAATCCCCTAATTCAAATCAATTCACACTTATTAATTAAATTCTGGATCTTGCAATCTAGCTTCTTATGGATGTGACAGTCTGTTTGCCATTACAGTTGTACCTGTTTTTCTGTGTTCAAGTAATGGTCATTGTAGGTCTGTCACAGTTGCCTCAGGCAGTGTTCACCAGGGCTGTTTATTTGCATGTGTGTGTTTATGTGTGTGTCTGGACCATTCACAGGCCTGACAGCTGCTAGGGGTTGGTTACAAATCCAGCTTCTCTTCAGAGCAAATACATGTGAATATGTGTTGGGTTTGGCAAGTATCACTTTGCTAGAGCACAAAATGTTTTTATTTTTATCTATTTTTTTCTTGTACACATCATTAGATGTGTGCCTCAAATCACACATCCAGAGGTACCGAATGGACATAGACCTAATTTCAAATAAGGATTTAAGAAATAATCCTCTAATGGCAGGCAATAAAGAAATATGTACAGACTCTCATCAGACCATAAAATATATTTTGTGTCATGACCTAAAGCGCACACACTGTAAAGCATTGAAGAATCCTTTGAGATTATCATCTTTAGATACCCTCATCAGCTAAACCAAAAGGAATGATTCATTTGATTCATATGCTCTCTCAAACATAGCTAATCAAGTAAAAGGGCCAAAAAATGCACTTAAGGGAACAGTTTTATATCTTATAATCTTTAACAAAAACAAAACAAAAAGGCTATTTAATTATTAGCCGTTTTATTCTTTCCTCTCTGGGAGTTATCTCATTATATCAACATAAATATTACTATATAGGGATATCCTATTGTGGTAACCCACAATACAAGTATAGCCATGTGGCGTGTAGTGTTTTTAATAGTTTAGCCATGAAAATTGCAGAGTGTTTAAAACAGCCGCAAGAGAGTAATTAAAATGTCTAAAATGAACGCTTTATTAAAATCGAGTGTACTGAACAGCTATTCACTGGATGTATTCATGCACAAAGGTTTACACCAGCATTCATTGGATAACAAATAGAGGATTTACTGTACACTGTCATTCAAATGTTTTTTATGCTGCACCAAAGCATATATTTGGTCAAAAATACAGTAAAAACTATTATTGTGAAATAATATTAGAATTAAAGAGCTGCAGCAGCTTCTTCAGAAATCATGCTAATTTGCTCTTTGTTATTATTATCAATGTTAAAAACAGTTGATGAAAACTGAAAAATGAAACTTTTTTTGTTTTCTTACTGACCTGCATCTTACTGACCCAAAACTTTTGAACAGGTCAAAGGTGCAGTGTCTAATTTCTGTCAAAGATTGATTGGTCAGGTCGCTTAAGCACACAGAGCAATGTTAAAAGACAGGCCGTGCACTAGATATGCACAAATGCTGTGCTAGATATAGTCTATAATATAATATAATATATGATATATGATATAATCCAGTGCGGGTTCCAAGCCTTTGTCTGTTTTCGAACCATTCCGCGCATTTCCACGGGTTGGAAAGATCAGTTCAACTGGCCCTAAAAACTTGCTGGTCTCAAAAGAAATTTTTGAGCAATATAATAATGTTGCACTACATTTCTCTTTACATCTAAATATAAAACTATGCGCGAGAGAGAGACCCAGTGTGCGAGAGGGTGAGTGAATAAACAGTTGCAGTTTCAGTTTATCTCCAAAAAAGGACAGATTTACTAGAATCACTCCCATACTGTGAACAGCAAAACAGACGTGTTTGCACTGCATCTATTTGAGACGCGCAATGTTTTTTTGTTTGTTTGTTTTTGACTGTTCAATCCTCAAGTCTGTGGAAACACACAGCCGGTTTACAACAGACTCCAGTTCGCCCAGCTGAGAATGGGCTCTGGCTCCAGAGCATGAACCAGTCTGCTGGAAAAGTGGTAGATGTAGACTTGTACAGATCCAGTCCACTTGAGAGTGGTGTCCCATTTGTCATTTTAGGTTTTAGAAGGGTACTGCTCGTAAGCCTCTATGCACACTTTTGTCGAGTCTGCACTGGTGCTGACTTCACAGTGGACTTTTACCCAAGTGTCAATGCAGCAAAGGGTGAATTCAGAAAAACGCTAAGGGTGTCAATGGGGGCAGAGCAGATTGTTTTTTCAACATTTTAACATAGAAAACATACACACTTCACCTTTTAATAAATGAATGGCAGCCTAATA
Source organism: Gobiocypris rarus (assembly GCA_023029165.1). Lineage (NCBI taxonomy): Eukaryota > Metazoa > Chordata > Actinopteri > Cypriniformes > Gobionidae > Gobiocypris > Gobiocypris rarus. The sequence goes on from CM040925.1 coordinate 26,789,051, forward strand.
ATTTTCCCTCTCTTCCCTTGGTCTTCAATGTTAATTCAGGTGATTGGTTAATAGGCTTGCAGCCATTTAGCTCGTACCCTTTTGTTCGTTTTACAAAATTGCACCCAGATGGATGAGCAGCAGCAGCTGAATAGTTTATGGTGAAAGAAGCTAAAGGTGTAGAGTTCCCTTCGCTCCTTCTACTGCAGATGTGGACTCTGTTACCAACTGATTTATTTGAGTTGGACATCTGGTGCATTAGCATAGGGTTAATACAGCCCTGTTAAAGAAGAGCAACACACTCCCCTGTGGCCTGCAGAGCACATCTACAATGCAAACACCAAATCTGGATGAGTTTCTTCTGGTTTGAATATAGTGCTATGGGGAAATGTAGTGATGGACTTTTGTAGTAGACTTTGTTAGCAAAAGTGATGGTGATACATGGAGAATTGTGAGACATTTTCTTTCTGTCTGTCTCCTTGTTAAGCCCTATTCGCACGGGACTAGATTTCCCTGAGGAGATCAAGTAAATTTGTTTCACAGATGTATACTTGTAATTCTAATCCTGCCCGGACAGGAATTTCTGTGATTGCTTCTCCATTTCTTTTGACCTTCATAACATAACTAAAGCTAACTTTTACTTCAATGGTTCACTTCAGACATTCTAACTATAAGTAACTTTGCAACTACTATGTCAACTATGAGTCATTCGAGTATTAGAATTACTCTGCTTAATAATTGCTAACACTTTATTTAGATTTTTTTATTTTATTTCCCCCAACAGACATTCAACTGAATATACTATGTAAGGACATGCAAACTTATTCTACTAACCCAAACCCTAACAGTCTACAATTTTTTTAATGAGAGTTAGTTGACATGTAGTTGCAAAGTAGAGGTTTCCTTAAAGGTGTCATGAACTGGCTTTTTTTCAGTTGTCTGAGGTCAACTTATGAAGTTCTCATGGTTTTTACATTTGAAAAAAATCATAATAAATAAGCAATAGGCTATTTTCTACCCTGGTTTTGCGCCACATTGAAGATTTGGAAGTAAACGCCCACTGCTATGATTGGATAACAGTTTTGCATATTACAATAAGTTTCAAACTCCCAGGTCAGTACACATGGGGAATTGATTTAAAAACTTCCCATGTGGAAAAATGGCAACCGGAATGATTCGCTCATACATGTTCGACCCAGTGTCTGCAAACGCGCATTGTCTTACCCACGTGAGCTGGAACTTCATTAAAAATAAAGTTCAACCATGCATTCCTACTGGATATCGTCTTTCGCCTGGGGGTTATTATTTCAATCTTAGTGGGAAAGTGTATATACGTTTGCCTAAAAATGTAACTTTTTTTATAATATAAAAATCAAACAAACAAACGAGCCCAGCCATGGTGAGAAAAAATAACACAAAAGTAATGTAATGCATTACTTTTCTTACAAAGTAACTAAGTAATGCAATTTCAATTACTTTTTAAAGGACTAACGCAATATTGTAATGTATTACTTTTCAAAGTAACTTTCCCCAGCACTGGTCATCATAGATGGTGGCTTAAGTACAGCTGGCATCCCATCAAATATCAAACGAAAATTTTACTGAAATGCTCAGAAAAGGCTATGTAGTAGCATCGTCAGGTATAAACATCTTCATAATTATACATTGTTAAATTTATGCCACATATATACTGTAAATCTTGGTGAATAATTCCAATTTTACAGAGCACATGACCTTTCAGGTAATAGATCCAATCCCATCCAAATCTGTATAGGACATCACAGGAGTCCTGTGTTAATAATTGTAGCTTTTTTCATTACTTTTTAAAAAACGAATTCCATCCAAATACTGGTTTTTAATTCTCTGTTGCTCTCCATTGCTGAGCTTTTAAAGAGTTTCTAGCTCCCTGTCTTGCTGACTGTCTTGTTGTTGGTTGGCATGATAATACAGTCGCCTCACCGGGAGGGTGCTTTGTTTCTTTGCTGTGTGGTTCACAGGCTGCGTATAGGCAGAGCGGCACTGTGCCGTTTAAATGGGAGCCGCGAACCCCCGTCCGTGCTTATCTGCTCTCTCGCAGCAGTGCTGAGGCAGGGAGCTGCTGGCTCATTAGAGCAGCAGGCAGCATATCCCACACTGCCTGCACGGGTCTCACTCATATGTCATCACTGCCAAGGGCCCGCAGCCGCCACTAGTCATAGAGCTGAGACGAGATTGTGGATGACGTAATGTCAACAGCTTTTGTTGGTAGGAAAAAAAACTGGCTGAGAAGTGATGGATGGATTTGTTTTGAATAAATGTTTTGTTTTGCACTCCTTAAAACGTTCGTCAGCAGTTAGAATCAAGTATTTATCAGCACTGTAGTTTATATAATTTAATGTTATTTGTACAGTGACCGTTACATATTTTACATGTACTTACTATAGTAATACACCAGTAAATTATGCATAATTACAAGCAACTAACCATAAACTAAACCCAATTCATAACACTAACACTAACCCTATAGTAAGTACATGTTGTTCATTATTATTACTCAGTACTTTAACATATAATTACACTGTGACAAGGCCACCTTAAAAATATTTTTTACTTTTTTATGAATGGCAGTTTGCACAAGCCATATTATGGAAGTCATTTTTCACCACATAAGAAAGAAATTATGCTTTGGTAAATGTTCATAAATGCATATTCATTATGTCAAAACTTTAAGAGATACCGAATCGTAATGATGTGATAAAAAGTCATTTCTCATAAAAAGTCTTTCTCATAAAAAGCTGAAATTATGAGGTAAAAATGGCATAATTTCTATCAAGTCATCTTATTCCATGACTTTGACTTGTTAACTCATCATTTTGACTTTATCATACCTATGACATTTTATTTTTTTAACTAAAAATTATGACAAATAATAATTTACAAAACAGAAATTGTTAGATTGAAATTGACCAAAAAAAGGTCAAAATATGACAAAAACAATTGACATCAAAATCATCTTTTTGTTTCATAATTTTGACTCATAATGAAAATAATGATATGGCTAAAATTAACTTCCATACATACAGTATGAGACAATACAAATAAAAAAAATTGAAATTATCTCAGAGTGGACAACTGGCATCGATCAGTGTGACTTTCATCTTAAAATAATATACAAGCATAAATACAAACACTCCCCACTAAAGATTGATTCGTTACATAGCCTGTTAACACTTATTTTCTTTCATGGAATAAACACAGAATCACAATTTCACTGTGGAGGGACAAAACCAGCATGTAATCGAAGAAAAGCACTAATAATAGCACTCTCACATGTGTCCAATTAGCTGTATGGTTTCTGCCTGTTTTGTTTGTCACTGTGTGTATGTACATATGTGGTTAAAGAAATGTTTTGCAGATTGATTGCATTCTCTGCTGTCTTAAAGAACACTCCAATTATTGCTGTCGCTTTTACACAGTTATTTAATGCATTAGCTGTGGTCCAGATTGAAGGACGTCTTAGACTGATGGATGGATTTGACCAGACGCCTGCAGTTACTTCAGCATGAGAAATGGCACAAGCCTGGTTGTGTGCGTATCCATATGTCTGTGTGTCTGTGTGCTCTGTACACCCTATAGGGCATGAGGTTCTGAGAGTGGTAGCAGATGTGGACAGCATGGAGGTAGATACATGGCCATTTGAGCCTTGGGCCTGCTGGGTGGACGTGGTCCAGAATGGCAGTGACTGTGGCTCTACTAACCCAAACATAGCAGATTAGAAGCTGATGAGAGAGAGAGAAGGCCATGGATAGAAGCCAAAGGCTTGTCTCATCCCTTCAACTGTTAGAAAAGGGATTGATGGTTAGCAGAATAATCTGTGTGTGGATGATCCAGATAGCTGCCTCAGCTAAACACAGGAAGAGAGAATGTACAGACAAGGCCAACAAAAACATAATGAGATCCTTTAGATGCTGAGGCCAAAATGATCAGATGTGAATGAAACTTTTTTTCTTTTCTTTTCTTTTTTGCTATTGTTGTAATTAGGAAAATAATACTTACTTGGGGGTCTCATGCACATTTTAAATGCACTGGACTAATGCTGGAAAGTGGAGGTAGAGAGAGGAAGAACTAGTTTATTAAAAACCAAACCTGCATCAAACCAAGCAGCACCGCTGGTACGATGTCATGGGTACATTATGCTAACCACTACATCATAGCTTCAACAATAATTAACCTAACCATTATTATGCATGTGCAAAAAAAAAAAAGAGAATAATAATTTCTGTTTTAAAGGCTGCAAATATCCCAAACCATTGTGAACTTTTTTTTGTTTTTGTTAAAGTCACATGCAAATTCAATTGATATAATAAATGCATGAAGATAGAGCGTGATCAGAATCTGCCTACATGACTTTAAAGGGATCATTAATTGCCTTCCATCATGTTGTTCTATCAGGGGCTTTTCAAGGCAAGGACACTTGAAGATGATCTTCATTCCCTTGATAGGCAGCAGATGGAGGGCTCCAAAGTGGCTCCTCCTCTATTTCAAAGGGTCATCTGATCCATTTGCAATATGAACAGTAGCTTTCCAGGAACCTCCAGAAGTCTCCATGGGAAATGTTGAAAGGAGATGCCCTTGGCATGTGTGTAGTCACAGTTTTGGCAACTAATTGTTAATGGGTTGATTTAAATCACACTCACATCAGTAGTTGTTTGGAAAGTTTCCACATCATAAAAGCCAGCAGATACGGTGCTTCATTTATATGCAGTCATAACTCCAGATACAACATGCCCAGCAGGCACCATGGCACCAACTCCTGTGCTTTGTGCCATACAATGACCTATATGGAAGTAATATGGAAATATAGAGCCATGGAAATATGGATTGATAGATTGCTATAACCATAACTCAATTTAAACCACTTTGCTGAATAGTTTAAGATTTGTACAAGCTGACAATCATGCTAACTAAAGATTAAGCCATACTATAGCTTGACAGATTCATGGCTACTACAATGGTGAACACCATCTGGGTCCCAAAATATGTGGAGAAATATTTTTGGAAAAGGGTAAAGTTCATTATAACAAATTATTATAATAATTATAATTATTCTTATATTATAATTATTGGTAATACTTTAGTTTGGGAACCAATTCTCACTATTTTGGTTATTAGCTTGCAAAATAAACATACTGGCTGTTTATTAGTACTTAAAGCACATATTAATGACTTATTGCATGGCCATTTTCTACATCCCTTAATCCAACTTAATACCTAAACTTCTACGTTACAATTAATAAGGAGTGATTTGGAGTTCATTGAGGCAAAAGTCATAGTTGATAGTGAATATGTGTTCCCCAAACTAAAGTGTGACCTAATTCTTCATATATACTCACTACCATTCTAAAGGTTTGGGGGTTTTTTGGCTGAATTTTTCAGTGTCACATGATCCTTCGGAAATCATTCTTATATGCTGATTTGGTGCTCAAGAAATATCTTATTATTATCAATGTTGACAAAAATCTGGAAACTTAATTTTTTTTTTCAGAATTCTTTGATGAATAGAAAGTTTAAAGCAACAGTATTTATTTAAAATAGAAATATTGAACTGACCCAAACTTTTGAACAGTAGTTTATATATTGTCATCATCTTAAATTCATTATATTATGGTCAATATTTTTTCTCCCAGTGCCCTTGTCCTTCCTCGTCTTGGAAAGACTATAGAGATGCAATAGATAGCACTTCAAGAGTATATTTGATAATAGGTTCTTATAAAAGAATAATGTTTTTTTCATGAGAGTGTTTTCCATTACTTTTCATTTATCAGCATTGATATTAACGTGGCCATGGTTTGTTTTCTTACACCTCAGAGAACTGAAGTTCTTCTCTCTGCTTCGACCTTGTGGTAATTTACAGCCTTGTTAACAGGGAGTTCCTTTGCACTAAGAAGCTTTTCATTTTAAAGCAACCACCACATTTTAATGTTGGTACCCCGCAATTATGGACAGGAAGGGCTCCCAGTTTTCCACATTATGAGCTGCATTAAAGCAGAATCAGCTGTGCTTACGCTGCCAGCTCTATTTTGGAGCCTGGTTTTTCATGATCAAATCTGAGTTGGCTCACTGCCTCTTTCTATTCAGCTCATTCTGTGAGCGTTACGCCATTACAACTGTCAGTCATTTCCGAGCATAAAAGGCTTCATTTGAAAGGCTCAATGAAAATCTCATATCTTACATGAAACAGCCTTGATTTATGTCTTTCCTTTGCTCTCCGAGAAGCATAATGGTCCTGCATGGCTCAGATACAGCCTTTCAACGTGCAGGCAGAGACACAGGAAATTTGTATGTTGTTTTTTCTGTCTCATGTTTTTGCTCAGTCAATATCTGCCAACAGCAGGTGGGAGGAACAAACTGCATAGAGTGCCACAATGGTGCAAAGTGCAAGACTTAAAATTGTAAGGGATGAATGAGTTTTTATGATGTTTTTACCCAGAGTGCCCCACAGACATGTCCTCTCTAACTACACTCAGACTTGAGGGGGTCTAACTGAGGGTGAAATGGAAAGAAAGATAATAAATTGCTGGAACTTCCAGGTCACCTTGAATGCAATTATTCTTTTAATATTAGGTCCTTCGTTGAGACTATCTTTGTTAGGTGCACCTATATTTTTCACAATATAACTTAGTGACAATGTGATTTTTATATTCACAATGTGACTTTATATCACACAACTGACTCTTAATATCTCATAGTGTGACTTAAGTGTGCTGATATCAAATACACTGATCAGGCATGATTATCTCTTTATCACAGCACATGTTAAAGGGTGGGATACATTAGGCAACAAGCATACATTTAGTCCTCAAATTATATGGATTAGAAGCTGGAAAAATGGGCAAGCATAAGGATTTGAGCGTGTTTGACAAGGGCCAAATTGTGATGGCTAGATGACTTGGTCACCTCCAAAACTGCAGCTCTTGTCGGGTGTTCCCGGTCTGCAGTGGTCAGTCTCTATCAAAAGTGGTCCAAGGAAGGAACAGTGGTGAACAGGTGACTGGGTCATGGGCAGCCAAGGCTCGTTGAAGCACGTGGGGAGCGAAGGCTTTGATCTGTTTCCGATCAGACAAGCTACTGTAGCTCAAATTGCTCAAGAAGTTAATGCTGGTTCTTGTAGAAAGGTGTCAGAATACACAGTGCATCACAGTTTGTTGCGTATGAGGCTGCATAGCCACAGACCAGTCAGGGTGCCCATGCTGACCCCTGTCCACTGTCTACATCAGAACATCAGAACTTGATTTCGGAGCAGTGGAAGAAGGAAGGGCCTGGTCTGATGAATCACGTATTCTTTTACATCACGTGGATGGCCGGGTGCGTGTGCATCACTTACCTGGGGAATACATGGCATCAGGATGCACTATGGGAAGAAGGCAAGACGGCGGAGGCAGTGTGATACTTTGGGCGATGTTCTGCTGGGATCCTTAGATCCTGCCATCCATGTGTGTGTTACTTTGACACGTACCACCTACCTAAGCATTATTGCAGACATGCAATCGTGGCTGTGGCCTCTTTCAGCAGGATAATGACTTTACATTTTCACAAATTCAACTATATCTTTTTTCTTTCTTATTTGTAAATTATTAAAAATATGGTCCTTTATTGGCATTGATGCTTTCACAAAGAACGTTTAATATCTATTTAACCTTTCTGTTGAACAAAAGGTTATTTACTGTGGAACAAACTGTGCAGATTATTAAAATGTTCTTTAAACTAAGAAAAAAAAAGTTCTTCGGAGAACCCACATTGGTTCTTCTATGGAATTGATGTAAAAATAAAAAACATATTAAAGAGGCTATATGCGTTTTTCTGACATTTAAACACACGACTGACACCTGTGGCCAAAAAACAGAACTGCTCTTCCTTTCTGCTCGCTCTCGCTCGTACGTGCACACTTCACAAGTCATCTGCTGCAAGGAGGTCAACATTATGTTTACAGAGGTAAGAACTGTGTATTCGCTAAATCCACTGCACTGCTTGCGAGTGTAGGCTACTTGCTGACTAGCGGTGGTGGCAGAGTGATCTGAAACGTTTAACATGAACGCGCTTGACGTCACATCCGCAGACAGCGCGGGAAAAATCCGACCCGACAGAAAATAGGAAAAATAGGATACAGGCTTATAGGTGCACCCACTGTGAGCGGGCAAGGTGTCAGTATGCTCATCAGGAGATGTTTCAGTCATAAATGGTCAAATAAAAAGGCTATTGTTACGTTTATTTTGGGGAAAAAGTTGCATATAGTCTCTTTAAACCTTTTATTTTTAATTTCTAAGACAGAAATGGCCTCATGAGGATCTTCAACCTAAAATGTTTTGTCTGTCAAGTGTACTTTGATATGAAAATTAAAAGATATTTTTTGAAGCTTAGTAAGAAATCTAGTATATGTATTTGAGTACATTTTAACATATTCAGAAAAAAATGTAGACACTGTGCGGGTCTATGTAAGCATGAAGATAGCTTCCAGCTAAATTCTCTGGTGTGTTTTTAACAGAAATGTTGCATATTGCTGCTCACTGTGTTTCTTTGCTATAGTCTATAGTCATTAAATTAACCATCAGCAGCTCTCCACTCGCATTAATGCAGGGAACTGCATGGTGAGGAGGAATCAGGTTTTGGTAGAGAAAAAAAAGATACCCCAAAAGCCCAGGGCCATCTACGCCCCGGATGTGAAGGGAGTGGTAGAGGCTTGTTTTGGCAGGGTTGAGTGGTTGACAGGCTGACTCTTCTGCATGCTGCTGACAGAGGGGAAGAGATGCAAGTTATCAGGTCTGTGCCAGGCAATGGAGGCCAACAACCAAACAGCTGTGATGTTACTATCAGAAGCCCAGACTCTACTGCCAGGCTGCACTGCCACCATCTTCAAATCATGGCCCTTCTTCCAGTAGCACCAGGTGCACCTAGAAAAGTCTTCTTGAAGGACATGGAAAGTGTGACAGTTGAGAGTTAAAGTCTCTGTTTTAAAAGCGGTTGTAAATGTGGCAAAATCCACAGAGTCAAACCAAATGTTTTATAATGAATACAATTTAGCACTCTTTCTGATTTCATTGGCGTGTGAGGTTTTAGATAAATGCTGCTTCAGATGGTCTTGATTAACCAGTGGTTATAGCTGGAGCATTTCTTTATCCATGTCATTTTAATATTTTTATTTTAACATAGATAATGTTTTGGAGTGCGTTTGTTTATTTATCCATCCATCATACGTATAAAAAAACGCTCTGCATTCTTATATTTTCATAAAAACAAAACAAACAAAAAAACATCATATATATGATTTATAAGCTGTTTTCCTCTTTGGAACCAAAAAACCCCAAAATGTTGGGTATATCTGACCACACACACACTATAATAAATATAACATTATATTATTACTGTATGTTATTAAAGTACATATATTTATAAAGCCTATATTTAAAATGAAAACATCTAAAAAAAAACCATCTGTATCAATTTTATTTTAGGGATCACATGGGGATCTTACCCAGGTCATTACAATCACCATGAGATTTTGGGGCTCCCCTAACTACCAAATTGCAATTTAAACCCAGATCAGCTACTGCTAAAACAAATCTTTGTATGCCTCATGTTTATAGGCTAACGGTATAGCTTATGAGCTAATTTCCCATATAAAGGCAATGCAATTCATCTCTCTCAGTGTAAAACTATAAGGCATGCAGAATAACATGCATACATCAATGGTATTGCCCAAGTATATCATTATTGAACTGTTTTCAAGTGGTCAATACAAACTACATTAGCCCATTTAGCCCAACAGTTGAGCTCATTGCGTGTCATGGCAGTTTGTCAGGCGTAATAACATTTAGGGGACTATTTTGTTTAATTACGTAACAATTTATTATTTGACCTGTTTGTATATGACAAGGCTTTAACATGCAGTCAATTTGACAAATATGCTGGAAAGTATTCACCGGAAAATTACCCCACAGTGCTCAATGTATGCAATAATTTAGCTTGACTGTGGTCAGAAAAGTGCCGTAATCTCCAAAACGCTAAGCCCACCCAATGACTTCTCTGTAAGGAATGCTTCTGTCCAAGGCTGCTTGTAATTAACCAGCATTTATTACAAGATTTATGTAGTGCGGTTGCTTTATTTTTAACTCTCTCAAGTTTATCCATACTCTTCTGACGTAACAGCTGGGTTCAGCTAAAGCTATGACTTTGCACATAGGGTAGCTGGAGAATAATTGAAGGGTAATGTAAAGTTTAATAAACATGCTAAGTGATCTTTGAGCTCCCTTTGTTCCGGTTCCAATATTAGTTCCCAGAAAAATCCCACATGGAACAGAACAACCGCACAGTTATATAACACTCTGCATTAGATTATCATCTGCACAAGGGCCTATGGATGCCTTTGAGAAGGTTGTGCTAATGAGGCATTTACACGTATAATTACTTATTTGTAGATGTTTAAATGAGGTGTTTTAAAAACAGCGTTCACTCTTCTTGGAAGTATTCATGTTTTGTTGTTTTTATCCGTTGAACCACCACAGAGGCTGGGCTTGGCGTTTTAAAACTGACTAGCATAAAAACTACAAATTGGTCCAAATGTATTATGTCTATTGGATTTGAAGTACTTACTCTCTTCAAGTTAGTGTTTAGTAAAAGCCAGTTTTAGTGCCAGGATTTAGTTGAAAGATGGATATAGGTAACTGCAGAAAAACGTGTTGTGTTTCTAATGTGGAGTGTTTGGATAATTCCAAACATGTGGTTTAGTCTCATGACTAAAATGTATAAAATCTACTTTAAGATGGCTTGAGAGCTGCTCAAATGCTTTCTGGCAAACCAATGCTGATATGTCAAACAGTTTGACAACTTTTTCACAGTGGCTTTCTTTTTGCCACTTTCCACTAAAACTGTAGTGCACCCGGACAACATAAATAAATAAATAGCCTATTAATTATAGATTTAACTGTACTCTTAGAGAAATGCAATGACTTAGAAAAATCATCTTGTAGCCATCTTTCCAATTACTTTTTCACAAAGTTACAAAACATAGTCATAGAAGTTTTACTTATGTTACAATCAATGGAATCATCTTGATTGCACAAGATAATATTAACTTAACTAATAAATATGAAGGACAAGACCTGAAAAAGAACATGGGAACACACTGGGGTTCAAATACACAAGATAACGAGGTCTGACAAGGGATAGTTGAAGGTGATTTGTTTTCATGGAGCCTAAGGCCATGTCCACACTAATATGTTTTCATTTGAAAATATACGTTTTGGCCTTCCGTCCACACTGAGACAGCATTTTTATTCACAAAAACATAGCTTTTTGAAAACGCTCTCCAAAGTGTCACATGCCTGTCCTGTCTTGTGTGCACATGTGGGTTTGTTAGTGTGGCCATGTGCCTCTGTCATTGTCAGATCCCACCCCCTTGTTATCTCGTTGTTGGTTAATTTGCCCCACCTGTGTTTGCCTCACTCCATGCTTGATTTCTCCCTTTATAAGCTCCTGTGTGTTTGCAGTCCTTGTCTGATCGTTGTCTTGTCTCGTCCCGCTTCCCGTTGAGTCCCTGCGTTGGTATGTTTTGAGTTTGTGTTATATTGATTATGTGTTTCCCCTCGTGGGTGTTTTGTTTGGTATTTATGTTTATTTTTGTAATAAATTCACATCTATGCACTTGAGTCTTCACCTTAGTTTTCTTTTAGTAATACGTAACAGAACGATCCGACCCTCAGAGGACTCAGCAGGATGAGTAAAGGCCAGTCCATCCTCATGGGCTAAGTGCACTCCGCCAAGAGGAAGGGACATACGTGGCTTTACCCAGAGGTTCTGGGAGAGGGCAGAGCGGCTAAATTGCCATAATGGGAACATCAAGGACATTTTTAATCTCTGCCTGGATTACCCTCTTCCACAGTGGGAGATGGAGACGGTGAGTCACTTGAACTTTTGGAACTTTGCGAACTATCTCTACCACCACAAGAAGAGAATGGTTCCAGTTCCTGTGGTCCCGGTTCCGGTGGTCCCAGTTCCGGTGGATCGTGTGCCGGTGGTCCCTGTGCCTAAAGCGAAGGAGGAGGCGAAGGGATCCTCTGCACCAGTCCTGGGGTCCCAGTTCGGGAGGCCCAGTCCCGGTGGATCGTGTGCGGTGGATCGTGTTCCGGTGGTCCCTGTGCCGGAGGATCGTGTTCGGTGGTCCCAGTTCCGGTGGATCGTGTGCGGTGGTCCCAGTCCCGGTGGTTCGTGTTCCGGTGGTCCCTGTGCCGGTGGATCGTGTTCCGGTGGTCCCAGTCCCGGTGGATCGTGTGCCGGTGGTCCCAGTTCCGGTGGTCCCAGTCCCGGTGGGTCGTGTTCCGGCGGTCCCTGTGCCGGTGGATCGTGTTCCGGTGGTCCCTGTGCCGGTGGATCGTGTTCCGGTGGTCCCTGTGCCGGTGGATCGTGTTCCGGTGGTCCCTGTGCCGGTGGATCGTGTTCCGGGGAGTCCTGATCCGGTGGTCCCGAGTCCGGACATGGCCTGGAGGGCTGTGACCGGATACCTTATGGTGGCCTTCTGGAGGGCTTGGGAGAAGCACAGGACTTTCTCCGAGCCCCCAGAGGCAGTCCCGGTGGTCCCAGTCCCGGTGATCCCTATTCCGGTGGACCCTGTGCCGACGGACCCTGTGCCGACGGACCCTGAGCCGACGGACCCTGAGCCGACGGACCCTGAGCCGACGGACCCTGAGCCGACGGACCCTGAGCCGACGGACCCTGAGCCGACGGACCCTGAGCCGACGGACCCTGAGCCGACGGACCCTGAGCCGACGGACCTGAGCCGACGGACCCTGAGCCGGCTGACCCTGAGCCGGCTGACCCTGAGCCGGCTGACCCTGAGCCGGCTGACCCTGAGCCGGCGGTCCCTGAGCCGGCGGTCCCGTTCAGCGGACCCTGAGCCGGCGGACCCTGAGCCGGCGGTCCCGTTTCCGCGGACCCTGAGCCGGGCGGACCCGTTTCCGGCTGACACTGTGCTGGATGGGCCATCCCGGCCGCCTGAACTCTGCTGGCCATCCCGGCCGCCTGAACTCTGCTGGCCATCCCGGCCACCTGAACTCTGCTGGCCGCCCGGCCGCCTGAACTCTGCTGGCCGCCCGGCCGCCTGAACTCTGCTGGCCACTCCGGCTCCCCGGCCGCCTGAACCCTGCTGGCCACTCCAGCCCCTGGTCGCCTGAACTCTGCTGGCCACTCCAGCCCCCGGCCGCCTGAACTCTGGTGGCCACTCCGGCCCCGGCCGCCTGAACTTTGCTGGCCACTCCGGCCCCTCCGGCCGCCTGAACTCTGCTGGCCACTCTGGCCCCCGGCCGCCTGAACTCTTTGTCTTCCCTGTCCCTCCCTTGTTTTCCCCTTCCTTACCTGTTTCTCCCAGGTCTGTCCCTTCCGTCCCGCCCTGGTGTCCCTCCCGTCCCGCCCTGGTCTGTCCCTCCCGCCCCGCCCCTGGTCTGTCCCTCCCGTCCCGCCCCTGGTCTGTCCCTCCCGTCCCGCCCTGGTCTGTCCCTCCCGTGCCGCCCTGGTCTGTCCCTCCCGTGCCGCCCTGGTCTGTCCCTCCCGTGCCGCCCTGGTCTGTCCCTCCCGTGCCGCCTGGTCTGTCCCTCCCGTGCCCCCTGGTCTGTCCCTCCCGTGCCCCCTGGTCTGTCCCTCCCGTGCCCCCTGGTCTGTCCCTCCCGTGCCCCCTGGTCTGTCCCTCCCGTGCCCCCTGGTCAGTCCCTCCCGTCCTAGTGGAGCGTCTGGTAGCCGCTCCTTAAGGAGGGTAATGTCACATGCCTGTCCTGTCTTGTGTGCACATGTGGGTTTGTTAGTGTGGCCATGTGCCTCTGTCATTGTCAGATCCCACCCCTTGTTATCTCGTTGTTGGTTAATTTGCCCCACCTGTGTTTGCCTCACTCCTGATTTCTCCCCTTTATAAGCTCCTGTGTGTTTGCAGTCCTTGTCTGATCGTTGTCTTGTCTACGCCTCCGCTTCCCGTTGAGTCCCTGCGTTGGTATGTTTTGAGTTTGTGTTATATTGATTATGTGTTTCCCCTCGTGGGTGTTTTGTTTGGTATTTATGTTTATTTTTGTAATAAATTCACATCTATCGCACTTGAGTCTTCACCTTAGTTTTCTTTTAGTAATACGTAACACAAAGTGGATACATTCGCGTTTTGAAGACAGTTGTATTTGAAAACGATGACGATGTTTAGTCATGTGACGCATATTGTACCAATAGATATGTATGTTTATACCGCTGTTGTACCAGTTATGTGCTATTCACTTTCAGACAGTTGCTAAAATATGTTACTTTGCGCACTTAATATCACTGTATTTGCTGTCCTGCGGCAAAACATGAGAGGATTTGCATTTTAGACCAAACATAATAATGGTGAGTGAGTGCGACCTGGACGCATCAGTGAATTGTGAGATATTTTTCTAAATAAAATGATCCTGCCAGAAGAAATGCGTGATAACTTTATGATGTCTGTTTCGTCTGTATCATCTCAGTGAGCTTTTATGAGGTTTTACGCATGCGCATTAGGTGAATTTTGCATTTTCTAATGTTTCAGTGTGGATGAGAAACTTTTGGAAAACGTTTGAAAACACTAGTGTGGATGGAGAGCACTTTGAAACATTTACATTTAGTCATTTAGCAGACGCTTTTATCCAAAGCGACTTACAAATGAGAGTAATAGAAGCGACCAAGGCCAGTCAAGGGCAACAATATGCAAGCGCTGTAACAAGTCTCACGAAACACAAAACACATAGGACAGGGTTTATTTTTTATTTTTTTATTAAATAAACAGAAACGAATAGAGTGATAAGTGCTATTCTTTATTGGTCAAGTGCTGCTGGAAAAGAAGTATCTACAGACTACAGGCTACAGACTCGGCTGCTCGAACTGAGACAGGCAGGTCATTCCACCAGGTGGGAACGGTCCAAGAAAAGGTCCTAGTGAGGGATTTCATGCCTCTTTGAGATGTCACCACTAGGCGTCGTTTACTTGCAGAACGCAAGTTTCTGGAGGGTGTGTAAGTCTGAGCAAGCGAGTTTAGGTATACTGGTGCAGAGCCTGCGGTTGCTTTGTAAGCGAGCACCAGAGCCTTGAATTTGATTCGCGCGGCTATCGCCAGCCGGTGAAGACTGATGAAGAAAGGCGTGACGTGAGCTCTCCTCGGCTCGTTGAAGACCACTCTTGCTGCTGCATTCTGGATCAGCTGCAAGGGTTTAACAGTGGATGCTGGAAGGCCCGCTAGAAGAGAATTACAGTAGTCCAGTCTGGAGAGTCCAAGAGCTTGGACCAGGAGTTGAGAGGCCTGCTCTGAAAGGAAGGGTCTAATCTTCCTAATGTTGTATAGCGCAAATCTGCAGGACCGGGTTGTTGCAGTAATGTGGTCAGTGAAGTTTAGCTGATCATCAATCACAACTCCAAGGAAATGTAAGGTCCATCCGTTAGCCCAAGGACGGAATCTAACGGCCTGGTCGAAGGTCTTCTGCGTGTAAGCCTTTTCAGCATTTCTGTTAAATTCACTTAATTTATTGTTATCGAATTTTAAATCTGACTCCATGAATAATTTAATCTGACTCTAATTTAATGTAGTTTCGTTAAATTTGTTACGTTTGTAACTTAACAGCTGATCATAATTTGAGTTGTGATTTCATTTAGATCTTTGATTTCTCTTAGTATCTCTTATTTTCAAATATTCGCTTCATCAAGGGACCCGATATCGCACAGAGACGTAGCGTCCGGTTCCGCCGCTCACGATCACAACCTGTCCAGTTCTGATATTAGTCAGAGGATTGCAGAGTGAATATTTTACCTTTAAGTGGTCGCACCTGCTTACTCAACAAAAGTGTAATTTTAATAATAATCACGAGAGCTGCAACTTGCTAATACAGCGATAGTCAGAAATCAGATTATCTCAAAATGCTGTGCCCCATGCTCCAGTCATTGAGTCCTCGGTTTGATCTATCCTGGTCCAAAGAGTTGCGGTAATAAAGGACTCCACTTTGATCCATACTAGAAATAATGATTTCAGAATAATACAAGATAAATCAAGGTTAACATTTATTTTGGCCAGACATAACTTAAGTAAACATAATTAAACATGAATCCATGGTACACAACTTTCAGCATAAAAATATAAAATATAATTACAAAGTAATATGAAAATAGTTTCAAAGAGTCATTGTGTCTGGCATAGTACATGCAGTGTGTGTGAGTGCCTCTAAGACACACACACAACACGGCATGGGGTTCTGGCTACAGAATGTTCCCCCTGGTAGTTCTGCTACCCTTGCTTAAATACCCAGACCAGAACAAAGGATTGTAAATATTTGTAACACAACACCTGGTTTCGGGGAGAGGTTTTAGATATCTTTCAGAGACCACTCAAAAGGGATAGCCGAATTCTCATATCTCATTCTACTAGTGACTACAGTGAAGTTTAGACCAATTTACCATTCGCACGAGACCTTTAAAAGACATCAAACATGAAAGGTATAAAACCATAGATTTACAAGATACATCATCACTGGTATATCTGGATTTGGTGACTTGAAAACAGGGCAAGGAGAGGGCAAAATGGGGAGGGGGGAGAAATGTTTCATCAGGGTGGTGTCCACAGTTTCTGTGAGATCTTCTCTCAAGATTAGTGACTTTTATTGTTCTATTGCTGGGGTTTGTATCTCAGCTTTTGTCTTAGCACCAAAACCGATCCTTACAGACGACCCCTGGCCCCTTGGGACAAATTCAGATGAGTTTCCAAGGGGACATATTTAGACATTCCTTGTTTCCATATTTTGGATGTCATTTCCGAAGTGTTCATGGTGCTGATCCTTGAGTTAACAGCATGAGTCAATGGGTGCCGGAGTCAAGTAGTCACCTGAAATAACAGCTTTAAGACAGGCTGAACATGAAGATGAAAACACTGCTGAAATACACCTCAGTGGCAAAGTCCCTTTAGGTGTAGGTGTACTGTGCTGATTGGATGCTGTAGCAATTAGGCAGGATATCTGTTATCCCGTTGGTCAGGTTTGCTTCTGCCTGCACTTGATTGCGATAATTTTCAGTCTGTAGAATGACTTGTTGTCCCAAGTCTGTTGTGTTAGTCAGCATGAGCAGAAAGTGTCAGTGAAAAGTGTCTTTACACTTTGAGGAAACATCTGTGTCCTCCCAGGATTCTTAGCTATAGCTGACCCTTTGAGAAGTTCTCGGTCACCTTCACACAGAAGATTTGGTTTGCCGGGCAGGTCAGATCTCAATGGGTGAAGGAATCATTTCACTGATGATGCTCCATTGTGTGTGAGACACCTGAACAACTTCTGAATAACCATGCAATAATTGAACACAGATGAATTTTTGGTTATCGTGAGGTGGGAAAAGAGAGTTGTTGGATAAACACAATAACACAAAAATAACAACACGAATCATTGATGAATCATTTCAGAAGTGCGAGTGGTAAATATGGTCTCATTTCTCAGAGTCAAATATTTTGTGGTTAGGTCTCATTTGATCACCAGATTCTTCACTACCACTGACATGGAAGTGCAATTTAAATTGGTCTGGATGAAGTAAAGGAAGGGTAACAAAACGTCAGAATAAATTTACCAGCAGTATGTATAATTAAAATATATCCCATAATTAAACATGGAAATACACAATTTAATAACTGTCATTATAAAATTGTCTATATCAGTTGTTTTAATTGCAAATCATTAACTAAAAGCTAATGTTTCAATCAGATCACTTAGAGAATGAGGTTTACAGAAACAGAGATTAAAAATCTCTAGTTTAGCTTTTGCACTCATCTTCTGTGCATTTGATGTACAGGCTAAGTCACACTCAATGATGCAGGTCTGGCTGAGAATTGTTTAACTAATTGATAGAAATGCCTGCATTTCAGATCTAACTCTTTAGATATATTTTCATTGTCATTAGTCATTTGTTGGAAACTAGGGGGCCCTCCCAGTTTGCAACAATGCTAAGGACTGGACATAATAAACATTTTGTCCATCAGTTCACTGATAAAGTAATTGTTAATAAATTGATTTGTGACTAAGCCATGCACATGTTTTATGCAACTTACATGGTTTACATACAGGAAGTTGACATGGCTGTAAGCCGTAACTTGTTCAACATCACTGAAAAGGAATTATGGAAATAATTTCCCTTGTCCTATATGTATGATGGAAGGTGAATAATGTAGGATAGTTTTTCATTAGGTGTATGACTTTGGCCTGGATAGTCCTATGATCTATGCCAGGTAGAGATGTTGTGCGGTCTTAGAATTAAGTGTGTGTGTGTGTGTGTGTGTGTGTGTGTGTGTGTGTGTGTGTGTGTGTGTGTGTGTGTGTGTGTGTGTGTGTGTGTGTGTGTGTTATGTATGTTGTGTGTAGGAGATGGGTGATTTCTATCCTACCATAATCTGTGTTGTACAATTTAGTTCCAGTTTTTATACTGGGAAGCCATGTAACTATGTGTGCTGTAAAGTGTGAATGGCCTCTTGAAATCTCTTCACCCCATCTCCTTGTGTAAAGTTGTGTGTGTCCTGGCTGATGCACGCCAGCCCAGACCCTGTATCAGGTCTGGAGAGTGGCAGTCATCAGCCTGAAAGAAAACAAACACAGAGAGAGAAACACAGTCTAATATTGAACCTTTATACAAATTTAATTAAGATAGATGATGCTATCTTATTTTCTCTTGACTGGTCTTAGCTCAAGAGTTGTTGCATATGGCTTTAAACTGTTAAGGTTTTATGCCATTATGAGAGAATTTGTTTTAGTTTACAAAGACATGGATCATCATCATGATCATGTTTCTGTAAATAAAAAAGTCAGATGCACTGGTTTATACTGGTCAGATCTGACTGCTGATGTGTAAATGCAGTCAGACCAGTTCCACCTTAAGATGTTGCTTGCAGTTGCGTTTACACAATCTGCTGTATTGTGCATTGTCACACCCAGGTCCCCTGGGGGAATCTCTTTGAATGATGCTGTTTATACAAGCCAAATCTGGGTTTAGAGCAACAGGTTATTTGGTATTTATGGTGTCTTTCAAACTCTTGACCATTTGGATCTCTGTGGTGTTTAACCCCTGTGGAGGTAATGCCTGAGGTTAACAAAACACACATCTTTCATTACATTTCCAGTAAAATAACTTCCCCAATCAGATCCCATATGATCTGACGTTCCCACAGAAGAGTTTGCTAAAACTTGTGCCACTTCGTTTGTGGTTTTATTATAATGGAAAGCTTGCACCTCCCCTTTCTCCCTGGGTTCCAGATCACTGAAATGTAAATCATCAGGCCTTGAATGAATTCGGCCTATTCACGTTACATCAATCGGGTTAATCATTCAACTGGAAATTGTATTTTTTCTCATTAAAGATTATTTGCATAAATAGAAGATAAAGAAGTTCTTTCTCTTTAGCTTATTCACTTCAGTTTTCTTCCCCAACATTCTTTCCTTTTCTAAATAATGCTGAATCATCATGAGATCAAAAGCCATTCCTGGCGATAATATAATTTACATTATAATCATAATATAAATCATATTATATTAAAATAGTATGAATTAAAAAATAATTTTATTTGCTGGTCTCAAGAGGGTCTTTGTTGAGTAATTTGTCCAGAATGACTTGCTATAATCTCACTGATCTTTCAGATTGGCCCTACAGCTACTGCTGTGCTGGCATGATCATTGTGTAACACAGCAACAACACCAAACTGGAAACCAGTTATTAACTTAGTTGCTTCAGACGTTCAATAAACTTCAAACACCGAGAGCACGGGTCAAATCATTGCTCAATTTGAAGATTTTGTGACTACACAAAATAGAATTGGGCACAATTGTCTTGTTTTTGGGCTGAGAAGTTATCAATTACATTCTTTGGAGAATCTATTTGCATATGAAAAGGAAGGTTTGACAAACACAGGTCTGATGGAGAAAGACAAAGTTTATCTTTGTTCTGTTAACTTTCTCAGTCTCTTTTGAGACACTAATGAACACACAAAAGTGCGGTGATTGCCATGTCTGAAATAAGACCATAGACATACTTGTGACATCAGTCCTGAACCAGTTTTGTCCACCTTCACATTTTACACACAAAGGATTGCAGTGAGATCTTTTCCGTTGATATGTTTTAGCTCATCTAATTTTAAGATTTTGTTCACGTTAACGTGACCATTTGTTCCTTTTCTTTGTTGTGTTGTTGCAGCAAAGCAAATAAACAAATGTAACTGGACATTTTCCTCAAGATTTAGGTTTTAATTTACAGGCCTCTTTTGAGTACCGAAATAAAATTTCCTCTCTTGCTGCGTGAGCAAACAAGGAGAATGTTAAAGCAAGGGATATCATTTCTACTCTACACTGTTGCTTTCATGTTTCTGATAAGCAATCTGGTTGTCCAATTTTCACGCCTCATCGAAATACAGTATTCAGAATACTCCCAACATGTCTAAAAGGCAAATAAGAATGGACTTACCATAACAGCTGAAGAAAGAGAAGAAAAGCAAACCTCTTGCTTGTTGCAATCCCAATATTTTGCTGAAAAGACACTCACATCCTGGAGATCACGGAGGTCCGGGTCACCACTTTGTAAGGTCCATCCGTTAGCCCAAGGACGGAATCTAACGGCCTGGTCGAAGGTCTTCTGCGTGTAAGCCTTTTCAGCATTTCTGTTAAATTCACTTAATTTATTGTTATCGAATTTTAAATCTGACTCCATGAATAATTTAATCTGACTCTAATTTAATGTGGTTTCGTTAAATTTGTTACGTTTGTAACTTAACAGCTGATCATAATTTGAGTTGTGATTTCATTTAGATCTTTGATTTCTCTTAGTATCTCTTATTTTCAAATATTCGTTCATCAAGGGACCCGATATCGCACAGAGACGTAGCGTCCGGTTCCGCCCGCTCACGATCACAACCTGTCCAGTTCTGATATTAGTCAGAGGATTGCAGAGTGAATATTTTACCTTTAAGTGGTACCTGCTTACTCAACAAAAGTGTAATTTTAATAATAATCACGAGCTGCAACTTGCTAATACAGCGATAGTCAGAAATCAGATTATCTCAAAATGCTGTGCCCCATGCTCCAGTCATTGAGTCCTCGGTTTGATCTATCCTGGTCCAAAGAGTTGCGGTAATAAAGGACTCCACTTTGATCCATACTAGAAATAATGATTTCAGAATAATACAAGATAAATCAAGGTTAACATTTATTTTGGCCAGACATAACTTAAGTAAACATAATTAAACATGAATCCATGGTACACAACTTTCAGCATAAAAATATAAAATATAATTACAAAGTAATATGAAAATAGTTTCAAAGAGTCATTGTGTCTGGCATAGTACATGCAGTGTGTGTGAGTGCCTCTAAGACACACACACAACACGGCATGGGGTTCTGGCTACAGAATGTTCCCCTGGTAGTTCTGCTACCCTTGCTTAAATACCCAGACCAGAACAAAGGATTGTAAATATTTGTAACACAACACCTGGTTTCGGGGAGAGGTTTTAGATATCTTTCAGAGACCACTCAAAGGGATAGCCGAATTCTCATATCTCATTCTACTAGTGACTACAGTGAAGTTTAGACCAATTTACCATTACGAGACCTTTAAAAGACATCAAACATGAAAGGTATAAAACCATAGATTTACAAGATACATCATCACTGGTATATCTGGATTTGGTGACTTGAAAACAGGGCAAGGAGAGGGCAAAATGGGGAGGGGAGAAATGTTTCATCAGGGTGGTGTCCCACAGTTTCTGTGAGATCTTCTCTCAAGATTAGTGACTTTTATTGTTCTATTGCTGGGGTTTGTATCTCAGCTTTTGTCTTAGCACCAAAACCGATCCTTACAGAAACGAAACTCAGTTTTCAAATCTATCCGGATTTGGCTATATGGGAACAACCAAGGGCTGAATCTGAAATTGCAGCCTAAACCCTCACTATTAATCACTATTCCCTACTTTACTCCATTAATACGGTTTACTTGAAGGAGTGAATGAAAACGAGTGAGAGAATTCAGACAGCCGTTGAGCAGACATTGAATGTACACTCATTATTGAGGTCTCAATGTGGAATAGAATGAGTGCACTCGATAATGTCCACTATGGTTTCGGACCCCACTACAAATAGCTGTCCCTTCAAATAATGCCCTATTTGAGGATATAGGGGGCGATTTCAGATTCAGCCAAGGCAAACAGGAACTAAACACAGGAACAATAGGGACAGCACACTTTAACTTAAAAGTCCTTTACAAAACAGGGAAACCCAGCCAGGGATCAGGACAATTATATTATACAATACAATTTAAATTAGGTCCACTATAGTCCTGGTCAGAATTACAGTACTGGCACCATTGATAAATATGATTAAAGAATCCTGTGAAAATAAATCTGCATTGTTTTTAAATCACAAAAATCTAACCTTTCATTGAAGTAAAACAATTGAAAAAAATTTGGGGGTGATCTCATCATGAAAGAAATGTTTTTCTCTCACACATTAGCCACAATTAATGGCACCTTTTTATTCAATACTTTTTGCAACCCTTGTTTTGCCAAAATAACAGCTCTGAGTCTTCACCTATAATTCCTGTGTAACGTGTAGTCAGTTTTGGTTTAATCTTCTCTGTGTTCAGTTCCTGTTTTACCTTTCTGATTCGCTAGTTAGTTTCCTTAGCTATTAATTAGCTCATGTTCCTTGTTTAGTCATTTATTCTCTGTGTATTTAAGCCCCCAGTTTCCAGTGTTTCAATATCTGGTATCATTTGTGTTACGTGGTTGTGATTTATGTATTGCTCCTGGATATTCTCCTGAGTGTTCTGTGTTGGATTCACAATTAAAGACTGACTGTGATATTCCTTGTCATTGTGCTCTTCATTACAGCCTCTGCACACGTGAGTGAATTTGGAGAACACCTGACAAGAGATCAGAGACCATTCCTCCATACATTATCTCACCAGATCCTTCAGATTCCCAAGTCCATGTTGATACTCTCTCCCCTTCAGTTTTCTATAGGATTCAGGTCTGGGGACTGGGGTGGTCCTTTTGTGCTCAGTGACCCGTTTTTATGCTTTTGATGTTTGTTTTGGAGCATTGTCCTAATGGAAGATCCAACACAGCCCATTATAAGATTTGTAGCAGAGATCTGTTGGTATCTGATAGAATCAAAGGTGTCCAAGATGTCCAGGACCTCCAGCAGAAAAATTGGACCACAACATCCAGCAGTGTTCTTATTCATACACATGGGGTACTTTTTTCCCTGTTTTTTCTGCCAAAAAGCTCTTTTTTTAGTTTCATCTGACACAGAAACCAGGTCCCTTTTGAAGTTGACGTGTCTGACGACTGAAAAGGCCTATGCTGGACTTTAGATGTAGTTTTCAGATGAGAGCATTTCTTGAGGATTTTTCTTGAAACCCTCCCAAACAACTTGTAGACTCAACTAATCTCTTCAATTCTCCGGCTGTGATCCTTGGAGAGTCTTTGTCCACTCAAACTCTCCCCTTCACAGTGCATTAGGACGACATAGACACATGTCCTCCTTCAGGCAGATCCATAACATTTGATTGGAACTTCTTAATTATTGCCCTGATGGTGGAAATTGGGGTTTGAGTGTATTAGAACGTGTATTAGTGTATTAGAGAAAAACATTTATTTCACAATGTGATTTTCCCCTTACATTCATACTTCAATGAAAGTTTTCACAGCCTTCCTTTACTATATTTACCAAGGGTGCCATATTATTGTGCCAAAATGTTCAAAACTAAAGCAATTCTTTCATTTTACTGAATTGCACATTATAAATATACATTTTGTTATCAGCGACCAATGGAAAATTTGTATTTTGGAATTTTATGATTATTATTATTATATTGCTATATTGTGTTGTTCACCCTATTTTAGAACCAAAAACATTATTGTCTGTTAAAGTCTGTGAAGCTACGGGGTAGCTTCAGGTTCCCTCACCAGTCAACAGCATCTAGTCCTGCTCCAGTGTGAGTGACTCACATCATCAATCAGTCTGTAGACAGCTAATGAAAAATCCAGCAGAGGGTGGAGGAGGTTTGCCTTGTTGTAACGCTGAGCCTCAGGACAAATGAAAGGAAAACAACATTACCAATGAAATCTCAGAAACCACCATTCCTCTGACAAGCTGGAACAATAAAAGCTTTCCTCAAACACGTGAAATTCATCAATTCGAGGGGAAATATTTCTTCTCCCAACATTAATCTAGGAGGTTTTGTTCTTATTATTCATCATTAATTTCGGCGAGGTATTGCCAAGCTAACACATCTCCCTGAGTAAATGAAATACGTCTGAAGAGTTCATTTGTATTAATGAGAGGTTGTAGCTCTGTTCGCTGCCCTTTATAACTTCCACGCTTTCGGGGCTTTAAAAGAGGCTTCACATTGTCCCCAAAGCGCCACCTGCGCACACAGAGGGCAAACAGACACTGATTCAATGGCACGGAGCGGCCCAACGGGGCAGAAAGATAGCAGCTAAAGTGCTTATTTCCTTAGTCTCTTTATCCTTTCCAGCACTGTGAGATATTGACAGAAAGTCAGTTAACTCTAGCCAGTGGCAGCTGCATGGATTTTGCATAATTAATTATTTATACCAAGCCAGACACAGTAATTACCATCCAGATGAATATGATATTCTAATCAGCCACGCTTTAATTTTAATTGCCCTCCAGCATCTAACTGTCAGCGGTGGCCTGGCGTGATGAAGTGAAGACTCACCGAAGTCTATTAGACATCTGCCTGAAGACCAGTGCCTGCGTTAGCCGCTATTTCTGCCTCTTCGTGTCAAAATCAATACGGCTAGCTTGTATGCAGGTACGTGTGTGCGATCTCATCCATCTCATTATGGATCGCCATTTCTGTCACAAATGTAAGCCAGTAAGAAGATTTCAAGGAATGATGTTCATCTGCTGTGGTTTGTTTTGGACTGCTTTATAGCGAGCCACTTTACAATAATGCTCGAGTGACAGATGGTCTGTGGGAAATAATAGCCAAACTCATATGGCAGCCGATGTATGTAAACTGAACACTAGAGGATTATTGGATTCTCTCATTCGAGGACAGTATGGTAATTCATGCTGCGTCTGATGTGAACTTTATCTTCTTCTCCTGAAATAGAGCTGAAATGCTATCATGAGTCTTCAGCTATTCATAAATGCCTATTGTGTCACTTCCTGTAAACAACAGTAAAACAGTTGTTTATTTGTTTGTTTGTGTGCCTATTGGTTCTAGAATGGTGCTGTGGAATGAAAAATGTGAAAATTGACTCGCACTGAGAGAGATTCCAAGCAATAGCCTCAAACGCCTTTTCAGTTAGACTATGGTAACACTGCCAGCAGTTAACACTGAACTTTGGAAATTTGTTGTAGAAAATCTCACTTTCACTTTAGTAAATTTCACAGATAATTACAAAGAAATGGCAAAAAACATAACTTTATATATAATATATATTAATTAGGGCCGGGACTCGATTAAAAAAAGTAATCTAATTAATAAGAGGCTTTGTAATTAATTAATCGAAATTAATCGCATTTTAATTGCATATAAATATTTGACCTGAGAACAGTGAGAAGTAATTTTTTTCACATGGATTTTTAGTATACCATTGAATAATGACTGAATACATAAGCTTAATCAACAAAATTTTGTTTATTTATTTATGTCCAGCGTTTTGCTTTGAGGTGATATTTGAGGCACGATATGCAAATTCCTTGTTGCATAGCTTCAACACAACCATGCTCTTGTCGACGCTTCCATCCTTTCCAGGATGGATCCAGGAACATGTTGCACATAGTGAAATTGGATACAGATGTTCAGGTGTGTTCACACCATGTCGTAATTTTCATAAGTACAACATTTCAACATGTAGAAAGCGTTCACGTCCTATTATAGCTCGTAATTAAAACTTGTAAAAGCCCCTATTTGTAGGACATGACCACTGTACAACCTGATCGCTGGAGATTAATTTAGGCATTCATAGTGGTGCCGTAGAAACCTAATTCCTAATTTTCCAAGGATGTGAACAGATTGAACATCACGTGATGTCATTTCAAAATTGCAGTAATTAAAACATGCCTTGAACACAGCATAGGAAATAAACAAAACAAATTCCCTATATCAAGAATAACATTTTCACTATAGTTGAATGTTAATTTTGATCTATAAGTGTATTTCAGCATATTAATTTTAGTATTTATTTTACTGATATCTAAAATCCATCTAGAAATGTTAATGTAAAATCTATCTAAAATGGGTTTCTTTTACTAGTAACAATCACATTATTTTGTAAATAGTGAAAATATTTTTAAAAATTGCATTTTTACTCATAATTCAGTTGGTATCAATGATAGCCATTATATTATATTTGTATGTAATGTACATCTCTGATGTGAAATTTGATTTTCACTTTTGATATGTGTAATTTCATTTGAACAGCAGAACATTGTGCTGTTAGTGAAAATGCAATTGCAGATAATAGTAATTCACCTATTTACTAGTGGAAATGTAATTACTGCTTTTAAAAAAAGCCATTGTAACAGTTCCTATTCTGATATCCAGAAATATTTTGAAAATTGGATTATTGATATCAAAAGAAGAATTAAAAGCCATCTTGCATTACAAAAATAATGGTTTCTGAACCATTCATTCATTTAGAAATGGCCAATATTTCTGACCATGTATGACTAGAATTCTGTCATTCATAACTTTCTGAGCTCTCATGTAACAGTGAATTTCAGTGGTAAACTTCCTTGCCATCTCGCCTTTATCAACCTACAGTATTTGCCAAATTGTCTTTATCTACATTCATTTGGTTTCATTTACCAGATGCTTTTCCTCCAAGGTAACTAGACTAGAGCAACCTGGTTCTTGTACCATGTTGTATAATGTTGATAATAATGGATTCATAACTCGTGATGTGTTGTTCCAGCAGCTCAGCTGTTAGAACATGATGCTAGCAATACCAATTTCATGGGTTTGATTCTCTGAGACCAAACGTCCTGATTAAATGTGAACCTTGAATGCACTGTAAGATCCCTTTGGAGTAAATAGAGTATTTGGTAAATTAATGATTGCAAATGTCCACATGTCATGGGGTTGTTTTCCTTACCTAAGCAAGCAAAGCCTCAACTGCTACCACCAGCCCAGAAGGCTCTTCCTCTGAGAATGCAGCATCAAGGTTGGCAACAAACTTGACCTTGTGTTACTGGAATCTTCCTCTCATGTGTCTGATTATTTCTGTATCTCCTTCCCACACTCTGTCCTATTTACCGCAGCCTCTTCACTCATCAATCCACAGTCACCTTCACATTAAATCTTTGTACCCTTTCACCCATCACCCTCACCTTAGTGATTACCACACTTCCACCATATTGACTGGTTCTCAGAAATGACAGCATGATGGAAACATCAAACCCAAATATTACCCTCAAATCTCTTGACAGCTTCCCCCATGTAGTCTCAAGACCATCTACTGCGCTTATTCTTGGCTATATTTTTGGTGTACAATTTACTTTGAAACAGTTTTCACTCTGAAATTGCTAGCAAATAATTACAAAGAAACAACAAACAAATAGAACATGGAATTAAACATAAAATGAAGTTGAAAGACTGACTATTTTCATGTAAAATGTACTCCAAGAATCTGTTTTATTTATTTACTAGGAAATGTGTGTGAATATATATGTAAGGGATAATGTACATCCAGCTGGTTGTTATCGCAGAATAATCTAGGGGGTCTTGTGTCACTCTGAAGGGGCTTATTCTGCGATAACAACTTGCTGGACGTACATTATCCCGCTTATTACACGGCTACTTTAATATTAATAATTACTCAAGTAAATTAGACACTAAATATTGTCTTGGGTTTAAATATTTTATTAGCTCTTACACGAAGCTTCCGCGAAGAAAAACAGTTCCAGACTGCTTTAAACGTGGATTACAATGGAAGCCTGCTAGAGATAGTTCACCTAAAAATGAAAATTAGCCCATGATTTATTCACCCTCAAGTCATCCTAGGTGTATTTGACATTCTTCTTTCATACGAATAAAATCTGAATTACATTTAAAAAAGTCCTGGCTAATCCAAGCTTTATAATAGCAGTAGTTGTAGCTCTGTTTTTGAAGTCCATAAAAATGCATCTGTCAGTCAAATAACGTGCTCCACACAGCTCTCAGTTAATAAAGGTCTTCTGAAGTGAATCAATGCATTTGTGTAAGAAAAATATCCATATTTATGAAGTAAAGTTTCGGCCGATCGCCTTCCGTAATCAGTTTATGGGAAAAGTGTTGAAAGTGCCTCTGCAGTTTTCAACACTTTTCCATGGAAACATAATCGGCTGGATTTTTACTTCATAAAGTTTTAAATATGGATATTTTTCTTACACAAATGCATCAATTCACTTCAGAAGGCCTTTATTATCCCCCCGGAGCCGCGTGGAGCACGTTATTTAACGGACAGATGCATTTTTATGGATAAGCCAGGACTTTTTTAATACAACTCAGATTTTACTTGTGTAAAAGAAGAATGTCATTTACACCTAGGATGACGAAGGGTGAGTAAATCATGGGCTAATTTTCATTTTTGGGTGAACTATTCCTTGCAGTCTTCCATTGTAACCCATTAAGTGTTTTTGACAGCGGAGTGACACGTTAAGCATATAGTACCGGTCGAGATAACTCATAGTACCGGATGGACGGTGTGTAATTCATTTTGGCGGTTGTTATCTGGGAATAACATACCGCTGGAATACACAATTGACCAATCAGAATCAAGTATTCCACAGAGCCGTGTAATAAAATCTGATAATAATCTCAAAATTACTTTTCAGCACTGATATGTAGAAAACATTTATTTTACAGTTACAATTACAAATATTTGACTTTATATTGAAAATGTCTTTCCTCATTGTACTGTAAAAGATGAAAGTACTCAGAAATGTTCATGATTTGTGGCAGTGGACTTATAAAAATAAAAAAAAATAAAACGTTGAACTTTCCAATAGTAAGGAATCGTCTCGTTATTCTGTGTAACCACATGAAAATGCTTGAAGAAAAAAAATGGTTTGAAAGGAGTCAGCGGTGAGATTGAGTGTGCTAGCTATTGATCTTCTGCAGTAGTTCCCACTGATGGCAAACACAAAGTTGTGTGGATGACTGAAGTTTCAGCTATTTGAGTTTTGTTAAAGCATCTTCCACTCTTTCAGTCCACAGGAACAAAGACAGAGCTGAACTCAATGGTAATCCTGCCTCCAAGGCTTGAGCGCAGAGGTCAGGAGGAAGCCGATGAAATCTCAACTAGAGTTGAGGAAGGTATAACAGTGAAGTTTTTTTTGTCACCTGAAGAATATAATGAGAAGAAGCTGCCATTCAGTCTGTGAACTAAGGCGTTATACAGGAAGGGAAGACTTGTGGGGGGTCTAATTGTCTGATTGCATGTAGCATTACAAGATGTTTTAGTTATAACAATATTTCTCCCCTTGTGAAATAAGCTTCCGTACATATATCCCACTCTAATGATGTCAGTTATGCTGGTTTGATATCACTTATAAATGTCAGAAAGGGTCCCAGTGGTGGTGATTATAAATATTTTTATTCTTAAATATCAAAAGAAAATAGTGTGATTACCTTTTCCGTAACATATTTTTGTAACTAAAATTGTCAGGTTGGATTTCATTTACTATGACTGAACAGTCATACGGTCTTTGATAATATAATATTCAGCATCGCCTGAAGTATAGCTTTTCATTATGTTTCTCGGTATGTTTTTGAGTCTGATTGAAGCTCACATTGCCCTCATTAGAGCTCTGCTGCAGTAACCTTGCAATCCACCTCATTAATGGTGAATTATTTTCATCTGTGTTATTTGAAAGATCTGAATTGAAAAGATGACTCATAAAACCTCAGTGTGAACTTAATTTGGGATAAAACATCCTCATGAGACTATGAAAGCATGACCTGTGTATGAAAAGATGCTGGGGGTTTGGAATACAAATAAATAGAATGGGGTGTTTTGGGTTTGTGCAAAAAAAGTATTCTCATCGCTTCATAAAATTATAGATTGAACCTATGGAGGGGTCAGAGAGCTCGCAGATTTCATAAGAATCATCCTAATTTTTTTCCGAAGATATGAATGAAGGTCTGGATTTGGAGCGACATGAGGGTGAGTAATTAATGACTAACCCTTTAAACCCTTAAAAGACTACAAAACCTTAAAATGACTATCATTTCTGTAATCGTTCAACCCTTACATTATTTATCACTTAACATTTTTGTTTGCTGTGAGACACAAAATGCGCCAATATTGACAATTACATCAAAAGAAAGACAAGAACAATCACTATTCAGTATGAAAATAGACTTAAATCATAATCCACGCTGAAATATTGCGATGACATCATTTTCGGTTACATTTTGAATACTCAGCATACAAAATGCAGCATGTAAGTCAATTAAAACCAGAAATCCTAATGATGAATAAGTAAAAAAAACTAAGTTCAAATCTTTACCTTAAGTGGACCAGGCTGAACTACTTGCAGAAGTTAAAAACTTACAGTTAGGGGATTTGATAAACGTCTAGAGTGTTTGAGAAAAATCAATACGGTACTGCACTGCAAGCGATGTAATAAAAAAAAACTTAACAGGTGCCGTTTCTCACTCTTCAGGGCCTCAGCATCCCCCCAAAAACTCTGATGCTCGTGTGAATGGCTCCCATTCTATAACCATTATGTGCATGTCAGTTTGTTTCCAGACTCTTTGACACAAGCTGCTGAACAGGAATGCACAAATCCCTTTGAATTCAGCAGCTCCCAGATAGTAATCTGTGCTGGGGAGACCATCCGTTGCCTAAATTGAGCCCTTGGAGACTACTCATCCAGAGAGAGAGCAATTATTAGAAGCTGTGGAGACCTGGAGGTGGACCCTGAGTCCCATAACTTGCGTTGAAGACAAGTTAAGGACCCTTGGCCCCCATTTAAATCAGACCTGGGTTCAGTTTGTTCACAGCTGAGAAGTGTACAAAGTACACAGTGAACAACTGGCTACACAGGTCTAAGAAAACAGTGTTCAGTCGATACAGTACATTGGATGTGTTGATATCGAGACAAGTCTCAGATCTTAACGAGCGAACGCACAGCACATACTAATATAAATCATTAATCCAGGATGAAGGAATATAACCAAGCCAGACTAGAAATTAGTCTTCTTGAAGGTGAGAAGAAAAAAACTGCAAGCTGCTGAAAGTGCACTTCTTTCAAAACGAATCGTATTCTCTAAACAAAACAAGCAGAATGGATTTATAACCTTCAATGCATCCTCATATCATTCTAACCCACACAGTAAACAACCACTGTATATATTATATTCAAAGAAGATCCATAATTTGTTGTTATGTCCTAATATTATCTGCCAGCTACCCATATGTTACTGGAATAATCATATTTTTCATGTTCTTATCTGTTTATACAGCACAAATCCATTCGCAAAGTAAATTAAATGAGTTCCATATAGGAGCATTATAGTTTGCACGGCTCTAATGTATTTCAATAGCTGACATTATTATTTCAAGCTCGGTAACTTTCTTTATTTGTCTTCATAGCTGTCGGGAAGACCAAGCGATTGCTTATCTTTCCCATTTGCATATAGAGATAATTGTAAAACGGCATGAACTAATCCACTCTTAGAACTGTATACTTGATCGTTTTTAGCTTTCAATCCATTAATGAAATTTGTTTGAGCACTGGGTTGAATCATTGCAATAATTATATGAAGGAAGTTATTATTTGAAGTTATCTCTAATTATGGGTTTTGTGTCCCAAATTTGCATACATAAATTGCAGTAATTATGGCACAATAATTAATATGATTTGGCCAACATATTATGATGCAGAAAGTACATGAGGTAAGCCTAAAGCAAAGAGATACAAATATTTGCTCTCAGGAAACCAAGACCAAGTGAATTCATTTACAAAGTTTGCTCTTTTTTTTCTTCTTCTTTTTTAAAAATCACTCTAAATGTAAATTTCTTCAAAACGCAATGCAGATATCAAGGTGATCTTGACGTCTTTATTCACTACATTGGTGTATAATGTAAGAGTTGATATTTGATTTGCTGTGCCACATAGGCTTTCAAGTTCTTGTATTGTACATCATTTTTCTGTTATCTTTTGGCACCCCATTCTAATCATGAATGACAGGGTGAGATGTTTGGTTAACAACAGTTGTGCTGCCTAATATTTTGGTGGAAACTGATGCAATTTTTTCAGGGTTACAAAAAACAATATTTGTTTGAAATATAATTTATCAATTTAATGCATCCTTTCTTTAAACAAGCCTAATCCTCTGTAATATTCTGTTTCCATATATGTAGCTTGTGTTGTTTATAGTGTGTTTTCATCCATTGTACCAACAGAATAGCTAAAAGGGTTAGTTCACCCAAAAATAAAAATACTGTCATTAATTACTCACCCTCATGACCTTTCAAACCTGTTAGACTTTCGTTCATCTTTTGACCTCCAATGAAGATCTTTTGATGGAATCTGAGAGCTTTCCGTCCCTCCATTGACAGCTATGCAACTACCACTTTGACGCTTTAAAAAGTTAATAAAGAGATTGTAAAACTAATCCATATGAATTGAGTGGTTTAGTCAGAGACATGATCACTTTATATCATGAACAGATTGAATTTAGGTTTTTATTCACATATAAACATTCATCAACTCACATCATTTGTGGCAAACGGAAGCATGTTCGCTTGATGTGCGAGAACCAATGAGGTTCATTCTCGTGTTATGCAGTACGTTTGAGCTTCCGCAAGAACCAATGAGGTTCCTTCTTGTGTGTTACGCAACATGTTTGAGCTTCCCCAAGAACCAATGAGGTTATTATTGTGCGTCAAACAGGTTTGGTTGTTTATGTTTGCCGATCAATGTTTAAATATCAATGTTTAAATATGAATAAAAGTCTAAATTCTATCTGTTCGTCATTTAAAATGATTGAGTCTCTTCAGAAAATTTGGATTCATTTCAATTCAGTTTTACAATCTCTTTGTGAACTTTTTGAAGCGTCAAAGTTGCAGTTGCATAGCTGTCAATGGAGGGACAGAAAGCTCTCAGATTTCATCAAAAATCTTCATTTGTGTTCCAAAGATGAACGAAAGTCTTGCAGGTTTGGAACAACTTGAGGATGAGTAATTAATGACAGAATTTAAATTTTTGGGGTGAATTAACCCTTTAAGTGTGATCACTTAGAAAAATAATGGGACACCTCTAACTCTATAATCAGTTTGAAGTATCATTCTACTATCATGTTGTGGGAGGAGTTACATGCAAAGTCCTTGTGAACTGGTTTGATTACTTTTCCACAATGTGTTTTAAAGAAATGTGATGTCAGGGCAGGGCAGGTATATAAGTCAATGAAGATCCCTGCCTTCTTTTATATTATAGCCTAAAGCTGCACTATTTATAATGTATAATTATAGCTATGTATAATAATTTAATTCAGGTGGGAGGGGACTCTCTTGTTCTAGAAAGTATTTGATTGGACTCCAGTGTGTTGCAGTTTTTCTTTAAATGATTTCAGAGTAGAACATATAAGGTTTTATAATCTCTGTGTTATAACTTATGGGCTACTCTGCAAAGCAGCTTCAGTTTTAATTATTTTAGTGTTTCTCAAGACAATTTCTACAGCTGAATTTTGTGTGTGGTATATGAGCCAGTGTAAGCACTTTCCTTTACTATCTGCAAGAGAAGATCTCTCCTGTATGTTTTTCTCTTCTTAGGATGTCTCTGATCTTGGCAGTTGTCCAGTCAGGCTGTCATTTCAAGGCCTGCACCCTAAGACTGCACTGATGTGGGGCGCACACTGGGGCATTCGTGCCTGGCATCTGCCAAACATGCTGAAAACTGTCAGCCACTCGCTCTGTTTGTCAGTGAGTAATTGGCACAGAGCGAAGCAGACACATGCAGGTGGCTGTCTGCGCTTGGAGGTACCTTCACTTCTCTCACTAGAGGCCCCCTGGGATGAGTTTGAGCTGGGGCTCCCGCTGCTTCAGGCTGTATTGTGTATACATTACAGCCAATATCCTGCTCTCCTCCACAAAGTTTAAGTGCCCGAATAAAAAATAATTGGCCGTCTGGAGTCGCACGTTATGACATATGTTTATTTCTTAGGTCTCGAACTTCTTTTCTTAAAGAAGGGCCGTTTCTTTTTGTTGTTTGTTTGTAACAGATGGCATTTGTTCTGAGGTCCTGCGAAAGCGGTGCCTCCTGCGGAACGGCGGAGTTAAAATTCAGCAGCATATGCGATTCAGCAGGGGTGTTAGTCACGCTATACTAGCCAAATCCCAAACAGGTTGTAAAATCAGGTCTGTCTCAAGTTCTTCTGTCTAGATCTCTGGAGTCATGCAAAAAAGAAAAAACACACTTGTGGTGTGCTAAGATTTGCAGAAGCTGGACAACTACTGGTTAACTGTCAAAAAGGCATGGAAAATTAGTGAGCAGAGCACAGATTCTAGCGTGACGTGTAGTGTGGACTGTTGACAGGCCGCACAGACACTTGGGCTCTAGATTTGCATGATAATGGAAAACCCATTGGATAATGTGACAATCTCTTAGGCCCTGTTTATACCTGGCATTAAGATGTGTTTTGGTCGATTGGATAGCAAGTAGATGAGGGAGAAACATTCTCATTTACATCTGGGTTTTTTTTCCCACTTTCAACCACTTCTTTCCTCATTACTTCAAGGAGAGGGTCTATGGGTGGGTAAATGTATGGGCTTTAGATCTTTTGATCTAATCTACGAAATAAGCTTGCACAATTTACATATGAACACGACTGGAGGTGATGGGAAAACATACGAAGAGCAGCAGCAGTTTAGTAGTGCGGTAATAGATTAGGCGGTCTTTTGTTAAACGTATACCATGTTCAACGTGCACACAAGGGCTGTTTCTCAACTTGCTTTCATAAGTGATCGTGCATTCTTGTGTTCTCGTACTAAGTCATCATCAACCATCGAAGTTCATGGTCAAGAACACAAGTACAGAGAACACATTAAGGTACCAAGATGTGATCTTGATATCAAGCATGCGCCGAATGCAGACTTGAAAGAATCAAATCATAGAAATGGAAGCCTGTAAGCTTTAAACTTTTCGTTCTCACTTTAGAGGTTCCCGTTGCAAGCTCGCAAATACGCTGGTGAAAGTAAACATTTGTCTGTTCGTTTTGCTTAATTTTAATAAAGTGAGCTAAAGAAAGTCAAAAAGAATCTTAACATTGTCAGAGCATTGGTAACGTTAAACGTACATGCTTATTTTCACAAATGTATGTTCTACTGCACAAGAGGCGTGATCAATGAGCATAATTCAAATGACTGTACGCAATTGGATAGTCCTTCAACCAATCAGACCAATGATCCATTTTTTTTCTATCCGTCATTGTGTTCAACTCATCAATAGCGCGCCAGGTGGATAAGCCGGTTTGAGATTGGTCCCTGCAAATTTATATTAAATGTGTACAGGTTTCCATTCTGAGATGCAGGGCGAAATCAAATTTCCGGCAGATCGGGCTGGGTTTACCCAGGTATGTCCATGATCAAAGGGGAAAATCTTAAAAATGTAGTTGAAAAGTCTTAAGTCTTAATCATTATTTTTCAAAAAAAGATTGTATTCATGGTAAAAAAATTCTATTTGTATAAAAAAAAATGTTTTAAAAAATTATTTTTCAAATAAAACTTAAGATTTTCATTTTCCATTTAATGTGTTTTTTCTTCATTATGATATCAGGACAGTTTTATCACCCTGACTTTTATTTTACTTAATGCTACTCAAAAATGAATTTTAATGGAAAAATTAAAATCATGCTCATGTATTCAAGTCATTGTAGTTATGAATGCCGTTTATAATGTATTTTTTATGTATAAAAAAGATGAATGGATAGCGGAAAACGATCCCGCCAACCTATAGAGCTACTGGTTGTGGGCAGCACAATGTCACATAAGCAGAATTGCAAAGGATTTAAATGAGCCTCTTAAAAAGCCTGAAATTCCTGGTTGTTCTCTAAAGTTTAAATTGATTTTCTTAGAGAACCAATGAATCATTATGAAATACATTTAATAGATATAAACTAGTTTAATATACCCAAGATAATAGGAGACCCTGAAGAATTATTCCATAGCAGAGGGTTGTCTTGCACCATTAAAAATGTGCTGTTATGTAAATCAGTCATTGCCAGGGTCTCTGCTGAAGCTGAAGATCACAGAAAACGAGGATCTGCACCTATTTCTAGGGAATTTGCATTTCACATGTATTAGTACTGTTCGCATTGTAACTGCGGTTTCCTTTAGTGCTCATGTCATTGAATCTGACCTACTTAAGTAATTGTCACAAACACAATATGCACTTTTCCCTCGCTTGCTTTGGTGAAAACATCATCTGCTTCAAAAGTAAATGTAAATTTGTTCTCATGTACGTTGAATGTGTTAGGAAAATTGAAGCGGAAATAGTTCCTCCATAATTACGAGTTGTTTTCCTAAGGCGTTGCTGCGGATTAAAACTTTTATGTATGACAATATACTGTATCTATCATTATTAATGCTTCAATGATAAAAAGTACATCCTGTCTTATCCCAACTATGAAATAAAGGCATATTTAATTCTGGGAACAAAGTCATACATTGACTTTGTACGTTTTGATGGTTTCTTACAAACTGAGTGGGGATTTCAGAGAAGCTGCTTGATAGCTGCAATAGCAGTAATATAGACTAAATTATAAAAAGCAGTAGGGTTTTGCAAATCATTAAAAAAAAGTCTCTTAATACTCTAAAATCATTAAGCCGAAGCACATTTTTCACATCGCAACCAATTTGTATGTA
Source organism: Gobiocypris rarus (assembly GCA_023029165.1). Taxonomy (NCBI): domain Eukaryota; kingdom Metazoa; phylum Chordata; class Actinopteri; order Cypriniformes; family Gobionidae; genus Gobiocypris; species Gobiocypris rarus. The sequence continues at coordinate 26,825,931 of CM040925.1, forward strand.
AAGCGCATCTCTGCAAGAGGAGACAATGAGACCCATAGGAAACAGTACTCTGTATAATATGACAGCACGGCTCTCCCGTTGACACTCAGTCGAATCAGGTCATTGGAAAGCCAAAGCGGTGGGCTTCCCTGCTGAGTCCTGTGAGCCAATCAACTCGAACCTCTCAGAGGCATAAATGTGATCCGTAGCTTAACAAACGTCCCCCCACAGCTGCTTGACTATTAAGTTGTACTTAAGAAAATTGTGTTGAGGGGTCGCAAGGCTCTCATACCATCTAGTGTCCAATGAAAAAGAAAAACAGCAATGATTTCTAACAATGGCCTGTCTTTTTACATGATATTTACCCTATACCAGATTGGACTGGAGTCTGTGTTGTACACAGGGGAAATATCCATGCTAAAAAGTCTCTTCTCATGAATGGGGTCGACGCTAAACAGTGTTTTTATGTGACGGCCCTTTTAAAGGTTTCCTTTCCACTAGAGAATTTCGGTCTGGTGCATAACCTTGCAGTTAAAAGTGAACTCACCAAGAGAGCTGATGTGAGATCGAGGGGAGTATCTGAAATCTCATTAATCTTGTTATTTTTTTACATAACATTGTAAATGTGTTCCAAGGGCAGGAAAATGTGAACGCTTCCTGATGTGGAGAGCGTTTGTGGACAAGCAAATGCTTTAGACGGCCATTCGCCAGGCCCTTGGGACTGCCACATGTGGAATGGCACTCTGGGGCACCAGAAAGAAACTCTTAGCTGTCCCAGGTGGGCAATCAGAGCTCAGACGGTGGATTATGGTCTCACTAAAAAAGTGATCTTTGGTACAGTGTCTGTAAGGAGCTTTTTCTCACTGTTAAAATTCAATAAAATTCATTGCAGCAGGTGATGTGTAAGTCTGGGAATAAGGAATAGAGAGGGTAATGTTCCCTTTGGTGGGTACAGACTAGACTTGATATTATAATTTAGGTTTCCTGAAGTCCAGCTGAACACTGTTATAAAGTTCAGGGAATGAATCCCAAATGAGCAACTGAACTAGGTCTTCCAGTGCTGAGTTAAGTGCAGTGCTACCATACAGAAAAATACATTTTCACTGCCATCAGGTTCAAGGCAGACTGGGAACGGTCAGTTTATCTGCAAGCGGCAATCTACACTTACTTCTGCACGTTTAAGTATGTGGTCAGTGATTGAACGGAGCCTTGGGATACCAATGTAAAAAGGTATAAAGTCCCTCTCTACTCCATCATTTACCTAACCTCTTTGCTAAACCAGTACAAATTGATTTTGTAGGAGTTAAAGTCCCACGTTATATTAAGTGGCTTTAACTACTATAACATTTAAATGAATAATTTGATACAATGCACTTATTGTGTACATACATGTTTTTACATTGTACTTATATTTTAAAAATACCTGCATGTAATTACAGCTGTAATTAATTTATGTAGCAATTACACTGTTGGCCCTTCCCTTACTTTAATGTGAAGAGAAGCTCGGGCATGCTGCTAAATTTCTTCTTTTGTGTTCCGCAGGAGGAATAAATCACGTGTTTAGAATAACATGACAATGAGAAATTCATGACAGAATTTAAATTTTAGGTGAACTATCCCTTTAGAATATTCTCTCTACGTACTTCTCTGTAGTGGAGAGTGGGGTAAAGTGAGACATTTTTTACATCTGCTCCCCTCTAAGCGAGCTAAAATGATATATCAGTAAAATTGACACATTTCCCATTAATTCAATGTTTCAATGGAAATAAGCAGAATGTATTCAGGACGAAGGTCCGTGAAAATATGATCGTTTAAAAAAAAAAAAGTTGTCTTTTTAGGGGTAAACTGAGACAGACCAGAGAAATCAAGGGGGTAAAGTGAACCACTTACTTTTTCCACTCTGAAACTACCATTACAACACATGTTGTAACAGTAAGAATCCTGACAGCTAGCTTGACAACCACACATTCCAGAACTAATGTCAGACTGGTAACAGAATCATGGGGATTGGTCAGTTACACAGGGCCCTTAGAGCCAGCTAGTGTCTGGGGGTCAGAGCAAAGGACAATCAGAACCAACTAGAACAGCCTGGGACTCAGAACACAGGACTAGACCCACCTGGATTAGAACTTCAGCCTACTGTCATACTCTACAACTAGGCCTACTCTACATTCCAGCCCTGAAGGTTACAGGGAAAGATGAGCAGTTGCTCTCTCCGTGTGGTTCCTCCAGTTCTTTTAGGTTCTTCACCACATCACTTTTAGGATGTGCCCCAGGTTGTATTCCTGGTGTATTGCCTTGGCATGATGGCTTTTCTACAATGTTTATGACATTAAAAATAAAACATGTAATATGTTTAAGACTAAACTTAACTTGTGCCTCATGTCTCACTTTGCCCCACCACCACATCTCTCTTAGCAATTCAGGCTAATCTTCAGCTAGAATCATCACATGGTTGGTAGTTCATCAACATATATGATACAAGTTTTTCTACCTGAATCAATTTGCTGCTGCACAACAGTTGATTTAGTTGACAGCAAGAAAATGTACTTTTACATGCAAAAACAATATTTTTGTGAAAAAACAACATGCTTGCCACAGCACCATGAGGTCCTCTCCTTCATGGCCAATGGGAAATTGGAGGGGCTTGAAAACATAATGGTCATATGACCACAAATGTGTTCTGTTGACCAGATACAGGGGGTGTCTCACACCGATGTCTCACATTACCCCACTCTCCCCTACTATTATAGCTAGTACTTCTCTGAGCAACTTAATATAGCCTAGCGCCACTTCTCATACTACTGTCTACTAATGTAAAACTATGTTTTGTTGTAGTATTCTTCCATTTTTAATGTAAATATGTTAACACTTATTCAGTGATCCTACCCCTTATTTATAGTACCAGTCAAAAAAAATATTACGGCACCTTTGCCTGTCAAACACCAACCACAGCTATTCTGCTTGATTGATCAGTAAATGATAGGCAGTCTTACCCAATTAGTTTTGACACACAGGGAGAAGGGAATGAGAGGTAAAACATACTCTGTGTTGTTGCACATCTTAAGGCCGTCGGACACCTCATCAGGTGGTATTGATTTAGCCTAGCCGCACTGACTAAACACCAGTCTTATGGCACTCAGCCCCTCATCATTAAGCTCTTCTCCGGAGTCCTGTAGCCCTCTAGAGTAAGCCGCCAGTTCTGCCCCATCCACGCTCATTCAGTCCCTCGTAATATCACGGCGACGACCCCCTGCCGGTGATAATAGGGGTGAAAATCAGGTCTGGGCATCAACATACATCTCATCCCTCAGGTGTTAGCCTGCTGGTAATGAGGACAGCCGCTGTTTCCCCCCACTTCCTCGCCTATCACACACGCATGTACACTGCCAAATGAGAAAAGGAAGGAGCTGTGGCGTTCTCTGCACCTGTTTTGAGCTTGATTGGAGGATAGTCTGCTGAGATGAGCTCCACATGGCACCCAATTACGTTCCTGGTGCATTTTTCATGGTAGCAGTTTTGTTTGTATTCATGTCAGAGTTCAGTTGTACTGGTCTGATAAATGCTGCTCTGGCTGGTCGTTACAATATATTTATTCAGGTTCAATAGAAAGGTGCATGTTCAACATCCGTGCAGAACAACACCCCTGGAAGCAGACGGATCAATATTTGAATTGCTAAACAAATGGACATTTTCACAGCAGCAGTCTAGAGCGAAAATTATTCGCAGGGTGCAAATTGCTTCTGCACTGACCATCTGACCTTTGACCTTGCTTGTTTAGAGCACCTGTGTGATCTGAAAGCAGCTCCAGCTCTTATTAATCACAGGGACCAAAAAAATTATCCCAGAACAGTTAGAAGAGAAATTGCGTTATGTTTGAATTAGTCTTTAATTTGCACAGAAGAAAAAAAAACTTTTCTAGGAATAAATGGTAGATGGATGGTGGATGGAAAAAAAAATCCACAAAAAAATACCTTCAAAGGAAGTAAAAACTAAATGTTGAGTGTGATCTTTCACCTTGCGCAACAGAAGTTGTTTGCCTAAGGAGGTAACCATAGTAACATAAGTATGTTGGAGCATTTCTCATTGTCGTTATCTAGCATTTTATTATAGATTTGTATATTATAAGTATATAAAAATCTTGCAATTGTGGCAGCTAATGTCATCATTTCCAAATGTATGAAAGCCTTAGGCGGGATATAAATATAAAAAAAGACAGAAAAACAATAATGCAGGGTCTCTGTGGACTTAGCTATTTTTGGAAACGATTGTTATTGAAATTTGTTTCTTCAGCTTTTCTTTTCTTTTACTTTTTCCTTATTTTTTCCTAACTTTTCCACCAGAATCTACCACAACATTTCAAATAATTTTTCAAATGATTTTGCACTGACCAAATTAAAACTTTGATTGGAAATGGCACAACAAAATATTCAGTTCATAATCGATATGTACCTTTTTCCTCAATTTCTCTTTTTTTTCACATATCATATCAACAATTTATTAATTAATTTAAAAAGAAACATTTTAATAAAATGTTATAACATTTTCTTAATTCATGGACACTATGTTTTTCTGCATGTTATGGTTATGCCGTAACAAATAATACATGCATACGTGACCTGTTGAAATACATCAGGATTAACCCTTAAACGCATACCTCGGTTCTTTAGTGACCCGGGGCATCATTTACTACCCTCCTCCTCTTTCATTTCATTTTAAAGTTAAACATCAGGCTTCTTAGTATTCCTCAATCGAATTAAAAAATCATACAATTATAAAAGAATGCCTGATAACACTATTTTGATGGTCCCTTTTGAACATTCTGTTGACTATAAGTAATGTTGCACCTACATGTCAACTATCTCTCATTAGAGTATTAGTAGACTGTCTGCTTAATATCTGCTAACACTTTATTCTAATGGTCTTTCTACAGACATTCTACTGACTATTAGTAGCTTTGCAACTACATGTCAACTTATTCTAACCTTAATCCTACCGGTCTACTAACTCTACTACTCTAATGATATCTAGTGGACATGTAGGTGCAACACTACTTATAGTCAACATAATATGATAAAGGGACCATCAAAATAAAGTGAAACCGAATGCCTGAATTGCCATTCATTTTTTGTAAAAATTGCATAGGGTTGCAAATGACCTGAGGTGTGTAACAGTGTGTGTGTGTGTGTGTGTGTTTTTTTCTGCACAACAATAATTGAATTTTGACTGAATATAAGTGCAGTCAACATTTATTACACTAGGTGGCAATGACTGATACACAATGTTGAAGTGATGCTTCACTTATAGTTACCGCAGGCAGAAAATAAAAGAATATGAAGTATCATCAGCAAAATTAGCAAGTCGGCCTACTGATGCAATCAAATATTATTGTCACTGTCACTTGATGGTGGATCTGGTGAAGAAGCTGTCAGCGATTAAAATATTGATTTTGAAGATGATGAAAATTATAGTTTTGAGAATGTTTGAGATGGTGAATATGAGTCAGATGCTGAATCAGCTCTGAAAAGGACAGTGACAATGGTATAAACTCAACAATGACAATCCTCAAACTGAACCCTCCCAAGCTTCAAAAGGTCACAAAATATTCTTTATTTTATTCTTCTGTAATTATTACTCTATTATAAGGAGAGTTTAAATTATCGTAACTCCATCCATAAGACCCATCTGTGTTAGATATAGGTCCGGGTCGCTAAAGACCCGAATATGTAATAATTAATTTTGTGAAACAATGCTATATTTTACGGAAGCCCTGAACGGCCATGGATAATATTTTTTTTCTATCTTGTTTTCTCGTGATCGCGACTTATTTTTCTCGTGATATCGAGCTAACGAAAGTTGTTTTCTCGAGATCACGACTTATTTTTCTCATGTTTGGAGTCCCGGAGTCTACTGTTGTAGCCTACTACTTATTTGTGAAAATTATTTATTTGTATTTGGTAGTATTCTCAACACTGCAAAATCCGTTTGTGTTTATTGAGCTATGTGTGTAAAATACGGGACAAATCGCGTGATTTGTATTTCACGGCAACCACTCTGAATACACCACATCAATTTGGTCACAGCATCACTATTGGTTAAAAGTGATAAGCCATTTTGCCTGAAATCATCTTTTCTTGCCTGTTGTTGCACTTGGTCTGATGCTACCAGCCATGATGGCATGACTTGTCATGTTCTTCGTGCTTGGCCCTGATAATTGCTGCTTGCAGCAATATTTATAATCTTAATTCAAGTGATGAAGGATTTTCAAAGCCTGACAGCAATCAGTGTTGTGTACTATACTGTAAGGTTAACCCTGTCTGATTTAAATGTTTGAAAATGATTAACAGTTGAAAACTTTCGTTAGAATTTTAGAAAAGTAATTAAAAAGTAATCAAATGAAATCAGTTACATTACTTTAATAAAGTAATTGAAAAAGTTTGCACTACCTGGTGGTGATTTTGCGAACGAGAAACACATATGACTGGGTTGAATTTATCGTCACAGCCTCATGGCAGCAGTAAACACGTGGTAAACTACCTATTGTATTGACACTGTTGTCTCCTTAGTAAACAATCACACTACTTTTAGAAGCAAAATTGTTTGGTATATTGTAAATGACGCTTAAATAATGTGAAATGTGACAAAAATCCAATGTGACTTTTACATATATATATATATATATAAAAAAAAAAGTTGAAATAAAAAAAACAATCCCTGGGACAGTGCTTGAAGTTGAAGAAAAAGTCAATTTTCTAGTGGCACAAAAATGACACTTCACCTTCAAAAAGATTTTAAATTAGATTGATACCTTATGATACCTTTAGTCGTATAATTTGCGACCAAAATATGCTGTAAACCTGCGGTAGTGCTTTATCACAAGTTTGACTAAACCAACAGATCGACCTCACTATTTCTGGTGTATCTACCTTTCTGTTGGAAACAAATGCATTATGCATGCTCTGTGTCTGAGGGGCTGCATTTAAAAGCCCAATGTTGTACACCAGCGCCCTGAGATGTTTTAGCAAGCAATCAATAATTCCCCATCAGCCCGAACGGATTCTGAGAGACCAGAGCCGCCGGCTTTGAAGTCCTCTGACAAGTTAAACCCAGTCCAGTCTTTAGAGCGCTAATGGCCACCCTCATAAGAGCCAGAGAATTTTTATGTTGTATTTCTTTTCATTTTCGAGCAACACAATTGTATGAAATTCAGGGTATTAGAGGATCAGTTGTGCACTAAGTCCTTGATAGCCCTAAGTTGTAGCTGAGGGGAAAAAACAAGGAACCTAACACTTTGAACACAGCATCTGTCCGCCAACTGCAAGAAACAACAACACTTTGAAGGGATGACAGCACCAAATAAACTCACCGAAAGCCCTGCATATTTTCAGTTGCAGTTTTATTCGAGGGGAGTAAGAATGCCCTCTGGCGATGTTTTCTCTGAAAGGTGCCGTATTCAAAGACCCCCGTACATTTGAGCTAATGAGACCAGTCAGGCTCTTAAGTCCTTGAACAAGCCATTGATCAATTAGCAACAGCACTACTTTCACATCCCTCTGTGTCTCATTTACAGTTTGCTTTGATTGATATTCTGATTCCAGCTAGAACAAAAGCCATTCCCGGGAGAAAAGAGGATATTCCACCACAAGACTCAAAACATGAAGAGTTATTGCTCGCTTTTTGTTCATTTTCTTTCTTTTTTTTAACTTAAAATATATTTTTCTATCTCTTCACTGTGGCACTAAGGTAACCACATCAGCAGGGGTTCGATATGGTGCAACTCAAAGGCAATCCAAGACATGGTGGTGACATCGCCGCACTGTGAATAGTCTTCAAAACCCATTTCTGTCACCGGTGTTGTAAAGTTTAAGCTCAAATATTGTGTCTGAAGTTTGTTCCTTGTGACATAGGGCAGTGTTATGATTTGGAACTGATTCACACAATTTGGTGTACAGAGTAGAACAGAAATATTGTCATATTAAAATGAATTGGTGTGCCAGTTAGAAGTCAAATTGGGAATGCTCATTTTATTTGGCGAACACATGCTGCCACTGTGCACAAGACTGTAAATGTAATTTACTACCTTTAAATGGTTAAATCAACACACACACACACACACACACACACACACACACACACACACATGTTTGTTTTTGTGAAATGTGGGGACATTCCATAGGCGTAATGGTTTTTATACTGTACAAACCGTATTTTCTATCCCCCTACACTGCCCCTGCCCCTAAACCTACCCATCACAGGAGATTGCGCAGTTTACTTTCTGTGAAAAAAACTTCATCCTGTGTGATTTATAAGCATTTTGAAAAGTGAGGACATGGGGAATGTCCTCATATTTCACCCTCTTTTTGTAATACCTGTGTCATACCCATGTCATTATACACATTTGTGTCCTGATATTTCACAAAAACATGCCCACACACACACACACACACACACACACACACACACAAATTACTCATTTACTCATACTGTATTTGTATGTTTTAAAGCAGATTAATTATTTATTGTCTTGGTTATGCCAAACTTACAGCTATCCTGAAGTTTGTGAGAATCTCAAAAGTTCACTTGGCTTTTAAACAGTTGGAAGCAGAGAGATTAATGTGTGCCAGATTCGACTGAGCTTTAAGGTATTTGGAGGCATGATCTCTTCCCCCTTTAGTAAGCCTGAAGGGGGCTGACCACTGATACTCAATTACTCCTCTCACTTTGTGGTCTGAGACTCCAGAGGCCAGCTGTGGACATCCGTCTGTGGCTGAGACAACACACTCCATCTTCACCTCATGATGCAAGAGTGTGACATCGGGCAAGGCCACACAAGAGAGGTCTGCAGCTGACAACATGTAGCACCTCATCCGCATCAGACAAAACATCAGGGACTATCACAGATGATGCTGTAATTGGTGCTTCCTGAACTGAAACTCCCAGCCAATTGGTTACTGGGCAGACTTCGCTCATTTTGGGAAGGTGTTGGTAGAGATAACATGTTCACTGTAGAGGAGAAGAAAGTAAGTGTTGATAACAATGTGCCGTAGACACCTATTTAATTGTATAAGACCCATTTTTGCACCATGTTTTGGGTAAAAGTAGGATAGTGACAAATTGAGATGATTTTAAAATGGCGAAAGAAACTACAAGACAGATACCTGATTATAAGATGTAGCTCTGTCTGTATCCTATTGCTCTACATAGATACATTTTTAAAACTATGCTCCTAAAATGAGTCTGATGGAACCCTATCAAATCACTATTCATTAGGTACAAGCAGCCAGGGCAAAGATAGCCATAAAGCAAGTTTGTAAAATAGCTGTCTGATTAAAAAGGTACGATGAAGGACTGTAACAGCGAGGACGTAGTGAACAACCTGATAATAACAAGTTGGTTTTTCAAAGTGTCATGTTCCACAGACTAGTAACTCATTCGCAGTTAGCTATGAGGGTCCACCCTGTGTGGTTTGGCTGTTCTCATCTAGAGTAATCAATTCAAGGGGATGATATGAACCATTAATTAGCCTGACCAATGAAGCTTATAATTTAGCATATGCAGTTCTGTTACAACTTGCAGAGGGTGAAAACTAACCTGAATGCTAAATTTGGCTCTAAAGAAGTGACAGGAATACAGTCCGTTTATAGACTTTTTGCTTGTTTTCAGAGCTTTCTGGCAGGTGCTTAACTCTAACTGAAAGCTCCATCTGACAGTAGGTTTGTTTGGATACAAGAGTGGAAAATCAGTCTTTGGGATATGAAAACTTAGTGTGGTGATTGATTGCAGCAGGACAATGGGACAAATTGGTAGTGATGATTTACTTTCATCTGCATGGGCAGTGGCTGGAGTTTCGGTTTCTCACTGAAAGGTACAAAAGCTGTCACTGCACATCACCTAATTTTTGTCTGAAGATTTAGTCTCTCAAACCTCTCCTTTCTTAAGGCCTAACCTGCTCTGATTGGCCAGATCGCCCCGTTTGTTGTGATTGGTCTACCGCCTACAGCACGTGTCGGAAACTAAACACCCATTACCATAACTGAACTTCAGCTCCAGAGGCTTCCTAAAGCTCAGCGATTGTACACACTGTAAACACTGTGACAGTTTTTTTTACCATATCAATTCGACCACAAGCCCGATTATGAAACATTGGATGAACTAGTTCCCTTTCGTTCAGTCACTCAGAGGAACGTCAGTGGCTGACGAATGGGGGTTTCGCTTAGAAGCCAATCATCTTCGAGATCTTAGAAAACGCCCAATGGCAGTGCCAATGCCATGGGCATGCAGAATTTGCATGCGTAACTCCGCCCCACCATGTGGGTATAAAAAGTAGTGCGCTGGTAACATCGCATTATGTTTCTGCTTCGGAGCCAAGAGCATCTCTTCACTCCTGCAAGCCTGACTTCTGAAGTCCTCTCTTCAGTCTTCGAGACGAGCGGTTCTCCAGGGTGTTGGTGTGACGGCGCATTTCAGCGATCTCACGTTGCCTGCCTGATGATCTGTGCAGTGATCTGCAACAGCTGTGTGTGTTTCTCTGGGCGCTTCGGCACTCTACAGAGCTTTCCTCTCACAAAAAGAGCTTGCGCGTGGCACTTCTTTTTAAAGACGGTTCGCCTGCGCACTTCCGGGTGCGATCGATATCCGTTGCTGTCTATGGGCACATTTCACTGCTCGATGTGTTTTGGCTTCAGCACGTTCGGGCAGTGTTTGTGGATGTGTCATGTTCCCACTGCGGGAACGTGACCATCGCGATGTTGTGGTTGAGACTGTGATCTCTGTGAGGAGAGAGAGTCCCCTCTGCCACACCCCAATCTACCGTCTCCGAGAGAGGTGGAACTTTGGCTGGTGGCCAGGGTGACCTGAGGGCTGTGCTGTGGTATTAAGACCCCCAACGATCATTGCTTGGGCCACGCCCCCCTCTCAAAGGGGGAACAGCGGCCTCGTTCGTTCAGTTCACACTCCAGATAGCAGCGAGATTTAGATCGCCGCATCTCAAGGTGGGCAAGAGTCCTTAGGGGATGACGATTAGGCTGTGCTCCGCCTTCGGGTATGCCAGCGCTGCCTGATCCGACCTAGGATTCACAGCCACATTGTCTCGGGCAGCCACGAGCCTCCGGCTGGTGTGGAACTCCGCCCTGTCACAAGTGCTCGTGGTTGCGCGATTGGTTTTTGGGGACGGCACCTGATAGCTGTTGGGCCCCGCCTGAAGAGGTTCCAAGAAGACCCCTGGAAATGCCTGATCGGGTCCATGCTCTCGTTTCGCCAAGTAGGGTTGGAACAAAGGCTGTCTCCTTCCACCCTTAAAGTATATGTTGCCGCAATATCTGCCCACCACGACCTCTTGGGGAACAAAAAGGTAACTCAGCACGACCTGGTCATCAGGTTCCTGAGGGGAGCGAGAAGACTAAATCCTCCCCGCTCTGCCTTCGTACCCTCTTGGGACCTCTCAGTAGTCTTAGTTGCTCTGCAGAGGCCTCCCCTTGTTAAGTTCTTGTCTATGAAGACAGCGCTCCTGACCGCATCGGCCTCCATCAAGAGGGTAGGGGACCAGTAGGCATTTTCTGTTGACGAAGCGTACCTGGAGTTCGGGCTGGCCTACTCTCACATGATCCTGAGACCCCATCATGGATATGTGCCCAAGGTTCCCACCACTCCATGCAGGGACCAGGTGGTGAACCTGCAAGCACTGCCCTTGGAGGAGGCAGACCCAGCCTTGGCACTGCTCTGTCCAGTACGTGTTACGCGCTTACGTACGACAGGACGCAGTGTTCAGGACCTCAGACCAGCTCTTTGTCTGTTATGGTGGAGAGCGGAAGGGAAGGGCTCTCTCAAAACAGGCGGTCTCACTGGATTGTGGACACCATTGTTTTGGCTTACCAGCAGCAGGCCATCCATACCCCCTTTGGGTCAGGGCACACTCCACTCGGAGCGTGGCCTCCTCTTGGGCTTTAGGCATGGCATTCCGCTAACAGACATCTGCAGAGCTGCAGGCTGGGCGACACCTACACATTCGCAGATTCTGCAATCTCCGAGTCGAGCTGGTGTCCGACTATGTACTCACCTCTACTAGTGGCCGGTTATGGACTAGGCTCAGGTGTCTTTGCTTGCTCGCCATTCCACTCCACGGACTGGATATGTGCGAATTCTCCTCAGGTGAGCTTCCCGGAAGCCATGAGCTCCTCCAGCTCTGTCGACGCTGACACCAGTAAGTCTGCTCTCTCGAGCCCAGACCCTCGTGTCCGACCAGGTGCCCCGTGTGCATGGTTCCCCTCTGGGGACCCCCACACGTGTATTTCCACTGTAAGCCTCCTTGAGCAGGTGTCTTCCCTTGGCAAGCCTTGCCACCCCTGGGGTTCTCCGTATGCAGCCCGCAGGGTTATATGTGTACTCTCTAAGTCCTCCCTATGGGTAGGCATCTTTGCATATCTCCACCTGGAATATGCTCCCAGTGTACCTTGGTATTCCTCTGATAAAGGGAGTCTTTCGCCCGTACTAGCAGGGCACTCGCACTTACGCAGGGCACTGGAAGACAGCCGAGTGGCGTGATTATATTGGGACCCCCATTCGTCAGTCACTGACATTACTCGGAGTGACTGAACGAAAGGGAACATCTCGGTTACGTATGTAACCCTCGTTCCATGAGGAGGAAACGGAGACGTAACGTCCCTCTGCCACATCCGCTGTACCGCTGAAACGGCCGGGAGTTCAGTCTTGGCTCCGAAGCAGGTAAACATAATGCGATTTTGCCAGCGTACTGCCTTTTATACCCACATGGTGGGGCGGAGTTACGCATACAAATTCTGCATGCCCATGGCATTGGCACTGCCATTGGGCGTTTTCTAAGATCTCGAAGATGATTGGCTTCTAAGCGAAACCCCCATTCGTCAGTCACTGATGTTACGTCTCCGTTCCCTCCTCAGGGAATGAGGGTTACATACGTAACCGAGACGTTATTCAACCAGAACCTCCATCACAAGGTCGACTTGAGCAGGACGTTTCTCAGTGATACTCTACTCAGTTTTTCAGACAATATAAGATGTTTCTAATTTATTGTGGTGCACATGTGGGAATTGTATATAACTGTATTAATAACAGTGCATGTTAGCTGAGCACTAGCATGAATGATTGATGTGACATTAAAGTTTGTACAACAAATCTTGTTTTATCCTTTATAACTAGTAATTCCTATAGAAGAAGTACTAGTAATTACTAGTCATTACAATCGAAAACCTTACAACATTTTTTGAAAGTTTACAATGACTTCAGTAATTACTAGAGTGTTTTTCACTTTAAAACACTGATAAAAATAATTAGTAGTTCTAAGGATTTAATAATACCAGTCATAACTTTACCATGATCTTCACTTTAGAATTAATTATACATTATGCATTATTCACATTATTTATGAACCTGTATAGTAGTTCTTAGTAATTCTCTGAGGTATGAACATTTTTTTAGTTATTGATTAGCTAATAGTGAACTACCACATTCGACTAAGCACTATTACTAACTCATTTATTAATCAGAGTTTCTTGTTAGTTAATAGTAGTTACCAGAGTGTTAATACTGAATTACTCACTTGTTCCTGTGTAGTTATTCATTAATGATGGATCAGCATTCTAAAGTGTTTCCAACCCAGGATGTAGGTGGGTTCTGAAAACTGGATGTTCCTCGGCCTAATGATCTAGTCTTGCTGGGGCTTAAGGGGTTACTGCAGCAGAAACAGCAAGTGCCAAAACAAGGGGGTGCATTAGTAGTGAAACATCCCCTGCAGCATCTGCAGGCCAGGGAAACGCACAAGGGGATATACTGTAGGATCAATTACCGGCATTTTGCTTGAGGCCTCCTGCTATAGTGAGGGGTCGAGGGAGAGGGGAGAACAATCAATGCAGCCTACTGAGGGGCCTATGTCAGACCACTTACTGGGCTGACCACCCTTATGTGTTTACTTCCCCATTGCAGCTGCTCAGCAATCTTCTCAAACACCCTTCCATGCTTCCTTAGTGTACCTTCTCCCATCTCGGATTGAAAGACATAGATGGTACAAATGGGACACTAGGTGAACAGAACAAGAATGGAAGAGGGGGAAAAACTCATACGGTCACTTGTCCTGTCCCCAATCATTGCAGTGGTTCAATAAAGCGCTTGTTCTGCCTGATTGACACTACCCTGCGGAGAAGACATTTGTCAGTTGTGGACAAGGTGCTAGTGGGGTCATCTCTCATGGGACTTCAACTTCTACAGTCTCTTCCAGACAAGGGCAGGTAACATGTCAGGTGGACACACACCTAATCAGGCCTGCCACACAACGAGATCCATAAACTGTCAGTTGCCTATTAGTTCTTCTACAAGACCCTTTTTAGAAGACTTTCTTGTGGTGCTCGAGATAAACAAGCTTTGACCTTTGGTGCACTTTGCGCACCAGTCTGCAATCTTTACAATTCTTTGACAGAACAAACCATCTGTCTTGCCTTTTTCACCTCCCAATGTGAAAGCATGGCACTGACAATGTCCTGTGTGAAACCATTAACATCAGAGTCTTCCGCCACAATTTGGAATACATTACAGCCACGGTCTCCGTTGTCTCGTCAGTACGAGCCAGTTCTTAATCTTCCAGTTTAAAGGGTTCATTCAGTCCCATTAATTGGCATGCTTGTGGTTTGTCAGAGCCTCATTAATGAGTAAGCCTGTTACGTGGCCTTGCTGGTTCCACTTCAGTGGGCACATCTGCCTACGCTAACCCACAGAATCACAGAGGTGTCAAATTGAGGTGCACACCCAGCAGGTATTAGCATATTGTCACTTTTGCCATTAAAAGCAAAGCTGAGGAGATTATGATCCCATTCAGAGGGGAAGAATGACACACAGACATGAATGATGGCACATCATAAGATCCTTAATAAAAGGGGAGCAAAGAGGAAGTATGGAGATGCATACATAATATAGAGTCTAATCAGAGCTCGTTCTTTTACTCTCTTTCCTCTTCAGTCTTTTTCACCTCTGTGTCCCTTTCTCTCGCTCTCTTTCTCTTTCTGTCGCCGGTAGCCTGGAAGTCATTCAACAGCAAAAGGTCTGGTCCAAATTGTATCTTATTTTGGCTAAGAAGAGTAACATGGAAAACGACCAACCACTATTTGTTTTGAGATTTTGTGCTCTTTAGAGACCGGTTTATCTGAGAAAAATAGTGGACACTTTTTCATTTTAGTCAGTAGGGTCAAAACAATATTTGATGCCACTTACTTTAATTGAATGGACAAAATAACAAGTCAAACCTCATGAGGGTGAGTAATGATGACAGAATTTTAGTTTTGACATAAGCCAACCCTTTAAAATTAGAAAACAATAAAGAAACTCATAACGTTGTATCAAGTCAGCCAATCAGATTACAGCATTCCAGATTTGGAAAGAGCTTTACAATATTGTGAACAATATCAGATGGTCACTGCCATCTGAAGCTGAAACTCATCTCTGTTGGGTCTAGACTATAGGTTTTTCTATACCTTGTTCCTTGGAGGCGCACAAATAGAACATAATAATAATAATAATAATAATAATAATAATAATTTGTTACATTTATATAGCGCTTTTCAAGGCACTCAAAGCGCTTTACATATAGAAGGGGGGAATCTCCTCAGCCACCACCAATGTGCAGCATCCACCTGGATGATGCGACGGCAGCCATATTGCGCCAGAACGCCCAGACAGAATGATGAAGCCAATCGTATATATATATATATATATATATATATATATATATATTTTTTTTTTTTTTTTTTATATATTTTTTTTATATATATATATATATATATATATATATATATATATATATATATATATATATATATATATATATATATATATATATATATATATATATATATATGGGGATGAGTAGGAGGCCATGATGGACAGGGGCCAATGGGCAAATTTGGCCAGGATGCCGGGGTTACACCCCTACTCTTTATTGAAGGACATCCTGGGATTTTTAATGACCACAGAGAGTCAGGACCTCGGTTTAACGTCTCATCCGAAGGACGGATTTTCAACACATTTTCAAACACTAATTAGACCCCATTATAGAATATTAGAACTCTCTAATCAAGCACACCTGATTCAACTCAATTAGATTGTTAGTAGAGACTCCAAGGGTATGTTTACACAACAACAGTGTACTAAAAACAGATGTTAACGTTGTCAAAATGATCCAAATTCACACAAATCTGCAAAAATGACTAAAAAGGCTGTATTATGAATGCCAGGCCAGTAGTTGGAGATGTCGCTTAGTCAAGAAACACCCTGCAAACAGGTAGTACGCATACATGAACATGTGACACGCATGCGCATGACGTCAGAAATTCACAATTTGTTGTTTACATGGAGAAGTTCCATTTTTCCAAAAACCTAGCATTTGAAAGCCGTTTTCAAAAGCTTGCATTTTCAGGCCCCAAAACACTGTTGTCGTGTAAATGAACAGCCATGACACATGACCTGGGGTCCATTCCTCTTACCTCACTTAATACATCAGAGATGATTTGACAAATGCCAGATCTTCTAATCGTGATAACTGATCTCTGGCTAATTTGATTCCTCAAATTAATTTGCAGATTTGATTAAAATATCTGGATTAAGTTGTCTGAGATTACTGCGCATTCTTGTTTTCATTGGAAAGGGCAGCTATATCGATACTCAAAACCAAAATCAGCAATGCAGCAATTGGCTGGTGGTGAGACAGCAACATAATGGCATACTAAAAAAGAACATCACACAGCCGACAAAAAATATTTCTGGACCTTTATAAGGAAACGGCCAAGCGACCAAAATGACATAAAAGTAAAACGTGTACCTACTGTTTGCAACATGATTCCAATTATTTCCATTATTTCATGATTTCTAGTATTTGAACTATTTGTATTTGCTTTACATTTTTATTTCAATGTTGTAATAAGCAATTCATTTAAGTTGACCTGTGAAGCAGATTTGTAACGTGACAGCATTAATTAAAGTTTGACAGCACAGCAGACAGCATTTTTTTTACTAAGTTATCTTCATCTCCTGCTCTGCATCAAGCCACTCCCATATCTGTTCAAATTAATGCACACTTAGACTAACATTGTGTGTAAAGCTTGGAACATACTCTGCAAGAACAAAGAAATTTGTTCGTTTTCTCAAGGTGGCAAGAACAAGAACAAAGTTTGTTCTGGCCAGTACATTACATACTTCACGAGAAAAGCAGGTGCCGAACATCTCTGTTTCTCAGCATTAACCCCGCCCACTTGAAATGTCTGACCAATCACACAATAGTTCTCGGACACCCACAAGAAAAATTTCTGCTCATACGATGTGTCGAGAACAAGCTACTACTTTTTTCTCTGTTCTTGCGGAGTATGTAACAGCCTTCAGTAAAAATTATTGGGTAATTATTCCCTCACAAATAAATCTCTCAGTGAGTAAAACTGTGTCTATATTATAATTGACTACACAACATTATAAGATTATTTTTTATTATTATTTTAAATTTGTATTGTCCCTGGTTCAATAGAGTACTCTTGTAAGAAAGTAGCAGTGACTGCAACAGACTTGAAGCATCGTCTTCTCTTAAAAATATGCAATCTAATCCTGTTTACATGAAATAACCCTGCTCCAGAGCAGGTTTAAGCTTACGGACCTGTTGCTATGACAGCAACTCCGGGATGAGCTCCGAAGAACCTAACAATCCTGGATGATGTCAAATTGTCAACAATAAAATCCAGATAACTGAGTAATCAACGTACAAAGATTGGTCCCCTGAAATGTATATATAGATAAGCAAGACATCCAAATTGTTTACTGATGGTGTCCCTCCAGGAACAGGGTTGGTAAACACTGCTCCATAGACCAGCGGTTCCCAACCCTGGTCCAGGAGTACCGCAATGCTGCACATTTTAATGTCTCCCTTATCATTTGAATCGGGTGTGTTCGATTAGGGAGATACCTAATACGTGCAGTGCTTGGTAAGCCAGGGTGTGACACAACAGCTATAGACAATTGAAAAAATAAGCCTGTAGTGTCTAAATTACTTGGATGTCAGTGCGTGTTTATGTTGTGGTCCCTGAGGGCAACATTGATTTGTTCATGCAAGACTTTTTCCCATCTGTGAAAAATTATAATGGTATTATAGCAACATAGTGATATTAAAACATTGCTTGGTACATACGATTAAAACAAATCCAAAAGAAAGTACAGCTTGATGTTATTAAACAAACTTGTTTGACTGCAGGGCAAAACCCTACTGCCAGTCTATGTATATTGTCCATGTTTGATCTTCTGTATACTTCACATGCCATGACAATATGGGCTAGGTGAGACAGTAAAACCCCCTCTGGAGCATAATGGACCGCATCTTCTCATTATCCTACAGGGCAGTGTTAGCCCATATTAAAACAGGCTCTCAAACAGCAGGACAGAACTAGTGATAAAAAGTGGGTATAAAGCGTTCCTATAGGAAATCAACCTCAGCACATCCACGGAATCCAAAGTGGTACTAGTAATATGTAAGCCATTTTTATCACATCGTTTTTTTTTTTGGTGCAGACGTTTATGTAAGTGATTTTATTGCCTGAGCCCGCATCATGGGGAGAGAAAGCTATGTTTATGAGATTACTACAAGCAAAAAGAGATTCTCACATTGAATGTTAGAATGGAAGCGGGTGGGAGATGCTGATCTTGTTGTTTAACTTGTGTGTGAGCATGTGTTTGTGTGAAAAGTATGCGCAAAAAGGACAATGCAAACCCCTTCAGATGCACAAATTGCCCTCTTTATCACACACACACACACACACACACACACACACACACACACACTATTCAAGTACACAAATTAATCATATTTAATTAAAAAATGCCTTGCCTTAATGCAAGTCTATAACACAACTGACTAGTAATGGATATTATTAATATAGACAGTAATAATAAATTAGAGCTTTTCCAAACGTTTTCCAAAAATTTCTCATCCACACTGAAAATGTTAAATTCACCATACTGCTCATGCATAAAAACGTACAAGGTGATACCGAAATCAAACCAAACTCTGGTCAGGCCAATCACATCGCATAGAGTTGGTGGGCGGGCTTAACATAATGACGGCAGAGTTGCGGAGGTTCCACGTGCTACTTGTAAACAATGAAGCTGGCGAACAGCGGTCTCTGGAAGACTTGGAGTTAAGCTTTTCTTTGAGAAAAGAACAAAGAACGTCACTGGAGTCATTTTTAAGAAGGGAATATGTATTCAGAGTTTTGCCGACCGAATACGACGAAAGTTTAATCTATAAACTAGCTCCCCTTCATGTTGCACTGGTTGGTTGTAGCTCTATCCAATTGCGTGCAGAGGGAATTTGAAAGACAATCGTTTATCCCGCCCCTCAGATTGAGCCCTGTCAATGGTAAATTCCCAGATCCAACATCTTGATGTGGGTCTGGCTTGTCAGGCTACCGCATGACAGCAATTCCGAGTAAATTTTATGCCATTTTTGCAAAACTGCGATATGAAGAGTGCACAAAGTAACATATATTTAGCAACAGTGTGAAAGTGAATAGCACATAACAGGCACAACAGCGGTATAAACACACATATCTATCAGATAAGTATGCGTCAGGTGACTAAACATGCGTCATCGTTTTCAAAAACCTCTGTTTTCACAGTCCACACTGCAATGTAAAAATGCTGTTTTCAAATGTATCCACTTGGGAAAGTGTTCCCACATGAAAAAATACTATAGTATATTATAGTAAAATTACTCTAGTAAATACTATAGTGTTTTTGAACCATACTATAGTAAAGATACTACAGTAAATTGTAGTTTATTGTAGTATATTATAGTATTTACTACACTTTGTTAATTTACTGTAGTATATTTACTATAGTATGATTAAAAATACAATAGTTTTTACTAGAGTAATTTTACTGTAATATACTATAGTATTTTTTCATGTGGGTTTTCAAAAAGCTGTTTTCGCAGGACAAAAATGCAGTTTCAGTGTGGACGGAAGGCCAAAACGGAGAGAAAAAGATGCATTTTCAAACAAAAACGTATTAGTGTGAACATGGCCTCAATGCACATGCTTGGAAGTTTCTAGGCCTATGCCTAGTAAAACCTTGGATTAATTGTAGTTGGAGCTGAACTCTGCAGGACAGTGGCCCTGCATGACCAGGACTGGACACCCCTGGTTTAACCTAAAAATTATCAATATCTTTCTTCAGAATAGAATATGACAATTTTAGAACAAGACTAACACAAGTAGGGGGTGAAACGGTGAGATTAAGTAGTGATGGGCTGATACTCTCACAATAAGAGGACGTTCACTCACCACAAACAGACAGCACTGAAAGACAGCCATGCACAGCAACAGCAGCAGTCTGACATTTTGATTAATCTAGTCACGGCCGATGATTTATTCAATTGCACTGGACCGCCAAACCCCTCCAAGGGTTATATGCAATGCTTTCAGAATCTCAAGTGCTTAATTATACAATACATTAATTAAAATTTCACCTAAATGTTTTAATATCTTTAACGTTGACTTGATTACGAAAAGACACAGAATATACTGTTTTGATAGTGGATTGTGTGATATCAATTTATCATAATGATAAAATGAGGTAAGAAAATGCGGTTGTTACGTAATTCAATCCTTTATCAGTTGCGAGACAAAAGAGATGTGATAATGGCCCAATCTTTGCTGTGAATGATTTACCTGCGTGAAAGTTAATTACTGAACAAACTGTGCATTTAACATTAATATCTGATTAACTGTTTTCACACTTAGACCATCTTCTTATCATTTTAGTTAGAGGTTAGTTCACCCAAAATGAAAATTCTGCCATTAATTTCTCGCCCTCATGTCATTCCAAACCCGTAAGACCTTCGTTCTCCTCCATAGACAGCAATTTAATGAACACTTCAAAGGTCCAGAAAGGTAGTAAAAACATTGTTAAAGGAACACTCCACTTTAAAAAAAAGGCTCATTTTCCAAGTCCCCTAGAGTTAAATAGTTGAGTTTTACCGTTTTTGAATCCTTTCAGCCGATCTTTGTATCTGGTGGTAGCACTTTTAGCATAGCTTAGCATACATCATTGATTCTAATCAGTCCATTAGCATCTCATTCAAAAAATGACCAAAGACACTTTCAATATTTTTCCTATTTAAAACTTGACTCTTCTACAGTTACATCATGTGCTAAGACCAACTGAAAATGAAAAGTTGCGATTTTCTACACCTATCACAGAATACCAACGAATCATTGCGCCGCTGCAGCCATAGTACGGCCGTGGAGATCCGAGACTATTACGCAGGAATGAGAAAGTAGTTCCTAGCCATATAGGTGTAGGAAATCGCAACTTTTCATTTTCAGTTGGTCTTAGCACACAATGTAACTATAGAAGAGTCAAGTTTAAAATAGGAAAAATATTGAAAGTGTCTTTGGCCATTTTTTTTATTAGATGCTAATGGACTGATTAGAATCAATGATGTATGCTAAGCTATGCTAAAAGTGCTACGGCCAGATACAAAGATCAGCTGAATGGATTCAAAAATCGGTAAAACTCAACTATTTAACTCTAGGGGACTTGGAAAATGAGCCTATTTTCAAAAAAAGTGGAGTGTTCCTTTAAAATAGTCCATGTGACTTCAGTGGTTCAACCTTAATTTAATGAAGCAACGAGAATTTTGTGTGCAAAAACAAACAAAAATAATGACTTTATTTCAACAATTCCATTCTGTGCCAGTCTCCCACACATCGTGACTGCTGCACTATTTACCATGGAAACTGCGGAGATTGGCACAGGCTAAAACGTTAAATAGAGAACGCTAGTTAAATAGAGCCGTTATTTTTGTTTGTTTTTGAGCACACAAAAGTAATCTCGTCGCTTCATTAAATTAAGGTTGAACCTCTGTAGTCACGTGGACTACTTTGACGATGTCTTTACTACCTTTCTGGGACTTGAAAGAGTTAATTAAATTGCTGTCTATGGAGGGGTTAGAGAGCTCTACGAATTCATTAAAAATATCTTTGTGTGCCAAAGATGAACGAAGGGCTTGCGGGTTTAGAACGACATAAGGGTGAGTAATTAATGACAGAATTTTGGGGTGAACTAACCCTTTAAGAAAAAAATTTACCCAAAGTAGCTGAGCCCAGAAGTTTGGCAGGAAAAACAATATATATATATATATATATATATATGGACAGATAATTTTCTCCATTTCTCCAGGTTTTCCAAATTGCAATGCTCTGTGACAGCGCCTCTGCTGATTTGGCAGAATTAATAGGTTCCAGTCTACCATGCATATAATATTGATTGTAATTTTGCTCTGAGAAATGATGTCCTGAAAGCAGTTTTGCAGTGTTCTGCATATGCAGATTACAATTTGCTAAGATCATACTGAATTTCAATGATCATACAGAGGCACATATGATGTCAGTAAGTTTTATTGCTCTGCTCCAGAGCTGCACACATAAAGAGCTGCTGACTCTACAATCTAAAGCATGTGTTCCCTCACTACTATTACAGTCTCCTTTATCTCAGATGCTGCCGACAGCTTTAGTAATTAATGAGGGTGTGCTTCTGATGTAATTTAGCTTGCTCAGGGTTGAGATACATTACATCAGACTATATGGATTAGAAATCTTTGCATCAAGGCCTTCATTCACCGTTCCAACACCACCGAAATATACGTTCAAGAACGACCCCTCGTTAAGACCAATATTTCGCCATGTTTTAATTGTGTTGAGGATGTTTTTTTTTTTGTACTTGAAAGCCTTCTTGCAAGAATAGCTATAGGATATGTATTAATTGAGCAGGCTTGTTGTCAAATCCAGTAGTTTTTATATGTTCCCGCTATCATGCTAACGCTCTTCCATGAGACTCATCTAAATGGCATATGTTGGAAGTTGTCCCTTTAGGAAGAACGGTCATACTGCCGAATTTTACAGGGGTTCCGGCAATGATCAGATTCCTGCGCCAGAGGCGAATGTGTTTATGTCCTACAGCATATGTGATTACATTTGTGCTACGCTAGAGGAATCCATTTGTTTCCACAATTACTGTTTAATTTTCATTGCTATCCAAACATTTAAACATTAAAGCCAACTCGTGGCATGCACACTGGGCTTAGCATGCGCAAGTAAGTTGCAACAAGTTTTGTAATTGGCAAGATTAATAACATTTACAGCGTGGCGATGCAAATCGTCCTCTCAGCACATGAATAATGGAGAGCGAGCCATCACTTTGAATAATTCATCTCAAAATATCCTTTAGTGCAATTTTTAATGACCAGGGGCAAATCTAGATTTGTGACAACAGCACTATGCCAGCGTAATTAACGAGCTCAGCGGCACTCGCTTAATTGCTGTGAGAAAGTTCCTCGATGCCGGCAGGCTTTGGAACAGGGGGCTGGAATAAACACTAGAGCGGAGGTTAGTTATGGAAGACCCATAAAGAAAACGCTTCACAACCGAGGCTCAATGGCTTAACTGCGTGGTTCTCCTGTGCGCGTACCGGCTCTGATCACCACTCATGAGTAGAATATTGATGTTGGGAATTAATTACTTGTTTTACATAGATCCAGACAAAGCCCTCGGAGGGAGTGCAAGCTCTGGGAGCAGAGCAGACTTTGACGGAGGTGGGAAATTAGAACGGGGCTTTAAGAGCTAAGTTGATGTGCGCACTGGGGAAGAAACTTAACAACGTCTGAGATTGCCAATGATTACAATTAGAGTTGCTTATGGAGTTGTTCTCTGCTTGGAGATTTATTTCACAAACATTGTTACTTTCAGAATGTATTGCTTTGTTCTTTAAGCTAAATAGAGATGAAATAGAGTACTGTATGTGCTCTCACTGTAATAATAATCATAATAATAATAATAATTTAAAAACATTCTAGCTTGTAATCACAATTTAACATTGACATTCCTACTAAGAAAAAAAAAACAGTTAAAAAAAGGGTTAGTTCACCCAAAAGAGTGTACGCGCGTTGTGCACCCACCTATAGGCCCTTATTACTAACACGCCCTTTAAATAACACAAAAAATACTGTGCTATTGACCAGGTTTTTGTTGGTTTTAACTTCCGGGTTTTATGTCAGAATGCCAGCTCTGGATGTACTACGTGAACTATCATGCACCTGGCGCAATGCGTCTGTGCCATTGACCAACAAAAACCTGGTCTAAAGTCAATAGAGCAGTCATTTCCAGTTGCCTCAAAATAGCAACACCCCAACAATGCACCTGAACACACCTCGTTTTCAGACCAGCACACCCCCCAAACAGATGGCCACGGGTGCATTTGCTATTTAAACAACGTGGCACTGCCAACAAATACGCCACGCCTGGAGTCACAATGCGCCAGGTGTATGATAGTTCACGAGTACATCCAGAGCCGGCATTCTGACATAGAACCGGAAGGTAAATGTAAGAGGGCATTTCTTTTTCTTTTCTTTTTTGGTGAGTTTAGTATGAATGTGTGTAGTATGCTACATCCGGCATCTTGTCGTTGTAACTGCCATTCACAATGCTTCTCCGGTGGCTTTGTGGAACAGTAATGTGTCCATTGGATGTGCATTTCAGAAGTAGATCATCTGGGTACAGTTTTCTGAGTTCAGATATGCTATAATATTTTCACATATTTGTCTATAGTAGGGTACTAGGAATATTTGGATACAGGATTGAGAAGACCAATAGAGATTCACTAGTTCACACTTACATATAATTTATAGAGTAAATTTAATTGCGTATGTGGCGTGCTGTCGGGGAGGGCTTGAGCTCGGACTTTGGCCCGAACCCAGAGTACCCCGTATGTAAGTGGTTTAGAACTTAAAAAGGAAAAAAGAGCAAAATGTGGAGAAGGGGTGGTGGAGGGATGCTGGAAAAACTGTCAACAAAATGGAGGTAAGACGGCCGTATTTATACCTCTTTTGTTGATTGGCTGAGTACTCTCCACCTGTGTCAATTATCTGACATGTTCCTCCTGAACCTCGTTTAGTAAAACAGCATTTATGTGTTAGCATGTTGCTACAGTAATACTACAATATAGATACAAATACTGAGGGATCTTTTGGTGCTGGGAATGATGTATTAAAATGCTGTCTATTTACAGTAGGTAGTGTACTATTGGTGCTTCCACTGCATGGTACGGCTCGGTACAGCTCACTTTTGGGGGGTTTTCCACTGTGTACAGTACCTAGTACCTGGTACTTTTTTGTACCACTTCAATCGAGGTTCTAATTGAACCATACTGACACTAAGATTACTGATTGGTCAGAGAGAATCGTCAATATCAGTGTCATTGGATTTGCAACTCAAAGACACCAAACCCGCTAGATTTAAATCGTCAGCAACATTTGTTTGCACCACTTTTTAAAATGACTTGCTTTAAACGACCGTCACATGCAATTTGAAAAAAGAAATGGTCAGTAGAAGAGGTGGTCGGCGCAACTATAAGGATCAGTTTATAATCCCACCCACTTTGAAGCGGTACTAAACTGCAGTGGAAAAGCAAACCGAGCCAAAGTAAAGCAAGCCGAGTCTTGCCGAGCCGAGTCATACCACACATTGGAAAAACGGCTTAAGTGTATTAGTATTTAGCATATAGCAGTAGAACCATATAACACATTAACACATTTTACATGTCTAAATTCATTGCAGTATGCATTTAAAAAACAAACATCATTTTTTAGTCCTCTAATTGCTATTTGCATGCATTGTTTTCCCATTAGAGACCTCTTGTACTTTTAGTTTACTACTCTTTGTCTTTCTCTCTCTTCTTCTCCTCCCTCTTGTTTGTGTTAATTACCTCTAACAAACAACTCTGTATCATGTCAGGCACCCAGAGCACTTTAAGCTATGTAGGCCTTTCACCTCCCCTCGTCTCAGGCAGAGGAAGGGCTGGCTCGGGCCTTGCAGAGAGTGCGATCGATCTGCTCTGTGTAATGATGGCTGAGAGATTGCCAGCATCAGAGCCTGATCTGTGCGCTGCAGCTGGATTAAGGGAACCATGGATTGCCATCGATTTCTATCTGATACAATCATTTCATTCAGACTCAAATCTCCTGCCTGGTGGAGGGAGACAATCCCTGCAAAGATCTTTTAATTCCTGTCCAGGACCTTCATCACAGGCCCTCCAATCACTACATGCTCCACAATCCTGCCAGGTTAAAACCTATTGTTGTTCTGGCTATTACTGTCAAACTTATTAATTAAGCCAGAGCAGGAGGATAAGACCCTGCTGGGTCTGAGGGGACTCCGCTTCCTCAGAGAATAGGCTGAATGAGGTCGTTGGCAGGTTTGCACATGCCATCAATTGTTCTTCCTGATCCAGTTGTTTACTGATACATACAACATTTGCAGTTCACTTTGTGCTCTCTCTGGAGACTGAGGAATGCTTAAACTAATGCATTCTTAAAAGAATTTGTAACTGTGGAGTGGTTTCTAAAAACTGTGATTTACTTGTAACCAGTCACCAATTCCGTGAAATGTTTCTAAAAAAGAGCACTGCTTTAAATATGTGTATGCCATTTTGCCCCTAGTGACACACAAATAATTGTAACTAAAGTTCTGTTGTTATTTTTATTTATTTTTTGAATATGCGTATTGTAGCTCTCTCATATAAAACAGTTCAGAGTATTTAATATAATATCATAGTCATGTTTTTTCGTGAAATATACTTCGGTGCAGATCAGTTCTGTTTGAGAATAAACATTACATTCGCAGCAGCAGATCAGCATCAAAGATACTCCCCACTGAGAGCTGATCCATTTCCCTTGATCCAGGTTTCTTTAAGCCCATTATATCAGTCTCTTACCATGCAGATCAATTACACCCTCATGCATCACACTGTCATGGACATCCTTCTTAAAGCCTTCTTATAAATTGCACACTTCAATTAGTCCAATTCAAGAAGCAGGGCAGTGATTCACCCTTACGCATGAAAACAAACAGGCATGGGATTTATTGATTTTAGCCAGCTTTACTTTAGAC
This sequence comes from Gobiocypris rarus, assembly GCA_023029165.1. Classification (NCBI taxonomy): domain Eukaryota; kingdom Metazoa; phylum Chordata; class Actinopteri; order Cypriniformes; family Gobionidae; genus Gobiocypris; species Gobiocypris rarus. The sequence goes on from CM040925.1 coordinate 26,852,909, forward strand.
ATTGATTAAATCCCAGTATTATCTCTCCAATGTGCAGGGAGAGTTGTTGTTGTGGCAAATTTTGTTTGCATAAGTACATAGACTCCCATCTAAGACTACATTTTGCAGCACAAGCTCAAATGTCATGCTTTGTGATATTGTTCAAATTACTTGTCAAATGTGTCACATATCAGACACTGATATAAACAGATGGGGCTTCTCTAAATGGCACTATATACTGTATATATTAAGGAATATGAATGGTACATACAGCGTGCGTGCATGTGTGAAGAGTGTTGTAAAGACCACCCTAAATCGAGACCTAAAGTCAAGATCAAAACCCGACCAGCACTCCTTGAATTAATTAATTAATCTAAAGGATCGACATTTTCTGCATGAGAAATGTCTAATATTTTATCAATAAATTAAAATCATTAGTTTTTTTAATGTTTAAATATATATGTTTATTGAACATTTGTATAAAATCAGTATATATCAAGTTTGCAATCAAGCTCATATTTGTGAAAACAGGGCTCTTGCTCTTGTGATATTGCTTAAGTATAGCATATGTTATAATATAAAAAACAATTTACAACTCATAAGTACTTTTTTTTAGAAAGAATCATGACACTGAAGACTGGAGTAATGCAATCAGCTTTGCCATCACAGGAATAAATAGCTTTTTTAAATATTTTAAAATAAAATACAATATTTTAAATTGTAATAATATTTCAGAATATTGTCGTTTTTACTGTATGATCAAATGAATGCAGCCTTGGTGAGCATAATAGACTTCTTTCAAAACCAAAAATGTGCATCTACCTTCTCTATATGCAAAACTGTGTGTGTCTGTGTGTGTGTGTGTGTGTGTGTGTGTGTGTGTGTGTGTGGACTGGTAATCCCTACGGTATGGGGACAAAATGTCCCCAAAAGATGGCAATATCCAAATTTTTGTCCTTGTGGGGACATTTTTTGGTCCCCATGAAGAAAACACCTTATAAATCACACTAAGTGATGTTTTTGAAAATGTAAAAATGCAGCATGTCTCCTGTGATGGGTAGGTTTAGGGGCAGGGGCAGTGTAGGGGATAGAAAATACGGTTTGTACAGTATAAAATGCATTACGCCTATGGAATGTCCCCATAAAACATGGAAACACAACATGTGTGTGTGTGTGTGTGTGTGTGTGTGTGTGTGTGTGTGTGTGTGTGTGTGTGTGTGTGTGTGTGTGTGTGTGTGTGTGTGTGTGTGTGTGTGTGTGTGTGTGTGTGTGTGTGTGTGTGTGTGTACCCAAAAAAACTACATGATATTCTTACATTAAAGCCACAGGAGTTTAAATATTAACTTAGACATCCTTTCAATCTGTCTTCTAGTCTTCATGGGTTCAATTAATGAAGGCAATGAAAATAAGATCACTCCTTGAGGTCAAGAGAAAGCTTCCCCTTCAAAATCCTGCTTAGCTGCAGCCGGTGGAGAAAACTTTGCCTCTGCCATTACATTTGACCTTCCGATTGATTTATCGCAATCAACTGGAAGGAAAGAGGAATTCAGGCACTGTCTATGTGCTGAGCAAAGGCACCTTGGGACTGCAACAGACAGTTCACAGCCTCCCATCAATTTCCAGATGACAGGAACAATAGCTACAGCAGAAAGGTGCAGGGCTGCAGATTGGGGAAAGAAGAGGAGCCGGGAAGTCTAGAAGATCCCTAAGGTGTCCACTAGTTAATTAGCTTTGTAAGAAAACAATCAGGTTAACAAGCAAAACAAAGTTATTAGACTCCCCACATTATCCAGCATGGCCTTGGGGTGCCTGTCTGTATCAAACCCCCAGTCCAAGCTGTCACATCTCACCTCTGATCACTTTGACAGCTGCCGTATTAACTACTGCATATGTCTTTACCCAGGCTCTGCATTTTGGGGGGGGGATTGTTGGTGGCAGCAGCAGCAGAAATCGGGAACAGAACAACCAACTTAACGTGGTGCAGAACTGACAATGAACTGAAAGACACACAGGGCATAAATAGTCAGAACAAACCAATTTAAAAAATGTGAAACACCTGTGACAACTTAATCAAACCATTTGTGACCTAGGAGACTAACAGGCAGGGAAATATTTATTAGGGGAAGCTATGGGGTTATGAACTGGAACGGGCTCTTTGGCTGAAGCCATCACTGGACCCTGGTCAGGTGCTGGAGCCATCACTGGACTCTGGTATGGGGCTGGAGTGAATGTGTGCGTGGCCCAGACACACACAAATGCTTGTTGCATTATAGATAGTGCATCCATAACATGCACTATCCATAACATGCACTATGGATAGTGCATCCTACACACTAATGCATTATGGATAGTGCATCCCTCTCTGGGTTCAGCTCTGGAATTTCCCTTACTGTAAGGAACTCTGTAATTTCTCTCATTGGAATGGAGTCAGGAATCTCTCACACTAGAACAGGCTCAGGAACTTCTCTCACTGGAACGGATTTGGGAATTTCTCTCCATGGAACGGACTTGGAGTTTCCACTCACTGGAACGGACTCTGGAACTTCTCTCACTGGAACAGAGTTTGGAATTTCTCTTACTGGAACAGACTTGGAGATTCCACTCACTGTAATGGACTCAGGAACTTCTCTCACTGGAATGGACTTGAGAATCTCATACACTGGAACGGACTCGGTGGAACTGGATTGGACAAACTGGTCATGGCAAGACTTTGGCTACGCTCTGGTGGTTGAAACCGGCTTGGTGTTGGAGGAGTGACGAATACAGTCGCCTCAAAGAGGTTTGGTTACTGGAGGAAATCTGCTCTTTAGTCTTGTTGTCCTCTAGCTCACAGATCTCACTGACAGTATAATGAGAGCCACATATCCACAACACCTAGTCTAGGTACATCTTTAGGGAGAGTGTTGGATTGTCTATTGGTATTAATGGCTTAATGTGACTGTCCAATCCAATACACTCTAAAATCCATTAGACCCTGGTCATCCCAAGATGTTAGATGACAAGATTCTACAAATGTCAAAGCCATGCGGATAGATGTAGCACAAAGTGTCTTCTGCTGAATTCATCTTCACTGCTGGTAGACATTTAAAATGGAGTTTGGACATGTCAAGAAGACTTCCAAATCAAAATTAGGGGCCTTTAAAATAGCACAATAGGGGCATTTAAATATTTAATTATATTTCTTATATGATCTTAGAGTGTACATACGCTAAAGTCCATGCCAACGTTGAAATGATCATAAGATCAAATGTAGGACGGTTTCTACGCGCCATTTTATAAATGGGGCCTTCAAGTGTGAAATCTGTGTAAGAGAACCAAGAAATGGAAGATCTGAAATGGAGCTGGAGCCGAGTGATTACCTCTCCACTCATATACACTGTTCTTGAAGAAAAATATACTCTGAAATGTAAGTTACATGATATTAACTTGTTTATTGAACCATTGAAACAATATCATACTCATAAAAGTGCTGTTAGAGGTAAATTAGACAGAGCCAAATAACATAAATCAGGCTTACAAAATGAAAATTGTAGAAGTTATCTAGAAATTGCTCAAATAGCTGAATTTCTCTGGATTGCAATTCTGTAAATTCCTCTTCCTCTCATTCCAATTCATATTCCAGTTAAACCTCCAGTGAGCCATTGCTAATTCAATTCAAATTCCAACTAATCAACTGAAAAGGAGCCAGTTCTTAAATTCTGAATTTCACCCAACCATGGTGCTTACATGATTGTTTTTCAAAGCAATATCTGAAATTGCAAAGACGCATTTTATGTTTTGCTGTAAAGATTAACACATTTGTGTGCTCATTTCTCCCATTTTCATGCCTCCCTTTGTTTTGGCATCAGCCTGGGTGATCCCATGCATTAATGTACTCACACAGACTAAAGCCGGTGATAAAATGAGCCTAGCACATTAAACAGCAGCTGTCCACACACACACTAAGTTGGGCTTTCAGTCCACCCAAAGCAGACTCTATACCTATAGCGCTCTACAAGGGCTTTTATATGTTTTGACGTAAATCGGAGGCATTGGAGGGGAAATCTCCAATTTGGACCAAGCCCCATCCAAACAAAATGAAGCTCTGCCTCGTATGAGCTCGTAACTTGAGCAGGTCCCTTTCCGTTCTTCAAAACAGCCTGAAATAAGCAAATGGTTTATTTACTCTAATGACACCAGTGAGGTTTGAACGCATACAGTTCCGTGAGCAAATACGCATGGAACTGAACGTGACCCACCGTCATGACTGGAGCTGAGTGGAGAAGCAGAGCAGATGCCACGATTCGGGTGTGGTTGGCAAAAGAGTGCTTGGCTTGGCTGAAGGCCATCCTTTCCCACTGGGCTGTGGCCAGTAGAGATGCTTTTATTATGAGCTAGCCTCCCAAAGCTGCTAGGGAACCAGGGGATCAGGTTTAATACCAGCCAGCTGCTTGAACGGAGTTCATCGGATATATAAGAGAGAGATTGAGATATCAGGGAGAGAGCATTTGTGTACAAAAGCATAATTATCAGCAAACAAAATATGCAAATAAAACCTACTGCACGAATTTATTGGTTTTATTAATGCTGATTTACTTAGCAACCTTACAGAATAAAAAATGCATGAAGAGGGCAGTAAAGTGAACTCATTCCCAACATTTGAACAACGTGTTTTTTCAGGGGTGTAGGCCACATTGCAGGTTCAAGATGCTGTCCTGATGTTTTCATTCAGTGGGAAGTGACATCAGAGACTTTCACAGTTGGATAAACCTTAACTTCAAAACTATAATCTTTTTATTCAATAATAAAATAATATTATTAAATCATGTATTTAATAAGGAAGGAAGGAAGTATATCATATATTATATGACATATATATAATTCAAATATATTATTATACTGTAACAATATAATAAATGTTAATAATAATTTAATAATATGTACAGTTGTGGTGTAGAATTATTGGCACCCCTGATAAATATGATCAAAGATGGCTGTAAAATTACATCTGCATTGTATCTTTCATTAAAAAAAATTAACAACAAACTAACCTTTCATTGAAGTAAAATATAAATACAATTATCGGCACCCCTATAATTTTTTATTAGTAAAACATTTCTGAAATATATTCCCATTAATATTTAATTTTTTTTTGCACACCAGGGTGACTAGGAACATGACATTGTCTAGCTATGACTTGTTTCACCGGAGTATACATATAAGGTAACACAAAGGCCACATTCCCTTAATCATTCATCACAATGAGTAAAACCAAATAATATAATAATGATGTCCATAAAAAGAGCTTCACAAACTAGAAATGGCTTTAAGAAAATAGCTAAAGCATTGAAAATCCCAATTTTCACCATCAGGACAATAATTAAGTTCCAAACAACTAGAGATGTCACAAATCTCACTGGAAGAGGACGTGTGTCTATATCGTCATATACAGTACATGCTGAGGAGGAGCGTTTGAGTGACCAAAAACACTCAGAGGATCACAGATGGAGAATTGCAGAGTTGTTGTTTGGGATAGTTTCAAGAAAAATCCTCCTCACTTATCCAAAAACAAACTCCAGCTTATTCAGACACGACTGGAACTTCAAAAGGGACCTGGTTCTATGGTCAGATTAAACCAAAAATAGCTTTTTGGCAGTAAACACACTAGATGGGTTTGGTGCAAACAGGGATAAAAAGTACCCCATGCCCACAGTTGAATATACTGTACCACTGGATCTTTAATGTTATGGGCCTATTTGTTTTTGCTGGAGGTCCTGGACATCTTGTTCAGATACATGGTATCATGGATAGAAAATACCAACAGATAAAAAGTTCCCTGACCTGAACCCTATAGAAAATGAGTGGGGTGAACTGAAGAAAAGAAGCACCCACATGGAGCTGGGAATTTGGATGATCTGGAGAGATTCTGTATAAAGTAATCTCTGTTCTCCAAACTCATCAAGCATTATAAAAGAAAACTCAGAGCTGTTATCTTGGCAACAGGAGGTTGCAAAAAGTATTTAATAAAAGGGTGCCAAAAATTATAGAAAAGTGTTTATTTCATAACATTTTTATTTATTTCATAATTCATTGTGATTTTACCCACCACTTTCAATTCTTTTACTTATTTTACTTGAATGAAAGGTTTGATTTTTTACGATTTGTTTTTAATGGAAGATCAAAAGGATAAACAATGCAGATGTACTTTGCCAGCCATCTTTGATCATATTTATCAGGGGTGCCAATATTTCTGACCACAAAAAAATAACGAGATACAAACCTGTAAATATTCAATCGACTTTTCTGAAATTCAAAGCAAAATATTAATGCATTCGTAATTTCCATTTCTGAATGTAGCTGCTATATGGTCACGCAGGTTTGTGCATTACACTCAAAAATAGCCTATTATGTTGTTCCCCCGAACATGACCCCTTCTCTGCCAACGTTTTGAACACTTGGTCATGCGTTTATATTTATTTATTTTTTAATTATTATTTTGAATAACACTTATAGGCCTAAATAGAAATGATCAGAAACAAATCTACAGCTGAACCGCATTGTTTTTGATTCAGTGTATTTTAAGGAATCAAGTAACTCACTCATTAAGACAATGACATGCTGCCACCTGCGGTCTGTTTTAGTTTCATATAAACGGATCACTTCATGCCATATATTTGGATTAACGTGACGTTCATACATTTAATAAAGTTGGCCCTGGAAAGACTACCACCGCATAATAGAACAAACTGTTTCTGTTGCTGTCAGTGTTGTTTTTGGAAGTTACATTAAAATGCAATGGTCTGGTATCAGCGTCAGTAGGCTGTACTTATTGTATTTCGGCCACACCACAAGGTGTCACTGTGGCCTCAACGCTTCACCCTCGCCTACTCTGAGCTCGATTGCTATGTCTGAGGTAAACCCCGCCCTCCGCATTACCCTACGCAGGAATAAATGTTGGAAGAAATAAATGTAGAAAGGAATAAATGTGGAAATAAATAAAAATAGAAATAAATAAATGCATGAATAAATAAATATAGAAACAAATACATTTATAAATAAATAAATGTGGAAATAAATAAAAATAGAAATAAATAAATGTATACATAAATAAAAGAATAAAGAAATATATATGGAAATAAATAAAGAAATACATAAATATTGAAATAAATGTATAAATAATGATTTTTTTTTTTTTGCTTTTCTATGTATATTTATTTATATATTTATTTATTTATTTTTGCTTTTTTTACATTTCTTTGTATATTTCTTTATATATTTCTTTAATTATTTTTAATAATTAAAGCCCTGACATTCCATAACCCAGATGATGTACTAATTGTGGAAAGTTTTATGCCCTCAACAGTTGCAGTGTTGCCTACGTAGCAACCGGATAGGAGCTAACATGCTAAAGCTATTCGCAACACATTGACTCAAGGTGCATTTGAAACATGATTTCCTTCAACTGGAAACACTACCCTTCTAAAACACTAGATAGCAAGCAGACAACATTGTGTAGCCTATAGTGCAAGTGCATGGTGTATAGACCATAATTTGGGACACAGCTATGTTGCTAACACAATAATATTACAAATTTAACACGTCAGGTTTTTGCTAATGCTCTCATTAAAGGCCTGTTAAAGTTTCATTCGCCACTATAAACAACACATTTGAGTATTTCGGATGAGATTTTGCATATTGCATACTGTGTGAGTGCGTGTGTGTGTTTATGACCCACATGCTTGTAAAGAAAAGGGGCAAAAGTGCTATTTCTGTTTGCTACTTAGCAATATTTTGTATGTATGAAGCAAGGAGGTGAGAATCCATAAATCTTTGAAACATGCACATTATTGCTGTTTTTATGTTGAACTTCTGCTAGTGTCTGAGTGCTACAAACAACATTTGCTTTAACAACACAATCTGTTCCTCATGGCGGCCATTTGGTTTATTGACTATATACGGTTCACCGTCGCGCTACTATGCGCAGCGGTGAGGGTAAAGTCTTCCCTCCAATAATCCACTAAGTGACAACAATGCCATTTTAGGAGCAATACAGTGAATTATGTAAACTGTTTGGGAACATTTCACCTGATATTGCTGCCGTTAATCACTGAGAGGTCTTATGAGGAGCTGGAAAACTCTCATAAATCAGTTTAGGGTAGCGTGACACTCAAGCAGGGTTGCTGGAGTGTGCAGCTGTGTCCCAAGAACCCAGTAATCTCTCTTTTTTTTTTTAAAGAAGCAGATACAATGACAAAATCAGTTTTATTTATTATCAGTATAGTGTGCTTATGCTAATGTGATGAAATTGTGGAATAATTGACCCCGCACAATGGCAAAAACCTCTCTATGACTGTGTATGCTAAAGCTATTTATAAACAAATTCAATTAAATATCAATCCCTGGAGAAACTATTAGCTTTTATTGTATTCAACACCCCGTCCTTACGCTGACCATTAACAAAGATATACACTGACCTCTGCATAATTGCATAGTGCTTAAGAGGCACCTGGATGCACCAGATGCTATAGACAACATCCCTTTTCTTCCATTCTTTTGTTCCTTTCTTTTTATACTAAATGTGTGGACATATCAGCAAAATTTTGACAACGTTTTGTAGACAAAAAATAACTATTGTCTATAGGACACAATATGGCACCACTGAAGTCACTTTCAAACCAAGCAGCTTTCTGTTGGTCAATGCAACAATTCCACGTGACCAACTTGAACCCATTGTGAAATCTGCATAGGGAAATCTTTCTCCCTCAAACGAAATTCCGGATCACATGGATTCCTATTGAAAAGACTAGATTTAACCCTCAAAAAAACGCGTCTTTAAAACCCTGATAAACTTACACCAAAGTTATTTTTCGTTCTTCTATTAGGGGTAAAAAGAAGTTTGAAATACATGACAGGAATATACTATAAACGAACACCCCCAAAGCTTTACAGTCGTTTCCTCTTCATGGGTTCGACATTTCATTTGGTAACATTAAGCAGTTTTGATTTACATGCATTTTAATATTTGATGATCGCGTTATATTACATTTGCGTGAGCAATCTACTATCACTTGTTTAGCTTCTTCTTCTCCTGTGCTTTGATCAGGAGATTCAGTACTCTTTCAGAAAATGTGTAATAGTGCCCCCTACCGTATAACAGTGACAACATTGATAGCTGGAAAATTCAGTCAATGGTGAGGAAAGAGTAAAGTGATTTTATGTAAATTCCTATGTACCAGTGGACTAACCTACGCAAAAATTCAGATATGCAGAATTAGGACCAATATTCCAATCAATATTTTTTCAAACAATGTAAGTTTAAAAAGAATGTAAAACTAGTATAAAAGTATATTTAATAGGCTACTCAATCAAAAGATTAAACACATTTACAAGCCAATACTTTGAAAACTTAATCATACTTTTAAGTATATCTCGATCAAAAGATTGAGTTAAAGTATAGTCCAAAAATACTTAGTCTTTTCTGTCAGTATAAGTCGGGTATACTTAAGTGCAATTTTAAGCATTTTTCAGAGAAGTATATAAAAAGTAGACTGAAAGTATAATTTCTTATTTTTATTTTAAAAGAAGTATCCTAATAAAACACTTATATAAACGTATTTTTCGTAAAGGTTAGCAAGCTGTTTGAAAGCCCAAAACGAACTCCAAATAAACTTTGTTTTGGCCTCAAATCACTTCCTTCTGGCCAATAACATTTCTTCCTTAGTCACTTCCTTCCTTCCTTCCTTCCTTCCTTCCCCGGTTATGTATTTACCTGCTGACTTATTTCTTTTTTTCCCCTTCTTCCCTTCCTGACAGTACCAATTTACTTCCTTCCTACTAAATTCCTTACCTCCCTTTTATCTACATATTTCCATTATTTTTTCTTCTCTTCTTTACTTCATATTCTTCTCTCCTTATTTACATGTGTATTTACTCTCCTCTTTCTTTCCTTACTTGCCTGCTTTCTTCCTTCCTTCCATACCTACCTACTTATTTCTGTTTGTGCTTTCCTTACTTTGGTAATTCACTTCCTTAGTCCCTTCCCTCTTTACTTTCTTTCTTCTCTTCCTTACAGTACATTTACTTCTTCCTTTGTTCCTTGCTTACATCCTTCCTTAATTTGCTTCCTGCTTCCTTACGTTTTTCCTTCTGAACGGTTCAGATTGGATTATTTTGAACAACATCTGAGTTGCAGTTATTAACATTTGTGACATTTGGATATTTATGACTTCATCTGCTTATTTGGGAAATCTGTAGATTTTACTTTTATGGGAGTGTCTGTAGTCTTTATGTATATAGCCATCACGGAAAATTATGTGTGCTAAATGCTAAATGTGTGCCAACATAAAGTATATAACTGAGAGTTGGAGAGTTTGAAGACACAGATTTACCTAAGCTTCTCAGGAAAAACTAGTCCCATTCTAATTGAAATTTACTTTCAGATATGACCTAACAAGTCTGTGTATTCCCAAAGCATTTGGACACATTGGTGAATCAAGATGTTCCTATATTGATGTAACATTAAATCACCTCACACATATGGTCATGTCTGTCCATGTCCTGAAACAAGACTAAGAAACTGATTTGTAACCCAGGTTTGAACGTCTCTCTGGTGCGTGCATGTGTGTTTATCTGCATGCGCAGAGGAGGTGTGCTAATGGAGTCCGTCTCAAAGGTGAAAATGGTAATCCATCAGAACCTCCTCCTCCTTCTCACATGACCCCCGTGTTCAGCAGCTGCTTGAAGAAAACCAGAGGTTGCCCATCCAGTCTGGAAATCCCCTTAAAACTCTACAACCCCTTGACAGTATGAGAGAAATGGCATCCTGTGTTGACAATATGTAACATGGCGGCTTATATCTTGTGCAGAGCCACAGTTTTAGCGATCATATTCTCGCTATGAAGTTCCTGGGGTAGCAGTGGATGGTGATTGATTCGTGAGGTTCTGCACACCGCCTGTTTAGGTTGCCCTCTTCTACAGTTCATTGGTTCTCCGCTTTAAAGGCTATGCTCCCTTCCTCTGTTTCACTTCTTTTTTGAAGTGTCAGCAGAAAATTGAGAGAATGTCCTGAATGTGTTCTGCCTTTCACCACAGGACTAAAGGCTTGCTCACAAAAAAAAATTGAAAGCTTTATTGCCTTGATTGTTGTTATCTTGTAGCCAAAGGCCTATAGAACCTGCAGACTTTTTGCACGTTTTCCACAGTGAGTTTTAAAGAATGTGCAGAAATCTACAATAGATTCATGGATTTAAATTAAAAAAAAGTTTTAATGTGGAAATCTGTTGAGATTTCAATGGAGCTACAGACATCAATTCTGTGTATTTTGATAAATATCTCTTTTTTTTCCCATTTGGTCACTTTACCAGTAAAATAGGTTGCAAATTGCAACTTTAATGAAAGTGTTAAACTATTAAAGTATATCAACTATTTCTGTTGAGTATACAAAAGGTAGTTCACAAATACTTTTATTGTGTATGTGAAAACATGATGCATCTTCAAAGTTTGATGGATTTTAAAATGACCCTGTTGTTAAACCCAAAACTTTGCCCTTCCTTATAGCACCCGAATCAAGACTTAAAACCTTCAGGAACCTCTAAATGTATGTGCTCCTCTGTGCGTTTTATCTGTGTGTGTTATGATTCATTTTCCATGTTCACCTATAAGTGAAGACCTAGCCATTGTAAAATGGCTGGGGGCAACTTTCTCTAGCAAAAATCGAATGCATTAAACTGCAGGATGATTTCTGGCTGGATGAGAGTCTCATTGGCTTGCATTTTTTATGAGAACAGCTGCTCCAATCTCTCCTCTGTTCACAGCCGGGCTTGCTTAATCACACAGTTTATCCCTGCAGCCCCACTGTCAGGGCAAAGGCAAGGCAGGCAGAACAGTTAGGGGCCTGAGAGAAAGATGAGAGGAAGAAGGCAAAGCAGAGAGACAGATGAGGGGAAAGAGAGAAAGCTGATAGCTGACCTGATAGCAGAAATAAAAAAGTTCTTAATTAAAGTTTTATGGAGAGCGTATAAAGATTTTTAACCATAAGGTCAGCGATAAATAAAGATATTGTCATTATGTTCTCTCATGTTGATCCAAAAACATATGTTCCAAACAGAGAAAGAAAAAAAAAAAACAGAGTATCATAAAAGTGGATTTCTAAAGTCAAATACCTTTGTGTGACGAATGGACTGAAAACCTCCTCCAGTGTTAACTACAACTGGATCATTGATTCAGCGAGTTGAATTTGAGATCCAGATCAGTCTGATTCATGAAGAAATCATTTAGACAGAATTTATGCACTGTGGCCAATAGTATGTGACAGACTATAGGCAAGTAAATGTTATGTAAAAAGTAACTGTTTTGTGATATGTGGCATTGCATTTTATACAGTGGCAAGAATAAGTTTGTGAACCCTTTGAAAATATCTTTTGCATTCTTCCGAGAAACTTCGCGTTCACTTGCAAAACATTTTACGTTTCCACGAGAGACTTTGCATTCGCTCGCAAAACATTTTGCATTCTGCGAGAAACTGTGTTCACTCGCAAAACCTTTCGAGCTCTTTGCGAGCGAACGCAAAATTTCTTGCCGGAATGCAAACGGTTTTGCGAGGAAACACAAAAGCATTGACCTTTTTTTCTTCACCTGTCCCTTAAGGGGCTCTGTAGGAGTTCTGCCTAAAATGTGGTCTGATCTAAACTGGGTAAACCCAGCCTGATCTGCCGGCGATTTGATTTCGCCCTGCAGCTCAGGTTGGAAACCTGTACATTCATTTATCCTGCTTCATTTCATACTTTTGCGGGAACCAATCACAGACTGGCTTATCCACCTGGTGCGCTATTGGCGGGTTTAACACAATAACGGATAGAGAAGTATGGATCGATGACGTTGATAAACTAATTAATACACAAATAACTGTATGTTTACTGCTAATATGAATTATGACCAATTTGGGGCCATTACATAATTAAAATAGCTACCTATTTATGTGTATATTTAAATTGTTAAAATATTTTTATATTTTATTCTCAAGTATTTTTTTTGTGCTTGAATGAATGGTTGACCACTATATTCCTATACATTTTTGGCAAATTATTCCTTTAGGGTTAAGGAATAAAACATATAAACATTATTAATCTGTTCTAATCTTGTAACTGCTTAAATGTTTTTATTTTACTCATCAGTCCTTAATTTCTGTAGGATACACTGAATAGCATAACATCATCTTGCCTAATGAATCAAATAATCCTTGAAAATTGAATTAATAACCTTCTGGTATGGAAAAAACTATTTGATCATTGATCTTGACAGCTTGAGCCAGAACTGATCTCTTTATTTTTAATAACTGAAGTGTATTGCCTCCCCCATCTCATGGTCACAGAGGACATTCGGCCCAGGACATCGAAACTGGAGAGTGAAGCGGTGAGGATGTCTGTGTCTGACCACAGGACTGACAGACGGGCCGCAGCACGGTAGTCTCAGAACATCAGGGTGAAACAGGAGCAGCTGAAAGACGAGGAGCATCAAGCCCCCATGTGAACCCACCGGGACGCCCATCCCTTTCGGCCAATTACAGCACTGTGCTGCCAACAGCAGACTGAATAATGCCCCTGTCTGATAACACTGTAAACTCCGACCACCCTCTGTAAGTATTCGCAGACAACCGCACATCCGGATGCTTCGTTATGAATGCCCTATGAAAGAAAGAGATCAGCCACGGTCTCTCATAAATGCCCATCATGTGCATTACGCACACACGCAAACACAGACGCATTATCTTATCTGGTTTCTGTATGCAGGGCCATGCAGACTCGTTGGAGACCCTGAGGTTGTAAAGCATCCTGGTATCACGGCTGTGTTTTATGAGCATCTCCTATAGGAGATATTACTCCAGCACAGACATTGCACCTCTGCTGGTATCAGGACTGATGCACTGAATCATTCGATATTCATCTATGAATCCATGTAGTGGCCCGAACCAAATCAAACCGGAAAGGCCCACCACAGCACAATGTTCAAAAACATTTCTGATTGGTTTTGCTCGCAGGCAAAGAGCGAATAGAGCGTTCTCCCACTTTTTCAGCAGCTTTGGTTTTTTACAAAAGATTTACAAAAATTATATAATGAGAATGTACAACCTGAATCCATTTTCCAAACCGTGTTTTTGTCTTACCCTGAATCATTATGGTACACTTATAATAAGTGTTTATACTGGGACTATTTCAGACCGGTCTGGTACTAGGAACCGCTGCGGAGGAGCACAGTCCCTGCGTGACTCGCCATAGACATAAACATTGAGAAGTAGTTCCGGTTGTAATGTTCTTCCGCAAGACACATGCAGTTCTGTTTATTATCCGCTAGAGCGCAAAAAGTAACTGACTGCAGCTTTAATGACTCAAATAGTCAATTAAATTCAATAAGATTTTATTTTATAATTTATCTTTTTTGTTTGTTTTACATCTTGTGAATATTTTTTGCTTCAAGAAAAATAAAATAAATATATAAATAAATAAATAAAATCACGTTTATTTCAGAAAAGTGAGTGTATCATAGAAGAGAAAGAATACAATTTAATTGTATTTTTAAATAACTTAATTGATTAAGCCAAAAAAAATCTCACGTCATTGATCCATGTAAACATAAGTGACTGATTTGATATATAACTGACTTTGCGAATTACACCATTTGCATTTGCTGCTGAGCTCTTTTGGTGTGGTTTTTGTTTTAACAGCAACTTCTCTGATTGGCTTATCTCTCTTCAGGATTATGGGTATTGTAGTTACTGGCAATTTGGCTATTAAACTTGTTATGTTATGTTTTTTCAGAAGTGAAGCTTCTTCAAATGCATATACCTTAACAATCTCTGAGCGCATGTTTGGTCTGTATTAAAAGGTTTATATGTTAGCTCTATAGAGAACCCTTCTGTTGTGCTCTATTCATTGAAATACATTTAGTGCATCTGTTGAGAACACACTCTTCAGGGGATTGGGTGAAAATTGGACATATCACCACTATGAATGCGTGGATAAAATGTGTTGTCCCCTGCCTCGCGGCTGGATGGCTGCCTGGCCGCCGGTGGTGTAGAGACTCATTTAGAGAGCTCGACTGGGACGGGACACTGAAGGTCAGACTGAGAAATGCCTGCAGCAATCTCCCCTCACACATGCTCTCTATTCCCTCAACCCTTCCCTTCTCTCTCTCTCTCTCTCTCTCTCTCTCTCTCTCTCTCTCTCTCTCTCTCTCTCTCCCTCTCTCTCTCTCTTTATTTCTCAGTCTGCTGGTTATAAATCCTCTGGCTATCAGGTGCAGTGCCCCTGCTGGCACTTTCACGAGCTCATGCGCTTGTGTCTGTGGTGCTGAGTGCCGTGTCACAGTCCCTGGGCAACCGATGCTGTGACAGACAGTGAGTGTGACTGAGCATACTGACGTTCTCTCTGTATTTATTATGTTGCACCATATATGATTATATTTTGCACAGGTCTGACTGTCCTTGAGATGTCCACTAGACCATCAGACCTACTTAAACTACTTTCAACCTGACTCAAACTGGCACTCATGCTGCTTGTGTCAGACAGGTCTAAGGATTCTGATGCATATGTACACAGAAAAATTATTTTTAAAAACGCATTGTAAATGGCCCCTAATTGTTGTCTTAGCATTACATCTTGGAGTACTCAAAAGGGCACTTCCTGTTTTTTGACTTACCTCATATGTTACGTGCTAGAGTTTGTGAGACAATTTCAGGGAATGTGCAATACCAAATAGAATTTAAGATGCTTTGTGTGTGTGTGTGTGTGTGTGTGTGTGTGTGTGTGTGTGTGTGTGTGTGTGTGTGTGTGTGTGTGTGTGTGTGTGTGTGTGTGTGTGTGTGTGTGTGTGTGTGTGTGTGTGTGTGTGTGTGTGTGTGTGTGATGTGTGTGTGTGTGTGTGTGTGTGTGTGTGTGTGTGTGTGTGTGTGTGTGTGTGTGTGTGTGTGTGTGTGTGTGTGTGTGTGTGTGTGTGTGTGTGTGTGTGTGTGTGTGTGTGTGTGTGGACTGGTAATCCCTATGGTATGGGGACAAAATGTCCCCACAAAGATGGCAATATCCAAATCCTTGTCCTTGTGGGGACATTTTTGGTCCCCATGAGGAAAACAGGTTATAAATCAGACTAAGTGATGTTTTTTGAAAATGTAAAAATGCAGCATGTCTCCTGTGATGGGTAGGTTTAGGGGCAGGGGCAGTGTAGGGGGATAGAAAATACGGTTTGTACAGTATAAAATGCATTACGCCTATGGAATGGATTCCATAGGAAACACGCATGGAAACACGTGTGTGTGTGTGTGTGTGTGTGTGTGTGTGTGTGTGTGTGTGTGTGTGTGTGTGTGTGTGTGTGTGTGTGTGTGTGTGTGTGTGTGTGTGTGTGTGTGTGTGTGTGTGTGTGTGTGTGTGTGTTTCAATTGATTACATATATTAAATATTCCTTACATTAGAATAATAAATATGTATTTAATAAATGTAATGTCATTGTAATTTAATGTGCTGTATGTGTGTATATAAACTATATAAACTGCATTTATCTGTTCAATGTTTAATTTGTCAGTTTTTAAGGAGTACACTAACATAAAGGTGGACTCAAAACTTGCATACATTCTCTAAAGGCCAGAAAACTCCAGTGTTGGCTCCATGGGTTATGTAAATGTTAAATTAATGTACTGTGGTTTTCAAGTAAAGATATTACTTCATGATATAGATAATGAATTTTTCATCAGCTCAGCTTGGACAGACAATTTTCCTATTGCAGTATGTCTGCAACTCAAGAAATCCCACCTCAAGCTACGAAGCTGTTCAAGGTTTTCAGAGCATTTGACTTGTTGATTAAGCGTTATATTTAAGCCACAGTTCGCTGTGTGAACTGCATGCATTATTCTTTATGACAACATAATGCCTCTCTGTAAAAAAACATATTTAGGAATGATAGCAATTCAAATCGTGCACGCCGTGAAGGCTTTCAACCTCAAAGGGACATTCAATAGTGTTACCTTTTGAAAAAGTGGGGACTTTTTGAACTGAGCTATAGGAAGCTGGCGTGGAGCCCGAGTTCTTGTTAGCTTGTCTTGGAGCCGCCCGCCAAGCACGCACACGGATGATTATAGAGATGAACGGCCATAAGCTCCATATTTTACGAGGAGGAGTGACTGAACTCTAAAGTAGGGAGATGTCTGGGTCATAGTCAGAAGAATCGCACAGTAAGAAAACTAAATGGGTGTAAAGGGATTCATGAAGCTTATTCTGGATAAGGAGTGAGGATTTCACTCATCTCTTCCTCCCACCTCAGGGCTTCCTCTCAAACACCCTTCAACAGCCCACAACAATAAAGGTGACACGCTGGAGTAGAAAAACAAATGTCAAGACTTTTATATACAATTGCTATGAATGGAGAATTTCCTAAAAAGGAAACAAATACCAAAAAGATATCATAAAAGTGGTCCATACCAACACAATCTTAGTTTGGCAGTTTGTAGTCTCGTGTAGACAGACCTTCAGACTGATGGCTTTTTCACAGCATTCATTGGCCAAGGACCGCTCCAAAAGAATGCTTAATTGACATGTAACGCAACCAATCACAGTTCATTTTGTTCCACGTCATGTTTAGGGGCGTGAAAATGTAAAGTCGATGTCCCTGCATTAACAGACTGACATGCATCTATAAATTATTCATTCAAGAATGTTGTGCAAGTTTACTGCAACAATACAGCCGTGAACTTCACGTACAATTGAAAATTCAGTGTTTAGTTGATCCTGGTATTAGCTCATTGTCACAGTTGTAAACACGATGGCATTCTTCTTACACGAGGGAGTTTGGCGTCACAGTTTTTGTTTCTAGGTGGACTATTAAAGAATGCAACACACATGTCTCACGGACATCTTGTAGAATTCAACCAATCCGATGATGACTTCGAAACTCCTGAAGTGTTTCCAGATAAGTGCACCATATGCATCAGACGTTCAGTGGTCCGTGGGCGTGGCAGTTCGTAGCTATTTTACATTTTGCCAAATTGGTGGCTAATTCGTATGAAATTGTATGCCACAGTAATGGGTATGTGTAGGGGTGGGGTTATGGGCGGACCTGCATGCTTATTTTTATTTTTTTTAATAATCGTACATTTTTGTTATGATTCACTTCTTACGAATTCATACAAAATCACCACCTCGTAACATAGTTAGTCATGTTTTCCCGTGAGATCAGGTGTCCTGAAACTTTGATAAACCAGACCAACATTTAAGTCGTTAATCACTGAAAATCTAATTTTCATACTTCAGGAGAAAAGCAGTAATGCCCTATTTGTGAATGAATCAATTCATTTCAATCAGATCTTAAAAAAAGCATGATATGGTTCACAAAACCGGTTCGAAAGATTCAACATCTGGTTCATTTCACTAAACAGCTCTGAAATTGTCAATAAGTAACAACCTTTTCGGTTTGTTCCTCACACAAAGTTATCGTATGACTTGAAATATAGTGCCCAAGTCATATAGACTGCTTTTATGATACATTCATGGTTCTTTTGCGTGCCTTTTAGATACTCAAAGGCTTCAGTTATTCATTGTAGGGGAGGGGGACTACACACACAGAAGAAAGAAAACCATACGATAGTTATAAAATATGCATACACAACCAGTGTGGTCTTGGTTGTTGTATGTGATAATTAAGGATATATGCTCCAGAGTTTACTCTGACTACTTTACTCGGACTTCCTTCTTTCAGAGCGCCAACTATATCTCACTACATTCATTGCTTTTTCCTATTGTTCAAATAAGAGCGAAAGAAGTCACTCTACTTTTATTTATGTGTGCAGCAGAGGCTGTTTAAACATTTTTATTCCACAATTCAAGATCTTAGCTTTTTTTCAGCCTTGCATTCATTTTGGGGGACTGGGACTGTGAAAACCAAAACGGTACGTCGCGCTCGTTCTCAATAAATACAAACAAGGAGATGGGAGAGGGATAAACAGACACAGTGCTTCATCTCGACGGTTGACACTGATGAAGTTTAAAGCGTGCTCCACCATTAATGGTACTAAAACAAAAATAAACCATTTTCAAGTATAAAAAGACACATCGCCGTGCAGCAGCTAGGCAGCCGTGGTCTTTGATTTATTCCTAAGGGGAAGAGAAAGGACGGGAACATCTTGAACGGCGAACAAGGAAGATTCAAGTTCTCCACAGGAAATAAATTTATGTGAGAGGGCATCCCAGTTAAAAATAGGGTAACGCTAAGAATACAAAGAATTAATTGGCATGATTTTGGTAGAAGAGAGCACAAGGGAAAACCCAAGTTTGTTCACCATCCCGGTTTTGTGTTTACTCTACGGAGTTAGTCGTGTAGTCAAGCTGTCACGCACTCTTCTTTTCCCTTACTTATTTCTACCCTCGATCCATTTTTTGTTGTTTTCTGCCTTCGGCTGTCAGAATTCAAGCCGAGCGAATCACTCCACGATTTTATGAATCTCCGTCAAAGGCTGCCTCATTTCCCTGGAAATGATGATATATGATGTTCTTAGTATGACAAGGAAGCTTTAGATAATAAGTGTTGTGTCACACTTCACTGAGTTATGACTAGTATCCAAAATGACTGTGCTAGACACTGATGGGGGTTTTGGTGTGGGTTGCGCTTGTACAGATTTTAATGAGATCTCGCAGCGTGTTTAAATATTTAACAATTCCTGGAGTAGCTCCTCTATCTGCTGTCAGGAACACCCATTGCAATTTCATCCCAATTCCAAGAAATGCTCCAAAAATGTGACATGCACACTGATGTTCGGCTCATTTTCTGTTTGTGCATCTCTGTATATCTTTAAGGATGCATCTACCCATGAATGTAACAAGCCTATCTGCCCAATTCTTCAAAGGAAAGAGGGCTGTTCAAAAAGTCTATAAGTGGGTCTCTGGAATACTTGATTCTGATCGGTCAATCGCAGCATCCCATGGTCAATTGTTTGAGTATAATGAGTGCTAAACTCCATAACTGATCCCTGTTCCAGGCTACTGTCACTAATCTTAATCAGGTCATTATTAAGGTTTATTTTGCATTATACATGTAACTGCCCTAAATAATCACACCAGCAACTTGACGCTAGTGGCTGCGGTCTTTAGCGTCCTTGTTAGCACGGCCGCCTCCCAGATACCCCGCTTTGAATCCCACTCGGAATGGGTCGAGTAGGAACAGTTAAATTTTGTGACATGACCCTGAAGGGAGTGAAGCTTAGGGGATGAGTGTAACAGATGTAGGCAAGCAAAAGGCACGCTAGCGACCGACGCTATTGGCTGCGGCCTTTAGCATACTTAATGCGCCTGCCTCCCAAGCCGAAGCCCCCGGTTTGAATCTCATTCGGAGTGGGTCGAGTAGAACTGGTTCCATATACAATACTACAGTTACAGTATATCTGGATATTACTTCATGTAATCCAGACATGCTGCATTCAACATTAAAATTGTCATGTAAAGTCTCCATCTGATGTACACTTCAAAATCTCGCCGGACATAGTAGGTCATTATCATTTGTCTACTCTTACTGTGAATTCGGACATTCATGTACAGTTCTCTCCTAAGGAAATATGCATATTCAGATGCAGTCTATCTTCATACCTGAGTCAAATGATTCCCTGAACCAATGATTAATTCAAAACAATGATTCATTCAGAGGAAACTGCCCATCCGATTGATCAGTAAATCAGATGGATGTGAAAGTTGCGTTTGTTACATTTGCAATGTTTAGCTCAGAATCATCATTGGTCCAAATCATTTTTGTTGTAAAGCATTACTAATCACAAAATCATAATCTCCACCATAACCCCCTGAAGGTCATGAACCCTGATCAGAAGTTGCATGCTTATCATCTGGAGGCATATTTGTTATAGATGTATAAAACACACATATAGTCCCTCTCTGGTCTTCCACTTGCCACCTCTTCCATAGGGTCCTATAGGCCTCTACAGCCCCCCTCACCCCCTTGCAGTTGGCAGCATCTCTGGGCCCGGAGAAGTGGGGTTTCAGTGCCAGGTCTCTAGATCCCACTCCACCCCACCATCCTATACCACCCCCACCTCTCTCACCACACTTCACTCATTATTCATGTTCATAGGGACAGCTTTCATTTGATCTATTACTTAGGCGGGGGGGACCGCAGACTGCTGTGCGGCTCCATCCCTGCTGGATCTTTAATTATTGCAGAGAGGGTTTTCTCTGTCTTGTTCTTTGTTGTGCTAATGAAATATTGAAGTAGATTGTGTGGGGCCTGCTGGGGAGGATGGTGGTTTACCTTTCGCCTCTGCACAAACCTTCTGCACTCTGACCTGATTTTTCATATTTCAAAGGCACATGTGATCAAATGTTTCAAAGGGCCTTTGCATTTGCCAAACCAGAATTTTTACCCAGCCCAGGTGAGAAAAAGTAACGCAAAAGTAACATAGCACATTGCTCTCCATAAAAAGTAACTAAGTAAGTTAGTTACTTTTATAGGGAATTGCTGTATGTAATATTGTAACACATTACTTTTAAAAGTAACTTTCTCTTATACTTCTGATTACTGTAAAAGTTGACATTGAAGACTGGAGTAATAATGCTGACAATTCAGCTTTGACATCACAGGAATACATTTTAAAGTAGAAAATAGTTATTTTAAATTGTAATGTTATTTCACAATATTACTGTTTTTACTATTGTAATCCAAGAAATGCAACCTTGATGATTATAAGACACTTTCAAACACATTTTTAAAAAAATCTTACAGACCCCAGACTTTTGAATGGTAATGTACATTTTTATTTTTAACAAAAACATGCTTTTATCGCTTATCATAATGCAATACTTATTACAGTCAGTAGTAACAAGTTGCAAAACATTAAGCACTGCTCAAGCTGCTTAGAAGCCACACACAGTATTGTAAGAGCACATGTTTGACCCCCACCCTAGTTCTTCGCTGTAGGAGCGTCTATCCAAAGCAACTGAACATATAATCCTTAAACACGGTATATTCCCTCTGAGAGCAACTGCAAATAGATGTAAAATTGATCAACCTGGCTGTCTGTCCACTGGGGACCACTGTGGTCTCTGAGCAGAAATTTAAATGGAGCCAGTTTATTAAAATTACTGACCAGTACATTTCTCACGCCGCATATTTTAAATGGTCTGTATGGCCTTTTACGCCTGTGAGGCATTAATATTAACCACCACCAGGCATATAAGCTGTGTTTTAAAAAAATAAACATATAATTGCATCTACAGCAAGAGATTCAATAATTGGCTAAGGGGAGTGTGTAATTGCGCAGTGGTGTGGAAAGCCGTCTGACAGTGATCTACAGGACTCCATTAATTGCCATATGAATATACCCTACTCTCTTCTCCGCACTGCTGAGGCATCAGTGTGAGGGAGACGGGTCACTCCGTCTTTCCCAGCCCATATCCTCACTGAGCTCATAATTACTAAAACCTTTAATTAATCTTGCGATCACTGGGTAAATGCAGTGCTCACCATATAAATGAATTATAGGATAAGTGTGGTATTGTTAGTGCATTAGGGCAGGTGGGCGCCTGCATGCATGCCGTGGCACTTAAGGCGTGAATGTCTGCTAAATGTGGATTATTGAAGATCAGACGTATAATTAAAAGATTATTTGACGCAAAAATGAAAACTCTTTCGGTCATTATCAAATTTAAGTTGAGGTTCACTGATAATGTTCCCCTCCACCAGAGCTCGAAATCTCATTGGTGTTTGTGTTAAGATTCCAAAATGGTTTGTAAATGCATCGTGCCACATTTTGAGAGAGATTGAGATTTACTAGCTATGGTAGGATATTTTTTTGGAATATAGCATTGGACTACTTTTTTTTTGGGAGAGGGGGTGGGTTGGTGAATGCTCTGAAATATCATTATTATCATTGTGAATGCTCTGAAATATAATTATCATTGTGTGATTGTGTGAATCACAGTTTTGATAGTGATTGAAATTAAATAGCTAAAAAGTAAATTAATTAAAAAATAAAATAATAGTAATAATAAATCAGTCTGTCCACACAGATAAAGTATATTGTTTGACTTGGAATATAGCATGGACTACTTTTATAGTGTTTTTTTTTTTGTTGTGATTTCTCTGAAATCTCATAAATTGTTTGTAAACACATTGTGCCAAGTTTTGACAGAGATTGAGATTTTACATTTTTAGGTGAACTGTTTCTTTAAAAGAAAAAACAAAGATGTGTATTACATTAAAATGTGTTCTTAACAGATTATTTCAGTACAATAAACAGACTTTAAGGACTCTGGAACTGAGTTATACACGCACATTTTTGTCCCACTCTTAATTAATGATCAGAGTCTGTGTCCAAAAGCAACAGCAACAAATCAAAGCAAGTTTAAATTGCCTGTATCAGATCTATTGCTTTTAATACCTCCATAAGGTCCCTTGATTCCATCTCCTATAGGAATGAATGGCGAGCTGACCAACAATGAGTTCTTGTGTTTAAATCTAATTGAAGTGATTGATGAATTCTCAAACCTCTTTAGCTGAGTTCCTGTGTTTCACTGGGAATAAGTCAGAGTGAGGAAAGTGGACGCTGTGACCCTGCGTATGAGAGCTGACATCCAGCTAGGGCACCCGCAATAACTTTCCCTCTCGTGTCATCACTAAAGCTCTGTGGAAAGGGGAATATGTTGTGACATGTCCAGATACGAGCCCTGAAATATATGCTGGCAGTTAGCCACCTTTCAATCAACAAGCTCAGCTGACTGTGGCTCTTGCAGTGGGTTTCATTGACTGGGGATGGAATCGTAACACTATACTACCATCTAGTGCTTTGTGGAGGAATTGCAGGGCTTCTTGCCAGGGTAGGGAGCTGGTTGTTTACAAGTGACATTTGTTCCTAATTAAATGCTGCACTTGTTGCAGCACTTCTTGTGGAGAGGGGCTTGCATCCACGATGATGCAGGCGGGATTCTGGATTCTCTTGTAAGCTTCCTCCACTCTGAAAAACAAGAGCAATTTGTCATAAGTGCAACAAAGCTGTTTTGCTTATTGTCTTTCTGAATATACTTGATAGTGTTTGGATGAAAATCTTAAAACCTTGGCTACCAATAGGGGTCATCTTCTGGAAATGGAGCCATAATATTTCTGTGGTAACCCTAATACATCTGTTCAGGATTCTTTGATGAATAAAAATATCAAAATAACATGTAATGACCCCAAACTTTTGAACAGCAGTCTACACAATAAAAACAATGTATTATACCAAAATATTGCATTACTGTAATTGTGGCGAGGTGGACGAGCGAGAGACATGGGATTGACCGAGCGAGACCGGTGCGTGATTGAGAATGAGCGTCACCTGCGAGGCACACAGAGTCCTTCACTTGTGTCGCTCGTCCATATATATATATCCAAGCTCCTTCATCGTCTCTCGCTCCTCCACCTCGCCACAGTAATTATAGTGTTTTATTAATCTAAAATGCTTCATGCATTTCCTGAGAAAATGCTAAATTTGTCATTGTTTCTACATGTTCTGTTCAAGTCAGTTATGATCCAACATTACAATAATGGTTCGATGTTTCTGAAATCATGAGGGGGTGATATCATAAATTATTTGACCACACAGTCTTTATCAACCCTTATTCAACCCTAAAACTTTTTGAATAGGGCAGAGGTGTAAAAAGTACTCAAAAATGTGACTCGAGTGAAAGTACAAGTACTGCGTGAAAATTTTACTCAATTAAAAGTAAAAGTATCTGGCCAGAATCATACTTGAGTAAAAGTAAAAAAGTACCACATTAAAATTGTACTTGAGAATTAAAAAAGTAAAAGTAGTGTAAAAGTAGCAGCTAGAATAAAAACTAGATTCTTTTTTAAGCTTTTAATATTAAAAACACATGAAGTGAATGAACCACATACAAGGTTTTATCCTGCTTTTAGAACTGCTTGTATTTAATTAAATTTAATTATAAGACTACTACCAATGCCAGTATGCAACATGCTACTCAAAGTTGTAAAACCTCGGATTTAACTTAAAGGCATAGTTCACCCCAAAATAAAAATGTGATGTTTGTCTGCTGACCCCCAGTGCATCCAAGATATAGGTGACTTTGTTTCTTCAGTAGAACACAAATGAAGATTTTTAACTCCAACAGTTGCAGTCTGTCAGTCGTATAATGCATGTAAATGGGAACAAATTCTATGAGAGTAAAAACACATACACATACAAATCCATATTAAACCATGTGGCTCGTGACGACACACTGATGTCTTAAGACACGAAACTATCGGTTTGTGCGAGAAACCCAACAGTATTTATATTCATTCTAACGATCTATGTTCAGCACCCGTTCAGCGCGCCATCACTTCCAGTGAGTGAAGTCGATGTACAGACTCTGGCGTCGAGATACGTGCGAGAGATCACTTCCGGCGCTCTGTCAGATCATGTGCATTGACCTTACATACCGGAAGTGATGGCGCGCTGAATGGGTGTCGGACATAGATTGTATTCGAGGTAAAAAAACCTATATAAAATTCTCGCACAAACCGATCGTTTTGGACATCAATGTGTCGTCACAAGATGTGGGGTTTAATATGGATTTATCTGTGCATGTTTTTTTTTACTCTCATAGATGATGCTATAGTCATGTACCATTGATATACATTATACAACTGACAGACTGCAACGGTTGGAGTTAAAAATCTTGATTTGTGTTCTACTGAAGAAACAAAGACACCTACATGTAAGCAGATAAACATCACATTTTCATTTTTGGGTGAACTATCCCTTTAAACAGAAGCTGATTTTCAAAATTGTGAGTGTCAAGCCTCTTTTGGGGCTGAAAAGCAATCTTGCAGTGGTGAAAAGCCTCTCACTCTAATTTCCTGGGGTCCGTTCTTCGTACCACTCTTAACACATCTGAGATGATTTGACAGATCCTAGATGTTTTAATCGCGATAACTGATCACTGGCTAATTTGGTTCTTCAAACGAATTTGCGGATTGGATTAAAATATCTGTATTAGGTTATCTGAGATTACTGCACGTTTCTGTGTCCACTGAAGAGGGCAGATGCATCGATACTCGAAACCACGATCAGTAAAGCAGCGATTGGCTGATAAAAAAAGACACCTTGCAAAAAACTTGACACATTTCTGGACCTTTATAAGGAAACAGCCAAACCAACAAACCACCATGAAGTTATAATAGATAAACGTTTTTTTTTTTTTTAAACATGATTCCCAATTATTTATATTCACAAATATGTAGTATTTGTACGCCATTTATGTCTTTATTTCAATGTTGTAATTAGCCATTCATTTAAATTTTAAGTCAATTTGAAGCAGATTTGTTACATGACAGAATTAAAAGTTAGCTGCATCCTGCGTTGCATCAAGCCACTCCATTAATATCAGTCATCAAATTAATGCACGGCTAAGAGAAATGTTACAGCATGTGTCAGATTCCAATAAAATTAGTAATTATTAAATAAAGTAGCTGTGTCTATAGTATTATACTAGACTGGGTAAACCCAGCCTGATCTGCCGGCGATTTGATTTCGCCCTGCATCTCAGTCTGGAAACCTATACATTCATTTCTACTGCTTCCGTTACACTTTTGCGGGAACCAATCACAGGCTTATCCACCTGGCGCGCTATTGGTGGGTTTAACACGATGACAGATCGATGCCCGTTGATCACGCCTCTTGTGGTTTGATTGGTTGAAGGACTATCCAATTGCGTACAGAGTCATTTGAATAATGCTCGTTGATCACGCCTCTTGTGCAGTAGAAAATACAGAGCAGATGCCCCAGACCAATGTTCAATCTTAAATTGAGTTTGGTCTGATGATATAGCCAGACAAGTTTTAAACACCTTTTACACAACATTATAATATTATTATTTTTTTTAAATTTATATTATTATTATTATTTTAAATTATCATTGCCCCTGGTTCAGTAATGAACTCTTATAATAAAGTAGCAATCTAATCCTATTTACATGAAATAAGCCTGCCCCCGAGCAGGTTTGATCTTAGGGACCTGTTGCTATGACAGCAAGTCCAGGATGAGTGTCGAAGAATCAAACAATCCAAGATCATGCCAAATCATCAACAATCAAATCCGTCTAACTGAGTTAGTCTCGTCCGAAGAACGGACCCCAGGTCTGGGTGCTGTGCACTTTGAGTAATTAATGCGACATGACGTCACTTCCAAAGGACCAATGAACATGTGACCAATTTCATGGAACGTGAAAATGAATCTTATTGGCAGAATAAATACATTTAAATTAAACTGGGTATCAGCACAATTCAATTGGTTTGGTAATAGCAAGGGAAAATAGAATGATGTGATCTCCAAAAAAGAAGTACTTTTTGACTATAAATAAAATTGTATAAATTTTAATTGTACTCAAGTAAAGTAAAAATTCCCAAAAATAATACTTAAGTACAGTAATCAAGTAAAATTACTCAAGTACTTTACACCTCTGGAATAGGGTTAGCACAAACACATTTTAAATATATTGTTAATTATTTATATTGTTTCATATTAAATTCATATTCTTTATTCATGTTAAGATGAGACACATTATCTCTCACAAATGGCACCATTACCTGGAAATGCCCTAGAAATAGCTATTGAAGTTTACTTTGCAAATGACAGTAATCAGTACAAACAATATAGAGCACAACAATATGCACAACAACATCTGATAACTTGTTGTTATCAGATGGGTTATTATCACATTCAGTAAACAAGTACCTTAAAAGATAAAACACTTCAACAAGTTGACCTACTTAAGTCGGAAGAGTTGATTGATCTCTAGCTCAGTTTCCTCAATGGTCTTGTCCTGTCCTCTGTCTCTGAGTCTTCTGAGTCTTTCTTCTGGACTGACAGTGAGAAGCAGCACCAGGTTTGGTTGGAACAGGTCTTCTGGCCACTGGTAGAGCTCTGAATCCAGTCTAGGGAGGTTTTCAACCCTCCCACCGACTGCTGTGGCAATGGCATATGCTGCTGTGCTGTGCCAATACCTAAAGGAGACAAAAACATTTTTTTAGGGGTTATCTATATCAGTGATGGGAAAAGAAACTAATTTAACTAATTCCGTTTTTTTAGGGATGGCTCCTTTAAGGCTTGTCAGTAAACAGCAACTGTTATGACTGCCAAACGTCACTGCATAGGAAACAGTTATCCGAGACTCATTTATGCTTTATAAGCTGTATTTTGAGTACATTTATACATTTTGAGGTTCATTTCATGCTATCGCCCCTAATAAAGTTATTTAGGACCTTAATAGACTGTGAGTCATTCTAAGACTATAAAGATGCAATCACATCTGTAGATCATTTGCTTTGGTCCAAAACAGGGTTTAAAACTATTACAGTTGTTGCAATTTCAAATTGGCTCTGTTCGCTTTCACAAGGCAACATTTCTAAATGGACCAAAATGCACTACAAGTCTAGTCCAAATCACCTGTCCTCCGGGATGGATAGACAACAGTTCTGCAGACTTATTGTGGCTTTCTTTGTTGCTTTCATTGTATTATTTGATCAAGAATTTTGAGAATGGACAGTTGTTCTGAAATATGTTCGTCCGTCCAAATTTAAATTACACGCCAGGTTCCAAAACAAATGTTAGTCTATAAGTCTATCCCTCACAGCCTCAATTTCATCCATGTAAAATTCAATGTGGTGTCTAACCTGACAAGGGCTATTGATATCCTCATTGTTTTGTGCCAGATAAATACTACTCTTATTACAAAAATTAATTATATTACCTAATAGGTATATATTTACAATATCCTCAAATAAACTTTTACATTTGAGCGAGCCTCAATTTCAACAAATCCAGCTTTAAAACATACATCTGCTATATCCCTATACGTTCCACAGTGCTGCCCAAACAGTAGCTGAATCGTGCCTGAGTGTATTTGTGGCGCTGTATATCTCTACCTGTCCACTATGACAGGAGCCCTTAAGGACTCTTTTCCAATGTGGGCTGCAGTGATGTAGTTCCCAAGAGCGTAAAAGGCCCTACGGATGAGGGGTGGTTCTGAGTCAAAGCGTTGTCTGAAAGGAGCCAGGCACTGGGGAGGAGATTTGAGCAGTGTGGCATTCAGAGACTCCCGAAGGGCTTCTGTGAGGGTAGTTTTACCTGGGTGAAAACAGGAAAAGGTATGGGGAGAACATTTTAGAGTGCTAATTGTTTGAGCATATTCATATTGACAGCTATGAATTATTACTTTCTGCTTGGTAAAAAGTATGTTTGACTGTATTCCTATCAATTAGCAGAACAAAATATTTGTCAAAGGCTCAGTGTTAACCTGTAGCATCCAGTCCTTCAATCACAATGACAGGAAATCCATCACCCCTTCTTGTCTCCAACTGTTCGTCTACGAGCTTCAGCACTTCCTTTGACTCAGGGATAATGTCAGTGCACTGGGATGGGCAGAATAGTTTGTAATGTTTTACCTCAAGCTGCATTATGGTTAGAGTACTGATTACTGAATTGCATTGGTTAAAGCGGCAGTAGGGAGTTTTTAGAAAATGTTGATTTAGCCTGAAAATTTGAACAAGCACAACTCACAGGTCACTCCCCCTTGCTCTCTGCTTCGCCATAGCCCTCCCCCCCACAGCTCCTCCCCCATCACAACGGAGCCTGACGTGAACGCGCAAGCTAGTAAGCAAGCAGGGCCACCGATGACGGCGGATAAACAGTTATGGCACATTCACTGGTACGGACGAAACATCAACAATATGATTTACATTGACTATGGTCTGCACATTCTTTGACTACAAACTTGGTCCTCAAAACATTACATATTTTTCAATACATGTAATGTAACTATATGATGTTGCACTATTTCTATAAGTAATAAATAGCTAGTAAGATAAAATGACGGTAACTAACGTTACAGTATGCAAGTAATTATTCTATCGATATGTAATGCTAAATAAGGTTTGCTAGTACATTATTTCAGCAACATTACAAGTCAGTGAATTACTTTCAATAGCTGCTTTGCACAGTGCGTGACATTTTATCTGTATGTTATGTGGTTAGAGTTTTGACACTGAGTCAATGGGCTCCGAATTCCAGAATTCACACCCACAGCGACTTCGAGGAGTCAACAGGCGGGGAGAAGAGGAGCATTAGGCAGGGGACATGGGAGACGGGGCAGAGGTCGCCGAGTGGGTCCAGCTCGAGGAATTGGCAGTTTGGATTGTTTGTCCGCATTAAGCAAAGGTGCGGTAATCTTGAATTTGAACGCCTGTACGCGCTGTGCATGAGAGGGGTACGTGATCAGTGCGAACGAGCTTGATTGACAATGCTAAGACACTGCTCCTAGCTCTGAATGGTTGCTTCTTACCAGGAGCGGTGTATTTCTGCAAATGGCAATAGGACCACTGGGAGGAGCCAGAGGAGCTTGATTTTTTTACAGATTATCTGTCTCATATTCTACTGTCAGGACATAATGACAGGTTTAACAAATATGTAAAAAATACATTTTTACAAAAGTTACCTACTGCAGCTATAAATAAAAACCCATTATTCATTGTTCCCTCAGATCAGGTAATCAAGTATAGGCCTAATTTAATTTCAGCATCAGGCTGCAGCAGTTTTTGTTTTTAAATGTCCTAATATTAGGATCTGCTGCTAACATCTTGGTGCCAGATACCACAGCACACCTTCAGGGGCCTAGTGGAGTCCATGCCTCGACGGGTCAGGGCTGTTTTGGCAGCAAAAGGGGGACCAACACAATATTAGGAAGGTGGTCAAATCTTATGATTGGTGTGTGTATATATATAAGTAGGCTAGTTGTAGTAGGTCTCTATTTACATGTTTAATATTCTAGCCTATAGTAGGTACTGTAATCGGGTCCCAAAATGTTCCAGAATTATACTATACCTCCTGAAGAACCTTATAGGCTTCCTCCATACTGTAGAAGACATCGGAGTTCCTGATGTTCAGTGTGGATGGGTGATGCTCTGCTGCTGCTGCAGGTGTGATGTACTGTTTCACTGACACCTCCACTTGATTGACAGGCGACCACAGTTCCTGCCAACAGTACTGACCTTCACGCTTGTATGAAAACACACATACTGTTTTACTCGGCCGCAATGTGTTTAAAAAGTCCTCTGAAAGTGTTGTAGTGGATTTGTCTCGTATAAAAAAACCTTTAATGACGCTATTTTCGTCGTCCGGACTAAACGAAGACGCTTCAAAAACATCGCAATCTCGAGAGAGTGTTGAAGACAGCTTGAGTTTCATTTCGGCATGCGTTTGCGCTTTCTCAATTCTATTCTCACTTTGGACATGTAGCGAGAAGATTTTCCCACAATCTCCAAAGAGCTGTTGATGATCATTGTGAAGAACGTGTGGGCTTGAGCTCAGTGTGAAATAAAGGGGTTCAGCGCGCAAATCAAATTCCACCGCAAATACACGCGAACACAACTGTCCACCTCGAGACATTGCTCTCCTTAGCATTGTGAGCGGTGTTAGATATTGCAGTAGCCTATACTGAGGAAGCTAGTGTTAACTGGCTATAGCGCTTACAGAGAAACGAAACTATACCCGAAAACGAAAGTATTGCCGTCGTCCACTTACGTAACCCACGAGCCTAGCTAAATCGGTCACGCTTTCTAGGATAATGACAGTGTAGCGGGGAGCCAGACCGGTTTTGCATGTTATCCAGTACAGCTATCCTATAAAAATACTAATATTACAATTATCACTACAATCTAGTTGCATTGCATATCATTAGCTGTTAGTAGCCTACGTAGGCTATAAAACACATATTAATATTAATAACAACTTATAGCAGTTGCCTAATTAGGAATTTGTTGAGGCAAAAGGGCAGTTAATAGTGAGAATTGGACCCTAAACTAAAGTTTGACCATATCGTTATTGTTATTGTCTATGTAGGCAAGTGTTGTTAATGGTAGGTAAAGAACCAAATATATTGTTATAATAAAATAATATGTTGCTGCTCGTGGAGGTATAAATATGGTCTTCTGTACAAATGACTATTTGGAAAATGAAACGCCACACCTATTTTTGACTCAGCTGATAGGCTAGTATTTATCTTTCGTTTTTCAGTCCACCGAGTACCAAGCAAGAACAGAAACTGATCAAAACAGCAACTTGAGACTGCGTCCTATAAAGGGGGAGTAGGGCTCTCTGCAGACAGAGTTTACAAACCTTTCCCATGGTAACATCAACCCAAGTTGGTTTTGCAAAAATGTTGATGCCGTTGTGTTTCAAGAACGTCCACAGTTTCTTTTTAGCACTGTTGAGATGGATTTTGATGATGGTATCGGGTACAACACCGGTGCAACCAACACCTCTTGGAAGGATGAGTCGTCCGAAGACTGGCTCCAAAGAGCAGAAAGAGGGTTCCAGCGCACATCAGCTGACTAGTACTCCAAGCAGTGTAAACTACCATTTTACCCGGCAGTGCAATTACAAATGCGGATTTTGCTTCCACACTGCGAAGACCTCGTTCGTCTTGCCTATTGAAGAGGCAAAGCGAGGCTTACAACTTCTGAAAGAAGCAGGTAATCTAACATTTCTCTCTTAAAGTCACCATGAAATCAAAATTTACATTTTTATGGAATATTGCAGAATTTATTATAAATGATGTATCAGTGCAAATCCTTATTTAAAATATAATGTAAAAAAATAGGCTATATATAATAATCCGTGCCCTTCCTTCCAAGTTTCTTTTTTAAATTAAACTTTTTTTATTTGAGCATGTCAAAACATTGTTCATAAACCTTTGCTTTGTTGGTAAGCTTACTAATAATTGCTTTAGTACCCTTATTAATGATGGATGCAATTAACTATGTAGCTACTACTATTTCTCTGACTAGCTTCCTGTAGGCTAACACTGTCTGTTCTGCCCACCATGTTACACGTCAACAAGTGTTGAAGCAACAATGCAAGATCAGTTAATGTGATTGGCTGTAAAAAAAATAAATAAAATGTTTTTGAAAAGATATGATGCTACAACCTTATTTGGCCCATTTTACCTGATAGCTTAGGCCCTTTAGCTGGCTTCACCCTATAAAACCAATGCCAGGGGTATATACAACTGGGAATTCAATTACAGGTTACAAAGTCAGGAAAATACCATAAAAATGACAGTGAGACTGGAGTCCAGGTAGGATTTAAGTTCCTTACAAAAAAACGAAAAAGTTGGGCTTAGCACCCTGAAATTTACATTTGTGTAAGAAAAACTTCGCTAGGAAAATGAATACAATTATACATACCTACATTTATTTTAAAAATGTTGATCTTTCACATCTTCATCAAAGTTGTGCATTCTGGGCCCTCCCTGTTGCAATGACATCTTTCTCTGATGACGTGATTACTGGCGCATGCAATCTGTCACTCACATTAGATAATGGAAATTCAACGTAGCCTAATTATTAATATAATTTAATTTAATATTAAAATGAGTTTTAATTATAATTCTTATCATTAATAATTGAATATAGGGTACACCTCAGTTAAAATTATTTATTTTTCCCATTTCAACTTTAATGTTGACTAGATGTTGATCTAGTCTTTTTATTTTTTCTTTGTTAATATTATCAATTATATCTTTTAGGAATGGAAAAAGTCAACTTTTCGGGTGGAGAACCCTTTCTTCACGAGAGAGGCAATTTTCTGGGCGAGTTGGTGCGATTCTGCAAACAGGAGCTGCAGCTTCCGAGCGTCAGCATCGTTAGTAATGGCAGTATGATCAAGGAAACCTGGTTTCAGAAATACGGTGAGAATCACTTCTGACCACCAGAGGACAGCAAAGATCATTTTAAAGCACTTCAGGGTGAACGTTACACATTTTCCAGGGTAATAGGCTACAGTTAATATAGAAATAACGATCTCGGCGTTGATAATATAGAGCATACCCAATATAGGCCTTGGCCTTGTATGTTAATTATTAAGATCCACTTATTAATTGGATATCATTATGGCCCTGTTTCACAGACAGAGTTTATGGATTAGGCCTTAGTCCAATTAATTAATATAAATAAAATATTTTTTATCGAATCCCAGACAGCATGACAAAAAAAGTGAAAGCCTGATTGTGAAATATGTCCAACTTAAAATTGTAGCTTTGAGCATACAAAAGTTTGGTGTGAGTAAAATTGTTTTATTCAGTATGCATTGAATTGGTCAAAAGTGACGCAAAAGACATTTATAATGTTTCAAAAGATTTCTATTTCAAATAAATATTGTTTTTAACCTTAAAATAATCCTGAAAAAAAGTATAACTGTTTTTCTAAAAAAAAAAATTGCAACACAACAGTTTTAAACATTAATAATAATAAGAAATGATTCTTGAGCAGCAAATCAGCAATGAATTCTAAAGGACCACTGACACTAAAGAGTATCTGAATCACAGAATCACTTAAATTACATTTTTAAACATATTAAAAGGGAAAACGGAAAAAATATTTCACTTTTATTTTAAAGTATTATTATTTACTAAAAACAGAACAATACATTTCTTATAAAATACTTTCTTATGGAATCCTAAAAGTGATTAAATATTTGTGAATTAAGTGTACGTTTTAAATGTTACTTAAAAATAGCCAAGGCATTTGCATATTGTGGCAAAATTAGCCAGAAAACTACTTCCCCATATAAAAATTATTTGACTGTATAGTCAGTTCCTAAATTGGTCAATTTAATTTGCATCTGTATTTTACAGGTGACTACTTGGACATCCTTGCAGTATCTTGTGACAGTTTTAACGAAGACACCAATAAAGTCATTGGTCGAGGTCAGGGCAGGAAGAGCCACTTGGACAATCTACACAAAGTTCGTAACTGGTGCCGTGACTACAAGGTGGCTTTCAAAATCAACTCAGTTATCAACACCTACAATGTGGAAGAAGATATGACAGAGCAGATCAATGCTCTAAACCCAGTGCGTTGGAAGGTACAGTAACTTCTTTCCTGCCATTTCTCATTATCATTATAACCAGACTGCTGAAAATGTGTATTGCAATGTTCACACAGGTCTTTCAGTGTCTGCTAATTGAAGGTGAAAATGCAGGGGAGAACAGCCTCCGCGAGGCAGAGAAATTTGTCATTAGCGAGCAGCAATTCCAAGACTTCCTGGACCGCCACCAGAGCGTCGAGTGTCTGGTTCCAGAGTCTAATCAAAAGGTAATTTTGAGGCACAGAGCGCATACTTTGGCTCAATTCAGATCAAAACAGCTTACAATTTGGTAGATTAAGTGGCTTCAATTTATGGGTAATACAGCAATAAACTTTCAGTTGCAATTCATTACCGAAGCTTTTAAGACGTATAAGTGGCCACGAGTTTTGAATATTTAAATAAAAATTGCTCTGTTCAGAGATGGATGCCTGGGACTTGAATATAAAGCTATTAACTTATGTGAATTGTTTATTTACTCATCTATTCCCCTTTTACAGATGAGAGACTCTTACCTGATTCTTGATGAATATGTAAGTAGTCATATTTCAGCATCCATTAAGTGTTCTTCTCATTATTGCAAAGGATTTTTTAATATATATTCGATTATTTCGTCATTAGAGTCTAAAGGATTTTTGTATATTAGATTACACTATTATTACAGTGTCAATGATTCCTTTAAATTACATTGTCATATCAGTAGCGAAGGGATTATGGATAGGAATATAATAAGGCCTGCAGTAATTTGCCTCATTCCAGGCTTCAAATTACTTCTCCCCCATGGATAATCTCTGATCTCTATTAATAATCATGCTGTCTGTGCTACATCATCAGAAAGAGCAATCATCATAAATAGATTTTTAATCCTCTATATCTGATGCCGCAGATGCGCTTCTTGGATTGCCGAGAGGGGAGGAAAGATCCGTCAAAGTCCATTCTGGATGTTGGAGTGGAAGAGGCCATTAAGTTCAGTGGTTTTGATGAGAAGATGTTCCTCATAAGAGGGGGGAAATATGTGTGGAGCAAGGAAGATATGAAACTGGAGTGGTGACTTCTCCAATATTGCTGTTTACATTGAAATCTGATTTAATTTATAAATGTTAAACAATAAATAATTATGCTATACAGCTCGATATATAAGCTGGTTGGAAATGTCTGTATATTGAATATTTTTCTAAAGGAGATTTTACTGCACTGAAATACGTATTGATTATTTGTATAGATAATATATAACTTGTATAGATGTATACTGCATTTTTACATGTTTGTATTATGCTTGCATATTTGCCTTACCCAAAGTATGTTTTGTTTTTTTAACTAAAAAATGCTATGTGATTTTCTTTAGCTTTACTTTCTTAGTAGAAGTAATTGTTTTTATGTAATCCTGTATAGGAACATTATTTGTAAATGATCTATAGTTTGATTATGTGCACTTTGGAAGCATAAGGACACTTTGAATTTGAATAATTGAGACTTAATGCACCTTAAATGCTTTGAATTGGCAATTTACTTGAGGAACAGTTTGAGGCTTCTCAGATCACAACGTTGGAATCGTTTTGCAAGAACTCAAAAGACTCAGCCCCATTATGTTGGGAAGGCTTTAAGTGCTTGTATTATACAGTGAAGTTCACTGAGGCACCTTGAAAAGGAAATGTATAGAAATCAAAATTATACCTTGATTTTTTTTTCATTTTACGTTGAAGTTGTAACTATATTTTATTTTATTGCTTTGTAAATAAATATTTTTGACAACATCTTGTTGCATCTTATCTCTTTGGTCAAACTGCTCAAAGAGTCATCTTTTAAGATTCAATTTAGGCCTAATATACAAAGAAGATGTTACTGATTTTGCTAACTTGAATTTCTTTATAGAGTTCTTCATGCTCATTGCTCAGTTTCATTTTGGTAATCCCTGTTATGGAGTGAGCTACATTTTCATGTCCCCTTCATATATGTCCTACTCATACAGTCTATGGTCCTACTATACATATTCATATGTTTTTACTTTGGTTTTTAACTGATATTGCCAAAATAAATCAATATGTAGCCCTTATATTTCACCCTGTTAGTCTTTCATAATACACAACTAATAAAATATAACTGACAAAACAGGTAATTGATGAGTATTGGCAATGGATCTGCTACATCCCCAGCACATCGCAGATCATAGCAAGATGAGCATTTGTGGTTAAAAAAGTATATATATTTTTTTAGAAAATGACAGATCGTTTCGCTAGATCAGACCCTTATTCATTGTCTGGGATTGTCTCGAGCCCTTTGAAGCTGCATTGAAACTGCAATTTGGACCTTAAAACCGCTGTACCCCAATGGAGTCCACTATTTGGAGAAAAATGTTTTCCTCAACCGTAATTTCTTTTTGACTGAAGAAAGGAAGACATGAACATCTTTGATGGCGGGGGTGAGTAAATTATCAGGACATTTTTATTCTGAAGTCAACTTAAACCAAATATGAAAAGTCTGCCATCATTTCCTCACCCTCAAGTTGTCCCAAACCTGTATGAATTTATTTCTTCTGCTGAACACAAGAGAAGATATTTTGAAGAATATGGGTAACCAAATAGCCGTTGGACCCCATTGACTTCCATAGTAATTTTCCCCTCCGTACTATGGAAGTCGATGGGGCTCATCAACTGGTTACCGACATTCTCGAAACCTTATTTTGTGTTCATCAGAAGAAAGAAATACATACAGGTTTGGAACAACCTGAGGGTGAATAAATGACAGAATTTTCATTTTTGGTGAACTATAACTTTAAGTCCGAGCTGTTTTAAATGAAAGCAACTCAAAATAAACAGTGCCATTGTTTTGTCTTAAGATGCACACCAGTGATGTTTTTTTAAATGTCATTATTAAACTAAGGCCCAATCCTAGTTTTATCTAAACCCTGACTGTGAAACTGGGCCATAACGTCTTTTTCTAAAGCACCATTATAGTTTGTGTATTGCACCCAACAGAGGGCGCTAGTGCTGCGCCTTCGCTTCAGAGACACATACATATAGAGACTGTACGGTCCTTACAGAACAGTAGGATATACTCAGACTAATGGCGTCTTCACAACGCGTCCGACGGATCAGCTGATTCTTATATCTGCCTGCAAAACTACATGAAGATATAAGGTAAAACGCCCGTGCAAGTACAGATAGCTAGGAGGAATGTGCCTGCCTTAAACTAAAATGTTTGCTTATCCACAGATTCGCCGTGTACGACACTATATTGACTTTTATTATTGCAGGATGTGTGCAGCGCTCATTCCTGAAGCTAAATGTCTATGTCAGCAGTCAATCTCAATACATTATAACATTTCGGTTTCATTTTTTTCTTCTATGGAAATCTATAATTGCTAATAACGGCGAAACTCCACTTTCTTCCCGGATGTGCAGCTCTCATACAGATTTGTTTAACGTTACCCGAGTGATGTCTAAGATGGCTGTTTACTATTATTGTATGTACATAGGTCATTGTAACATTAAGACGGGCTGACTCTAAAAATCTAGTGTGTTGCCTACCTATTTTGAGGCATCGTGATGTCCAAATATGCTGCTGTAATGCCTAGAAAAGCTACCTAGGCAGGCAGGGAAGCACACTCTGTTTTGGGATCATGGGACCCTTGGCCCTTCCAGTCAGATTATGCAAATATTCATATTATAAAATGACCCGTTCTGGTGTTTGAGGAGTAGATGTGTTCCAGTTCAGGTGCTGGTGCTCTGCAGGGGTCTAGAGAGTTGGTATTGTGTTGCATAGTTCGACAGTAGATTGTTAAATTTTGACATAAACCCTGGATGAACACTTCATGGAAAATCAGTAAGTAGATTTAAGTTATAGGGATTTTCTATGCTTTTTGGGGATTGTGTAGTATAAAGGAGTAATGTGGTCCTCCATAAAATGTCAAAACTACATGTGTGATCCAAAGTACCTTGATCTTCTCTGTGCATCTGTTGATATTTCAAGTATATGTTCTGTGTAAGGATTTGGTTTGAAAGTTGTTTGTAATATTACAAGGCAGGAGACAACCATGAGGTTATAATTTTTTTAAACAAACCAATGATTATTCATATTGAATTTTTTTAATCAAAAATGGCTTTGCGTTGAGGATATGGTAATATGAAGAATTAATGCTATTTTCCCAATATCACAAGTATAATTTTCTCTGCCCCACCATATTTAATGTGACTACTGATCTATTATGTTCCTGAGTTATATGATATCTGAGTTATTTCCGTTTGAATCCTCCTTATTTTATTTGTTAAAAGTTTAGTTGAATAGATTAAGTACATTATGTATTATCTTAATAGTTCCAGTGAAATCAAAATAATAATATAAAATATAAATTGAATGATGATTGACTGATTGTGTGTTTGGAATATTTTCAAAATTGCTCAAATGTTGGTCTAGACATTTTTTTTCTTCTTCTGAAAGTTCGTAGTGTCATTCTAACTTAATTTATGTCTGTGGTTTCAGCCTCAGAAATGTTCGGTTAGCATTTCTACAACCTGGAAGATAATTTAGTTTAAAGCCATGGTTTCCCTCTTCCTTTTGAATTCTGAGAATAATACTGCTCAAATACTCCCTGTGGATAAAATGTACGTTTTGTCCTACAACTTAAACTACATAAAGTCATACCATAATCATTCATTTTAAAGTTGCTATGTGCCTTTCAAGCGGAGTTGGAAATATCGTAATTACAAGTTCCGAGCTCATAAATGAGTGAATTCATACTTAATAGTGGGAAACTTGGAATTCTAGACGAGTTGCTGAGTTGTGACATCATAAGGGTGTGTCACTGTGAAACACTGTGGCTGGCAACACTGATCTATATTTATCATCTATATTTATAGAGATCAGTGTGCAAAAAAGCAAGTCTGTCGGAATGAATGATTTTGGACATTATTGTAACATTACAATACAAGCTGTATTTAATTTATTTTAAAGGTGCAATATTCCAACCCAATCTCACGGCAATTCGTACATATTTTATGAGGTGGCTAATTCGTACAAATTTGTACGACCTCACTCGTACGAATTTGTACGATTTTTACTAAATCGTACATATTTGTCGAGTTGGCAAATTCGTATGAATTCGTACGAATGACCTACCTCAACCCGCCCTAAACCTACCCATCACTGGGGTTTAGG
Organism: Gobiocypris rarus; assembly: GCA_023029165.1. NCBI lineage: Eukaryota > Metazoa > Chordata > Actinopteri > Cypriniformes > Gobionidae > Gobiocypris > Gobiocypris rarus. The sequence continues at coordinate 26,892,957 of CM040925.1, forward strand.
CAAAACGTACGAATTCGTATGAGTGAGGTCGTACAAATGAGTACGAAATAGCCACCTCGTAAAATATGTACGAAATTACGAATTGGTCGTGAGATAGCGTTGGATATTCAGAGCTTATTGAGAGCGTCTAAGGCCAATTTCAACTTTCAGAAAACTAAATATTTTTTTGTATTGTATAATTTGTTTTTGTTGTTTAGGCTTTTATGTGCCAAGATGCGCATAAATAAAAAAAATGCATACATTTTGTATGCGGCAGATTTTTTTTTTATTCAATAAGAATAAATCCCTTGATGCGCAACAAAAAAACTGTTTGCCTCAACAGAGGATGTGATTGGATAGCTGGACTAACCAGCAGACCAATTATATTGCACATCTCAAATATTGGTTTGATCATTCTGAAATGCCTAAGCCAAGGTCTGTCATCAAAATGATTTGGTTTAATGATCCACCAGAAGTGTCAGGCATCTGAACATGAGAGCGTTTATTGGTTTTCATCTAAACGGTCTGAGGCTCAAGTAAGTAATTTATGATGTAGTAAAAAAAACATCTACAATGGCTTCCCTGATTGCAGAACCTTCTATTTTATTACAGATATTTTGTGCCTTTTTCCCAGGAATTGTCAATTTTATTCTCTTGAACACAAGATGGAAACGCTGATTAATTCACAAATGTTTTATGCTATATTCCAATTTTGCGCATACTGTAAGTGAAATTTGCAACTTTGAATGGAAATATATGCATTCCAAATCCAAAACCTTCTGTGTTGGCATACAATTAGATGCCATAACTAAATTAAATTCCAAATAAATTAATTTCAAATATTAGTATCAGTTATGGAACATGGTCATTTAAGCATCTTTTACTGAGACAATTTGGTTGGTGGCATCATCATAAACCATACTTTTGTTGTTGTTGTTGGTCAAGGTAGATTGCGTTGTTAGGAAAGAGGGTTTATCAAAATGGTTCCTGTCAGTGTTCAGGAAAAAACCCTTTACTCCCATTGGCCCTCTCAAGTAACTAGCGCTGCAATGGTTTGACAACACCACATGTTGCTAACTGCCAGTGTTTAGTGCAGTCCCTCTGGTATTCACTCAACACCCAGCATTCATTACTGTACTGGCTCATATACTGCCTGGGTTACTATGAGGGAGACATGTATTTAACTTTGACGAGTAGAATTTTGAGAAATGTTACCTGCACTATTTGGGATGGCATCTTTCTAGATTCGGTATTAATGGATTCATTTAATTCTGTGTTTTTTTATTATGTACCTTTTGATAATAACATTCATCAGCCTTTTAAAATGTAATCAAATGAAAATATAATGAAAAATATTTCATTAAATTACAACACAACATTGCATATCCAAAATTTCGTGTTGGAAAGTAAATGTATTTTATGACAGGATTCTGTAATTCCGTCCATGTTTTACACATCATGGAAATCGTAAGGCCCTTTGACTCATCGGTTGATCGTTTTGGCCAAGAATGTGTGTTGTTATTATATAATCATCTTTAAAGATCGGTGATTCTATAACTGCTGTACATTTGTTGTCCAAACAAAGTCATTATTGCTTCTGCTTTTTTTCAAATGGTTATATTTGTAATTATTTGAATAATTTGGTACTCATTGTCGTGAATCACACGATGTTACAGGCCGTAACAATATAATATTTTCTGTAAAAAAGTGTCTTACAAAGCTGAAAATCATGATTCTTGTTGTCCGAATTAATCAGTGTATTTTTTCCATCATGTTCTTTTGGTAATAGTTCATTTATACATCGTACTCACTTTACATGAGCTCACAGAAATAGTTAACTGACAACTACTAAATGTTTTATAACTACCTGAATTAATCATGAACTACAGTAGGAAAACATGTTAATAAAGCATTTATTAACACACTGAGCAAATATTACTGTATGTCTAAATAGTAAGATTTATAAATGTACATTTAAATAGTTTATTAACCCTTTACTTACACTTTCTAAATGATCATATGAACCACTGACAACTCCTACATAACTGGTTTGTAAATAATGTAATACCTAATTTAAAAATGATAAATTGATCATTTATAAAGTAGGAAAATACCATTTTTAAACACATTATAGATATGCTTATAAATCAAGAATAAAGCATTTATATATGTATTTATAAACTGCCTATTAATGTCTATTAATGCTTTATAAATGATTAATTAACTATTTACTAATGCTTAACTAATGCTTCAAAGGTGTGTAGTTATTATAAAGTGTTACCCATTTATTTTATTTATAAAAGCCCTAAATAGTCATGTTCCTAATTTTACAAGTTTAAAAATAACTTTTATGTTATAAAAATGCATCCATAAATCTTGCATCAATTCTGTTACGTAACATACTTTGCCTTTTTAATTGGTGGAATTATTTCCCACAACATACAGGAAATGATGTCACTTTCCCTCACTTATAAGAGCTGTAGCACTGAAAGGTATGTGTGCTCGCTCTGACAAGTTATTTCACAAAAGAGTTTACCACTGATCACACAGTGGTTTGTTTAAAAGTCTTTTAGTCATGATTTCATTAGTGCCATGAGCTCTGAGCGTTTATGCTAGCAAGTGGAGTTTTTGGCTAAAAAGTTTAAAATGGTCAATCCTGTTACCAATGTTATTTCTACACATTGCCTAATTCGTCTGTGAAACAATACTATAAATAAATTACTTTTTGTTAAAAGTAATTAAGGAAGTAACTCGTGTTTGGCAAGCACTGAATTATTAAAATTGACTATGTTTTTAAAAAGATACTGGAAAGCATTTGTCACAATTTCCACAAAACTGTCGGCGAGTGAAATCGGGGGGTGAAAATCGTGTACCCGGCATAAGACGTCACCAACTGTGTTTACGTAAATACTCAAGACAATGGGCATTTTAAAGCAGACCTATTACACATCTGATGGCAGACTCTACCCTATTAGCATAGACCCCTTCCTGAGTGAGCTGTGCACCATCCGCCATGTTTATCTCCTCACCAAAGCATTCAATTAAAAAACATTGTTTGATTTATTAACAACATAGCAGTAGGTGCTGTATATTATGCTGCTTTCACTTTAATAGATTATTCACTTTTATACACATGCGATTTCTTTGCTGTTAACGTTCACAGACATAACCGACTGTGTTTATGTGAACTTTGTTTGACATGACCTTGTGTGTATTTGACAGTCTAAGCGCAATAAGACGTGAAAGAGAACTTAGTTTAATACTCACGTGGCGCGACACCTGACAGCCAGCTTTCTGTGCGCGTGCTTCAGAAAACCATCAGAAGTTTAGACTGATATGGCTTTAAAACGCATGCAGATAATAAACTGAGCTTGAGCGTGAGCGTGACCGCGATAGAGATTGATAATCAAAACCAAACAGATGCTTCAGCAAAGTATCGGAGGCACGAGCTGTACAGGCTCCGTCCTCTTCTGGATATGGGAGTGGGGAGTAGCTGCTCATTTGTATTTAAAGATACATGCACAAAAACAGCATGTTTTTCCTTCCACTCGAAAATGGGCATTTACAGCGTGGTATAATCTGCAAAAGAGAACTGAATTCGGGCTAGCATGCTCTCCGAGTGCGAACACCACATTGAGTTTTTCCAGGCTTATTGCGCTTAATAGCTCTTTTTAACATCATGCACGTCCCTTTCTATATTTCGTTTCTTTATCTCTGCATGTTCTTTCTAAAGTGTCAGTAACTTTAAGTACTTTGCTACATGGATATATTTGCATACTGTGATTATAAACTTACGATACAATACATTGTGTCCAAGAGTTATATCATCATACCGTGGCACCGCCTATAGCAAACTTTGATTTATGTTGTTGGTATCATTTGTTCGTAAAACAATAAGATGTAACACTTTAATAACAAAGAACGCTAAATAGCTTGACCTGACCGTATTGAATATTTAATAACTCTTCCTGGTCATCCCATTTAATGCACCTGACGGAATTTTACGGAAAACCATGAAGACACTGACTAGCTTTGCAAATGTGTTCTAATCTATAGATGAGCTTCACAGACAAGCATACTGTATTTTAACCATAATATGGCCTTGGTTGACCTTCTCAGCACCCACACACATATACATTTGATGCATTAAATGCATTACAGAGCACTTAAAGCTGTTGTGGCCAGCAGCTGGACGTTTGTGCAACCATTTTGCAATTTAATTATGAGAGGCAGTATGACAACAGACGTTTAACTCGGGATTTTGCTATTGCCACACCAACTAATGAACAATGAACTTTTCAAATCTTGTATTCAAGATTCCATATGTTTCCACTGAATACCTCCTAAATCAAATCTGTGGTGCTTTTATCACTCAATTTTACCATAAGTACACGGTAAGGATTCTTTTGACATTTTTGAGTATTACCTAAATGCCTAAATGTTTTCTCTGTTAGTCAGTCATCATACCTATAATCAATGATATCAGTAGGTACATTGTTGCTCCCCAACAGCTGTGGATGAGAAAGCAAAAGGCTCTGTAATGCAGGCAGGAGACTGGCTGGCTCTCGGCAGAAGGTGACCTCAGCTGGGTTCAGATCTGATTGAGTCAGATATTTCGCAAGATAAGTCCCAGTAGCCTAGCCTAGTGTATAAAAGTTGCATATGTGCAAAATAATTTTCCTAAGTGAGTGTGCCAAGAACACATTGGCATTCATGACATAAAATAAATGAGTCACACCAAAAGACTCACACGAGAGTTATTGGTTTAATACAGCCTATAAAGATAATCGGTGGTTACTTCGACTCATGTGTCATGTTTTTTGGCTTGGCTTTTAATTTCTCCTGTGAGAAAGTTTGTCATTTAAACAGAAATTAGATCATTGAGATGTTTTGGTGAACAAGCTTAGGCTACTGCAAGTCTGTCTGATGTGATTTTTTTAACTGCAGGCTACCTGGTTGACGGGTATAGTTTTTAAAATGTATTCAGTTCTCACAGTCGGCACCCACTCAAATTGGCACTCACATCATCCCATAGCATCAAGCTTTGCCACATGTGGCTGGTGATAGAATGAGACATTTGCATGTAAATAGCTTGATGGCAACGTGTGAACTCATCAGGCAGTGAAGGCTGAGAAAGCTTCTCCTTATTGTAGCGGTTTGTACAGCACTGTACAACATAGTCTAAATTCTGGTACCACCATGGTGGTTAATGGAGCAACAGTTCAATGTGTAGAAAATGGTATTATTATACATCTGTTTTTAAACCACCAAATTCCACCAGTCATTTCAGCATTTTTGTTTATGAAACTCAGTAATAAAACTATGAGATAAAATGAGATAATTACAAATGCAATTTCTATTTTTCATAATCTCTCAATTAAGACTTAATTTGTCATAATTGTGACTTTTTGTTCCCCAGTGCGACACTTCTGAAATATGACTTTATAGCTCACAATTTCAACTTTATATCTCATAATTAAAACTATGGGCAAGATGTATTGTCAGCTTGCGTCAGCGCAAACCCTCTTTTGGCGTTTAAAAAGCTGCTGTCAGGATTTACTAAATAAGCGCAGTGATAAATTATCGCTGAAAAGACAGTTTTTTTTTGTGGCTGACCTTATTGCATATGTATTTGTATGAGTTTCCCTTTTAGGTGCAAAAAATGAATTACACAAGGTGATTTACAATCAAATTTATTGGTGTTTCCACCATTTTTTACATGTCTTAAACCAGACTCTAAAGGGTAGATTGTGTTGGTCATAATGGAAATGATCCGGCTGCGTCTGTGTTCTTTCATTTGCGTGTCGACTGTAGATCACACGCAGAACTGTCCACTCCCATCGACACTTTTATGGACTTCAGTCTAATTTGCTCTCTTTAGTAAATCTACATATCTCAAAATTGAAACTTTTTATTTCACAATATTATATTTCACAATGTCATTACATTATATGAATCTGACTTATTTGTTCTTTTTAACTTGATCTCACAACACTTTAAAACTTTAGAATATTTTCTCACCATTTTTCAAATTCTGGGAAGCTGCCTTGGCTTGCCACCGCTATTTTACGAGTTCAAGAGGAACTTTGATTTGGAACTTTTTTAGCAAACTAGTGAATCCTGACTCATCCATTGAGTTGCATTTTTTTTTAACACAGGACTTCAGTTTTGTAAGGTTTTCTTTTTTATAGAACATATTGTGCCAGCTAATTGCTGTACATTTGTACAATAATGTTAATTCTTTTTCTTTCCAGACACCCATTTGGTTTTTACAAGAATATCTAGAAGAATGTCTGATGTATAAAGCCAGGACAATGCGGATTAGTATGAAGTGTTTTCCAGTGAGGGTATGTTTGCCAAGGGAGACCAGTTTGGGCTCGTCCTGACCTCAGCATCTGTGATTCAGAGCTTATTCACAACTATTGCCTACTAAATTGCTACTGTAATTGTTTTTTTAAAGTTACAGTGGATAAAAAAAAGAATCTGACTGTTGAAAAACCTTTGTTACTGAAATGCAGACATATTCATCAGTGGCTTATGTTTTTGTTGGCTAAATGTTTTACTTTTTCTCACATCTGTTATCACTCAAGAACCTTGAGTGACAACAGATGGCATTTACAGATAACCTCAGGCATCTCAGTCTCTGTTCGTGTCAATAGAAATAAGTACTCCGCAGCATGCTTGTCATATCCTCTTAATTTTTCAGGCGCAAATGGTGTGCCACAAGACTTCAGAGAAGAAAGATGTCTCTTCATATTTTAATGTAGTTTTATTCTGACATGCCTGATGTTGTTGTTTTATTCCATTCAAATCAAATCCTTGTCTTCACACCACAGAGAGGTTCAGTTCCTTACTGTTTAATTCTGCTTCATAATTATACTTGGAGACAATGGTATGCTGTAGTCACACTGGAAAATGTTTTCCACAGTCTGTAGACGCTATGCAGAGTGACCTCAGATCATTAGAGAAATCTTCTCCTTATTCTGGAGGATTGACCTTTACTCTACTCCTGCAACCTTTGAACAGAGTGACTTTGTTCTCCACAATGATCTTTCTTCAGGCTGTTTAAGAACTTTTTAATTCTGCTATTTCATCACTTCCTCGTGATTCTGCTGTCTTCCTAACAAGTCAGTACCTGTGAAATTTTGAAACTGCATTTCTTGGTTCTCCAGCTTATACTGCTGAAGAAACCAGGTCATACCAGTATAAGATGGTCTTTACCCGTCGTCAAACAATTCAAACTATGTTTTGGAACTCAACTCAACCAGCTCAATTGTGTTTTAGTTTATTAACTCAAATAAGGTCCCGTCAAGGTCTACCAGATCTGGCCAGGTTAACCGAGATCGTCTACTAGGTAGGGATGAGCAAAAGTACATATTTTCTAAATTGTCTAGTCAGTGGGTTTCCTAATAGTCAAATAATCTGTCATAGGGAAGCTTATGATTAAGTGTTTGGGTTCACTTGACCTTGATCTAATGTGTTTGTCACAGAACGTTTGACCATACTAATTGTATGACAGTTGTTGAATGACTAATTAACCATCTTGACTCATTCCTATAGGTCATCATCAGCCCCAATGGGTTTATCAACCACCTAAACCACCTTGGCCCAGCTAATGGCCAGCTTCAACTATAGCTAGAAACCACATAAAGCTGTCTACCTGGTTTTAGCTGGATTTGGTTAAAGGAACACTCCACTGTTTTTAGAAATATGGGACCCACTTTTTATTAGATGGCCTTAACTATGTACTAACATTTTAGTTAATAATTTGATACATTGCACTTATTGTGTACATACATGTTTTTACATTGTATATACATTTTAAAAAATACCTTAATGTAATTACATCTGTAATTAATTTCTGTAGTTACATTTGTAATTACACTATTGACACTTCCCTTGTACCTAACCCTACCCTTAAACTTACCCATCCCACCACACCTGTCCCTAACCCTACCCGTATCCCACCTCAATATCAGCAAAGGTGTTTTGCAATACAATATGAACACAATAAGTACATTGTACTTAATTTTTGATGTAAGTACATAGTAGTTAAGGCCACCTAATATAAAGTGGTGCCGAAATATGGCTTATTCAACTTCTTTCCTACATTTAGATATGTGGGCAAATGCATTTTTGTCTCAGTGCATGCATTGTTTTAGTTTGGCAGTGTCGCCGCTAGCTTAGCTTAGCATAATGAATGGAATCCTATGTTGCCAGCTAGCATCTCCCGAGTAAAAGTGATCAAAACAAAAAAAAAACCCACCTAATTACTTCTTGTGGCTTGTGTATTCACAACGAATACAAATAGCGATGCAGATTAAGACTAGGCGATTTCATAGGCAGATATTGATTTGGGACTATATTATGGGGAAGCAGAGGCGAAGCACTGCCACTTGGGCGAAGAGATATTAACTCAACACATGAAATCCCCAAACTTTGTTGTGCATGTGTTGCGTGGTATCTCTCTGCGCCCAAGTAGCAGTGCTTCGCCTGTGCTTCCCCATAACATAATAGTCCCAATAGTTTTTTTGGATCACTTTTACTCGGGACATGCTAGCTAGCAACATAGGATTCCATTCATTATGCTAAGCTAGCGGCGACCCTGCCAAACTAAAACAATGCATGCACTGAGACAAAAATGCCTTTGCCCACATATCTAAAAGTAGTAAAGAAGTTGAATAAGTCCTATTTCTAAAAACCGTGGAGTGTTCCTTTATAGGGAAATGCAGATTGCGCTTGTTTCAAAAAAGGATACCATCTCTGCAAGCATAGTTGTAATTTAGTTGATTAGTATACAGCCCTGATAATCTGGAGTTCTCAAAAGCACAACCTTCTTATTTCTTACTTCTTATATACTCGTCTTTAGAAGTGCTGACTATTAATCTAGCCGATGACATTCAAGGAAACTTTTTTGGAGAAAAGACTGATGAATGTCCATGAATGTCCCATGCAGGTTTAAAGGATGACACTGGCCCATATTTTCATGCAAAATTGTCATTGTAGCCTTGCCTGAGTCACTGAACTTTAAAAATAAACTTTAAAGAAAAAAAGTGCTGTGTATCAGCTCAGTAAAGCAGCCTGTTGTAGATTTCAGATTTGATCTTACGTCTAAGAACTGAAGATAATTGTCCCTGTCTGCTCAATGGGAGTGTTTCGCCATTGGGATTCCTGACGTTTATAAAGACTGAGCCAAAAATAAATGAGTGCTCAATCGCTTTGGGTGATAAATGTGGGTCATTTTGCAAGGGCAAGCAAACAGTGAGAGCAGTTACACGTGTGTGCATGCATTTTACTTTGACCAAACAGGAGCATTTGTCCACACAGGGTCATGGCCACTTGAAGTTATTAGCTTTTTGCTCTAGTGTCTTTTCTTCCATGAAAGTCCAGGCTGTCTGTTTTACTCTTAGTATGTGTTAGTCTGACAGCTATGGTTGCATTCTCGGAAGATCTGTAAAACAAATATCTTTTCATGAGCTGGCGAAATTGTAAATATGTTAAATATTTTTGCTTTTTGGACAATTTTAGTCAGAATCATCTTATTGTCTCACTTATGAAACCTATTGACATTTGTCATATGCCACTTTGGCATTCACTTGGTAACATGGCAGTTTAATGAGGTTATAGCTTTTGACAGGAAGCCAGGAATGACCTTTAGAGAAAGACAGACTCAGTGCTGACATACCACCTCCGTGAGTGCACACACACAGCCTGCAGTCAGAGACCAGCCCAGGCATACGAAAACACTCTGGGGCTCCTCCATTTCGGGACATTCCTGTATTATTACATCAGACCCGGTTTTACCTCTTCAGAACTGTGCATTATAATGTTGTTATGCAATTTTAAAAATATTAATTTTGTAGTTTAAAGTTGTCCATTTATCAGCTATAACATGAAAATAGTCAATGTTAAGTCAATTTAAATTTTATTTCATGATGCACATAGTTTTAAAGCAGCTTTACAGAAGGATATTGAAAAATATTTACCAGAATTTTAATATTCTATATATATAAATCTATAAATGTGACATGTTGCTTGCCAACCATGAACAGCAGATATGCTTTTTTCATGTTATGTTGGAATTATCTTAATTTCAAGTTTATGGAACTGTTGATGTCTTCATTGAACACCTCGGATTTGACTGTCATGATGACATGTAAAATAAAAGGTAGTTAAGCGTCTCTCTACCTTCTCCCTACCGTCTTTTTATTATAGCCTATTACCTGGTGAGATTGTTGTTCTACATTATTTTGCAAGAGCATATAGCATTAAATTAATTAATTAATTAATGTTGCGGTTATTTTGTCGTTGCCATAGAAACTAAATATTCCAAAGACGCAAACTGATCAGAGTGAAATCTTAAGAGTTGTCATTTCGTAATTACAGTAATTCCAACAATGTGAACACTGCATTAGGCTATAATGAACAACAATACTTAGTGGAGGAATTGTTTTTGTGACGTTATAATGAATAAATTAGGTTATTTATTGAACATGTGCCTTTTATCATATTGCCAACACACCTTTTTGGAAAAACTGGTTAATTTAGATGTTCTGAGCAAATCAGTTGTTATACAGGTCATCTACTGTTTGTTGTAGTTAATAGTTAAGCTCACAAAATACTGCCTTTTAGAAAGTAACAGAGTGAGAAACAATGTTAGCAGTTTGGTTTGACCTTAACAGAATGAAAACTGGCAGGTTATGGCATATGGAGGAGTGATATTTCAAAGTAAAATCATAAAATCAAATGAATACAATAATGTTTTATGAATGACTGAGACTTAAAACTTTTAAGTGAGACTTAAACATAGGAATAAGTTATCAAATGAATACTTCATACATGGACAAATTATATGTAAGAGACATATTTAAAACGGACTTAATTCATGTTTAAAATAATAAATGAATAAATAACTGTAATTAAATGCACATTTAAAATGGATTAAAAAACATTTGCCTATTTTGATATATAGGCCTGTTTTTTGAGCATCGTTTTTTCAGAGTAAACGTAAAGGCCGATTATCTGCTGATTCATTCTTCAATGTATTATAATGTGGGGAAAGCATTAAATGATCTATTCTCATGCCTGTCTGGTGTGTTTTTGGCATCTGACTGATCTTATCCGAAAGTGTTATGAAACCCTGCCTACAGTATTACCAAACTGAGACCATGCTGTATAACCAAGTCAAACAGGGCCAGGTAAATGCTTCTGCTCTTTTCAAGGATGATTGAATATAAGCCAAAAGTCAGATAAAGTTGAGTAAGGGAACATTGTGTTCATGTTTGTGGAGACTGGGGCATCCATATCTTGAAATATTCAGGCAGGTACTTCTCGGTTTTCGTTTTGAGACTGACCCATTTCTCTCTGAGAAAAAATAATGAAGTGGAGACTTAGAGACCAGCACAAGATCTTTGATAAGTTCCACCTTCTGCGCTTATTTCATATCTGAACATAAAGAATGTATAAGATTAAAAAGAACTATGAAAGATACCATAACAGTTATTAAAAGCATTAATGGTAATAATATAATAAATAAATATCTTTTAAATATATTTTGTTTAATTTATTGTGTTTTAGAAAGTGTTTCACAGTTAGCCATATCCACCATTTTACCGTCTCGATTAATATAGACCGGATATAGTCCGGCTATGAGTAACCCACTTCTAGCCAAAATAACCTTGAATTTGGTTACATGTCGTTTTTCCCAAAATAACTTGCGAGATGTATGATGTTCCGTCATGTAAGCAAAGTCAACAATGATTACATGGTGTTTGGTTTCATTTCTTTGACATGTTCTATGCGTTGATGACTAGTCTATTCTTGGGCAATGGTTAGTAAATATTCTCTGACAGCCAAAATTTTGCTTTGTTTTAGCCTAGGCTATTAGACATCTTTTAAACGCAACATTGAATGCTGGTTATGATAGTAACCACAATGTTTGGTGTGGCATTTTGATCAAATCTAAGGTAGGGATGGATAAAATACATATTTTCAAAATCTTCCAAGTAGTTGGGATCAACAATTTTAGGGAAGCCCTAGATTGAGGTTTATCTTGAACATGCATACATTTATATAATGTAACAGCTAGATGGACCATTAAATCCAAGAGTCACAAGTTCATGTCATCATATACTCACATGTCTGTATGACTTACTTTCTTCTCTGGAACACAAAAGAAGATATTTTAGGATGTTTCAACTATTTGTATCGTGCAGTGAAAGTCTGAAACAACTCTAGACCCCAGTGACTTTTTGTATGGACAAAAAACACAAAAGAAATAAATGGATTGCATTTGCATAAAGTAAATGATAACAGAATGTTCAATTTTGTGTGAACAATCCCCTTAATGCCACTTGCATCACATGACTTTTTGAGATTTTCTTTTTCTTTTTTTCATAATGTTTAATCATATTGCAGCCTGAACTCATGATAAATGATTGTTCTCTTCTGTTCAGTGATCTGATAAGAAACTGAAATGAGGGCATAGTGGTGTTCTCTCTGAGGGCTCCATTGTTGAGGATAACTTGTTTTTCCTTGGTATTGTTTCTCTGTTGGAAAGTGATAATTGCTTTCTGAGTAATGCAGATCAGTGAACTTTCTCATGCACAACCTTTTCTCACAGAACATTTGTCACTGGAGACCTTGACTCCTGATTTAGAGGGTGGGTTGATGGGGATGGAATCGTTCAGCTGAATCAGAACCAGAATCGTTAATTCCAGACAATTTCTATGAAAGATTCTTTTGGGACTTGAAGAAGCACACTTCTTTTTAACACACAAACACAGACACAAGTATATTTAATTTATTGCGAATGTGGTCTCTTTCCTCTGTGTTGCTCAGATGAGGTGGTAGCCTGAGAGAACGGGCACCAGAGATGGATGGATGTGGATGAGCAAGACAGGTTGTGACAGGTTGAAGGGAGAGTGATGTAAGACCTCTGAGCTCAACCAGCAAAATCAGCTTTCTTTGCCGTCTCTGTTCTTGATATCCTGGAGGCTGCACTGGTGCATCATCAAGCTATCAATACTTCACCCCGTTTGACTTATCAAGCGGAAACAGCCAAGACTTTTTGTGGAAATGATGAATGAGTGCTTAAGAGCCCTTTAACGTCTGTAGCAGGAAAGAAAACTCTGCTCTGTGCTCTCAATATGAGAGCAGCCATTTCTCAAACCTAAAGGGTTAGTTCACCCCAAAATTATAATTCTGTCATTAATTGCTCACACTCATGTCGTTCTAAACTTTGACTTTTGTTCATCTTTGGAACACAAATGAAGATCTTTTCTGAGAGCTTTCTGTTCCTACATAGACAGCTACTCAACTACCACTTTGATGAAAATGGATTACACATCGTAATCCATATGAATTGAATGGATTTAATGAGGGAAAAAAGCATTGTCAAATGTAGGAGAATTTCGGACATACAGGTCATCTGGCCACAATGTTGTGTTATTAATAAAGGCAAAGTGCTACGGACAGGCTATTTAAGACAATACTGGCTATGACAAATGCTAGACTAAGACACTTTTATTTTCCAGTGTCCTTGTTACATATGTTACATGTACTTACCATAGTTATAACAGTAAATCATGCATAATTACATGCAACTAACTCTCAACCAAACTCTAATCCTACCCTAAACCTAAGTACATGTTGTTTATTAATATTATTCAGTACTTAAATATATAATTACACTGTAACAATGACACTCTTCTCCGCTCCTCAAATACATAAAACATTAGCTTTTATGTAGTGTTTCTTGAGAAAATTCTGAATTTATTTAAAGAACCAGTTGCATTGCAAACAAGCAGAGATGGTACAAAATGTGTGTGTCACTTCATTCACGATAGAGGTGAGGTTTGACTGACAGTTTGACGATCCAGTTAAGTTATAAAGGTTTGGTCAAAAGCTTTTTCATTGGTTAAAAAGACAATATAAAAGGTTTATGCCTTACAGCAATGATTTATAAACAATATATTTTACATTTATTGAAAAATATGAATATTAATTTACATATATTATATTTGTATTTTGAGAGCATATGGAAACTGACTTGATTAAGTTATTCATAGTACGGGTGTGTGCTAAAATTATTTTAGCAAGATTGGCTTGATATGATTCTCTAATTGGTGGATTTACAGAATCATGGGTGATAAAAGTTTATAATTTATAGTTGAAATTGAAAAATCAGTTCCCCAATGGAGAAAAGAAATGGGATTTTTACTTCTGGAACTGTTGCACTCAATAATGTTCTAGTAACTAGCTAACAACCACTCAAAACACATGGCAACCACCTAGCAATGTGGCATTAACCAGTTGGGGCACATTTCCATTTAAAATCTTTACTTAACAGGACATAGATAGGTTGAGTGAATTTTTTTTCACTTTCATTTGATGTCAGCATAGAAAGGTGACATAAACGGCACCTGCATGGTGTTAAGAGCCTTCCGGCACCTCGCACTAAACCTCAACACTACATCACACAACTCTACGTCACTGACAGAATTTTCTAAAAGCATCCTGAGTGATTCTCAGCATATGATACCCAACATACAGAGAAGTTTCTTCCCTCATCCTGCCACAAGTCCAGAACATAACCTGCCTTGAGCACCCGTTCTACCACCGGCAGAAGCGCATCTGCCTCGTTCCCCTTTCCCCCATTGCCTAGCAGCCAAGCAGAGTGTTGATGTTCGCATAGACACTTCCTGTAAACACTTAAGACACAAGCCTCTCTGTGCACAACAGCCCACTTCAGCGTGAGAAAGTGGAAGTGTCTCATAGTCGAGACTTCCAAAAATATCCCTCTCTGAAAAACTGTAAAAAGGGGAGACGTAGGCGGAGAGTAATATTCTCTCTCTCTCTCTCTCTCTCTCTCTCTCTCTCTCTCTCTCTCTCTCTCTCTCTCTCTCTCTCTCTCTCTCTCTCTCTCTCTCTCTCTCTCCATCTCTCCTTCTCTCATTTAAGAAGTACCACGCAGTGAACTCATCTTTCATTCAGCAGCAGAAGACGAAAAATTGTTCCGTCTATCTGGTCCGACTTTTTATTCCAGTCAGGCTAGACTCCCGAACGCATCTCAGAAAAGCACTTCGTGGCCAGGCCTTCAGTGGGGCTACAGAATATAAATGGGGGTAAATGTGTTTTCCCCTTTCACCGCTGTGTCTGTAAGACCATCTCTAAACGCAATGTGGCTAATTTGATGTGCATTTAAAGGGCTGGTGTTTGTGATTCCGTGGATATTAGCGCTGAGAAGCACTTATTGTGGCTGCGGCAGCCGTCGCAATTTTAGATTGGCAGCGGTTAAAAGCTTTGTGCCGTTTGTATAGGTGCATTAATGTGTGTAGGCTTTCTCTAATAGCAGCTATTCTGTGTTTCAGCTCTGCAGCAGGCATCATGACTACAGCTAGGTACCGACCCACCTGGGACTTGGCCCTGGACCCGCTGGTGTCCTGTAAGTTGTGCCTGGGAGAGTTTCCCTTGGAGCAAATGACCACCATCACCCAGTGCCAATGCATCTTCTGCACCCTGGTGAGTAGTATCTAAACATTTTAATGATTTTAGGTTTAAAAAACATAATAAATATTATTATTATTATTATTATTATTATTTTTTATCAGTATAAAACAAAATTGAATGCATAATAAATAACATAAATAAAACAAAAAATAACATAGGCGATCAAGTATTTACTTTATTATTATTTTATGTTATATGATATATCAATGAATTAAAATAAAACTATTTTATTGTATTAATTGTATTTAAGTTTGAAATAGAAGTCAATGAGAGATTTCCACAAAGACTTAAAATAGCATTATGAAGATTGATTCTTTGGTTTATTTCATTCTTGATTTCTGTCTTTAGGTTTCACTGTCATAGGAATGGAACGTCTAAAAATAAATCAGTGGGATTCTTACATAAGCCTCAGACATTTTGAAATGTGTCTATATATAAGCACAGAGTTCACAGCTATAGACAGAATATCCACAGGCCAAATGAACTGTTTTTTTTATTTCAGCAATGTTATTCACAGTCCAGTAATAAACAGTCGTCTTCAACCCTCTGAGGTTTGCTGTTCTGGCTGTCCCTTTGCTGTGTTATTATACTGATTTGTGAGCAGTTGTATTTATATCTTGAGGTTGCAGGCAACATTTGGGGTAAGAGAGCATCTAGAGCAGGGTAAAGGGGAAACATCTCCTCATCTGACTCTGAGAAGCCTTGTCTTGGTTGTGTCTGAGCTCACTAGAGACAAAACTGTCTTTGTGTCTTAAGCGAAGCATGTTTATGGAAACAACTCCCTCAGACTTTGCCTTGCCAAACATTCCTAAGAGCTCTAGTTTTTGGTGCATTCAGATTATTTTTCTGATCATTTTATTTCATTTTATGTTTTATCGAGAGTGTGAGAGACAGAAAATATGACCTGATTTTTCTTCTGAAGCGAAAATGAAATAATAAAATACGATTTTTTTCACAGCCTATTAAAACAGTGAGTTTGCAAATTGCTAACACTAAAGGATAATTAGTCTTGGACAAGTGACTGCGTCTTCGTTAAATTGAGATGTTATACAGTGTAATTATTTTGAGGAAGTTAACAGTGCATTTCAAGTGGTTAAGTGCTTCTGTTCTCACACGCTCACAGATACAGTGCGCAAATTAAACAGAAAATTAAAAGCAGAATTTGTTTACACCTAATGTGTTTTTCCATATTTTGTATTTTATTAACTTAATTTTTATGTCTTATTATCCTTTTCAAAGTGCCTGAAGCAGTATGTGGAACTTCTCATCAAAGAGGGCTTTGAAACAGCCATCAGCTGTCCAGACTCAGCCTGTCCAAAACGTGGACATTTACAAGAAAGTGAGGTAATGTCAATATACACTACTGTCAAAAAATTGTTTATATATGCAGTGCATAATTATTATGCAAGTTGATATTCTGATGATATCATTTTTTTTCCCAAGCACATTTTGCCAATTCCAAACCAACTACTATTAATTTTGTATTTAATCATTTATACGTGATATATAATTACACAATGTATTCAATGTAGTTCACAACAGCTTGTGATTCTTATTAAGTGTAGGTAATATTTCAGGACACTTTACCATATCAAAGTGTCTGAGATCCTGACACCTTGCACTTCTGGAGACTCCAGGTAGGTTGCCATTCTGGAAAATGGCTGCACTGGAGACTAAAGGGTTCCTGATTGTTTTCACACCTAATTCTTCACCTTAATTCATAATTTTATTGCAATTAACATGTGTCTTATATTTTTGGCCTGTTTTTGTATGACCCTGCTGAACGAATTAGCGTTTGCTGTCTGTTGGTCATGCCTTAATTTTGCGATTTCTAGTATTGCATTAGTATTACATTCTTCTTATTTTAATTTGCTCATTATAATGCTGCAGTCCTTAACTTTTTTTGGTAAAAAATGATCCAAAATCCATTTTTGAGCAGGTACATAACTAGCCAGCGTTCAAAACTATCTTCTTACCTTAGCCCGATTCACAACGGTAAACTTGTAATAATGTGCTATAATTTGAGCGGTACTGGTTGCTTTCCGTGGGAAATTCAAGCATGGCGCCATTTTGAATTTGCGTCATTATGTCACTTCTGTATATATAAAGAAGGAAGGTGTTGTGTTGATACTGCAGGTGGCAAACTTTTCTCACAGCAGCTGGAATAATTAAACATATCATTTTGATGGCGGATTGTAATCCAGAAAGGTCCAAATGTCAATCATCAGTGACAACTGGAGATTCATTTTTTTCTCAGTTGGTCAGAACAAAAGTGGCAGACATGTTACCTACTTGCTCAGATTATTTATTTACTTATTTTGGTCATACTCCAAGACGTAGAATCTGTGATTCCGAAGTACAGTATCAACACCGGTGCGGTGAATGAATGACAGCCACACAAACTCCTCATAACATTGGATTCATCCACGGCTGAGGAGCCGTGCAAACGCTCAACCCACGTGAAGATGATAATTCCACAAATAACTGCAATTGCAGGATTTAAACAGAGATGGCGACAAAGAGAAAAAACTTACGGAATGCAGCTTTAACAGTAAAACCTGCTTAATAATTATGCACACCTGAATATAAATATAATTTACTTCCAGCCTTCCTTAAAAATATATTGCTTATGAATTATTAAATACAAAAAGAATAGTAGTTATTCAGATTAATGTGGTTTGGAATTGGTAAAATGTGCTTGGGGGAAAACAATTATCAGAATATCAACTTGCATAATAATTATGCAAGCAGTGTTAACAATGGACGTTGCATTAATCAAAATTGAAAGGTGACAGTAAATACTTACAAAAGATTTCTATTCAAATAAATCCTATTCTTTTGAACTTTTTGTTCATCAGAGAATCCTGAAAATGTATTTCTGGTCATTGTCTTAAGCATCAAATCATCATTAGAATGGTTTCTGAAGGATCGTGTGAAACTGAAGACTGGAGTAATAATAGCTTCGTCATTACATCAATAAATTACATTTTAAAATATAACTCAAACTTGAAAAAATTCAAACTTGCAAAAATATTTCATAATATTACTGTATTTTAATCTAATAAATGCAGCATTGATGAGCATAGGAAACTTCTTTCAAAAACATTACAAAATCTTACTAAATTACCAAACTTTTGAACGCTAATGTACATTTTCCTTCATTTTGCACAGCTTTTTAATGCAAAATATTTACTATTATAAAACAGATTTGTGATTGGTCAGTACTGCTTTCATGTTAGGGACTTTTTAATTTTACTCTCAGGGTTTTCGACAAGAGGCCACTAGTTTATGAATATACAGATAACACACAGCACTATGAACTAATTACTAACTGTGTCCAACTAATGATCTGTTAAGCAGTATATAATATAGTTATGAGTGGGGAGTTTAAAAAGGATGACTTTGTCAGGATAAATGGGGTTTTAAGAACTATTTTTAAAAAAAACTCTGCAATAGTCACAGCTTCTGAAACAAATACTTTACCATCCAAATAAAAATCCTAAAATGGATGTGCATCTCATCAGGAGGATTTAAAGCTCTTTTAGCATAAAATGGATGCTGAAACCTCTCCACTCTGACTCTCCCCTCCGTGGCTTGCACCACGAAATCCTTCCAAGTATGAGGTCAGTCCTAGGGCAGGGTTCCTCCTCTGTGCTGCAGGCTCATTGTGAGGATGGCTGGCTCGTTCAGTATCAAAGCAGCTAAACCAGATGAATCAGACCCAGATGCAAAGCATCAGAGCAACTAATGTGTCTTTTTTGGCGTTCCTTAAACCCGAAACATGTCGTTTCCGCACTACTAGAATCGCCAAACACAAATTAAACACACAACCTGCTGTGTTGTTTGATCTTGAGACCGTGATTAGATTAGAAACCATATTTGATGTTGAGTGTGTGTTTACCCAGATCAAATTGAAATGCTAAATGCAATATCCGCAAAGCAAAGAGTGCTTTTGTATCCATCAGACCACATTGTTTCATAATATCTTCTTTCTCTCTCCTTTTCTCTCAGATTGAATGCATGGTGGCCACAGAGATAATGCAGAGGTACAGGAAGCTGCAGTTTGAGAAGGGTAAGTGGAAAGAGGAAAGTCTGTCTGTCACTTGGCATCAGACAGCAGCTGATGAGGCATGTGTGCATGTTTGTTGATGGTGAGCTCCATGCTTGCTGTCCTAGATGACTCAGAGTGACTCACAGTAGACATATAGGCCAGTGCAGGTGTGAGGATGAAAGGGATGTGAGTGGACTTGCGCTGGGCACGTGCAGGTCCAGCTGACTTCATTGCTTTCACAGAATGGAGGCTTTTACCTGTACTGTCAGAGCTTATAGTGTAAGGCTTGTCGCCTTCCATTGTCAACTGCTCTTGCTCCTGTTGCATGTCCTCAATCTGGCAACCCGTGTGAGCGTCAAGTTTTTTTAAATTTATTTTTTGATACATCTCTTAATTGGAGGATCAAAGATGTAACATTTTACAGGAAGTAAAAGAGTTCTCCAGTTTCATTTTATCTTAACAACATTAACAACTACAACCCCCCCCCCAAAAAAAAACAAAAACAAATTATAATTATATTTAACCACATTCTGGGAGAACAACTTTTTCCCCTTTTTCTCTTTTTTTTTTCATTCTCCCCTTCCCTCTCCTCCACTTCATTCTCAGGGAACTAAGGTTACAGTCATAACCAAAGACGTTCCCTTTCGAAAGGGAACTCGCGATGCGTCGGAAAGACAGGTAGCGTCTTTCCGACGCAGCATCTCGTTCCCTGTTCTCAGGGAACTAAGGTTACAGTCGTAACCAGAGACGTTCTTCAAAAGAGTCAAGGATTTACACAATAAAAATCAAGCACAGACCT
Organism: Gobiocypris rarus; assembly: GCA_023029165.1. Taxonomy (NCBI): domain Eukaryota; kingdom Metazoa; phylum Chordata; class Actinopteri; order Cypriniformes; family Gobionidae; genus Gobiocypris; species Gobiocypris rarus. The sequence goes on from CM040925.1 coordinate 26,913,296, forward strand.
GCATACCCACATTTCGAAAGCAGTTGGTTAGCCAGGTTTTAAACGTACATTTTCACAGTTGTTGATCAGGCTGAGAGCGTCGAGTCCTAGGAGGAGGGGGTGGAGGAAACAACCAAGATAATAAAACATCAGATTAATTGAATTGCATCAAGAAGCTCTTGTTTTAGCTGACAGACTTCAATCCTTAAGACATATGTGATGATGTTGACATTTACATTATTTACATTTTAAGAGAGAGAAAATTGTTTGAATAAATTACTTGTTAGATGATCTAAACAGTGCACCTCTGTGTACGTTAATTAAAAATATATAAATGAATATGAGTATTTATTTTATTATTCCTTATTAATTTCTAAAAAAATTTGAATGTTATTAAATATAAAGCACCTATTGTGTTATTTTTTTAATTAAGTATTGTTAGAATTTGTTATATGATGCAAAATAAGTTTGAATTAACTTTCTACAGAATAAACACAGCATTCCAGAACAACTTGTGCTCACAAATTTGCAAGGCATTGTCGGATCATTGAAAGTAAATGTTGTATTTTGTGAATATAATGACTGTCTTAAAAACAAATGGTGCAACCAAAATAAGTACGGAGTAACAAACTAGCTAGTCATTACTGAACCTCTAGTGTGGACTCCTATTTAAGATTAAGTTATTTACGAACATAGAGTAAACTATAAACAGTTAAAATCCAGAATTGCATTAATCCAGGATAAAAAAATACCCCTTGGCTAACAATTTGAAATGTGAGAGGCATAACTTCATACCTTTTGGCAGTACAATTTCCAAAGCATGGCTTCATAATTCAGAGCAAGGCCGTAACCTTGTCTTGAACTTTGGGGGCATTTTTTTATTTTTATAAAGCATAAAGAAACAGTACAGAAACATAATCATAGGTCTAATTCTTGTTGGGAAATAACTATTTTGGGACTATTTGAAAACAATATTTGCATTAATTTACATCAAGTATATTATTAGTCCTGAGATTCTTCGCATTGCGTAAAAACATAGATCTCCTGTTGATTTTCCAATTCCATAGTGGTCTGGTGGTAAAATTTTAGTAAACCGTTAGAATCCATATAGTTTTTTTTCTTCATTAAAATCAAATATGTTCATCAATGATTGTATTTTAAGAGCAGGGACACGTTTGTGTGCATTTTGTTTTGTGATTTCACCGGACAGAATACAGTCTCTCTCCGCAACAGCATGTGATAGATTGACGCGCTCGTCTGTGTGTATGAAGACTGTGCAGTGTGCATGAGCCAAAAGAGAACATAAACCCAGCCTACTTTCATTTGATTGGCCATCGCAGTCATTTTGACATGGACGAGCGCTGACCACTGTGGTAAACCACTACAATGTAACTTTTAAACCTTTTTGTCATCCTAACAACAACATACAGAGCACTGCATAATGAAGTGCAGCAGAGCAGTGCAAGATTTTCAAATATTGGGGGGGACAATTCGGCCATTTCTAATTATTAGGGGGGACTTGTTCCCCTCAATGTCTATTGTGGTTACAGCCAAACCTTCTGTGAAAACACAATTCTGGCTGTATTCTCTAAGTTTAAAAGACTAACAAAGAGTAAATTAGACTATTGCTAATTGGATACACTTGATCAAAAGCATGAAGGTTCCCTTAAACAGAAAAGACCTGAGGCTCTGTACTATATGCCCGGCATATGAATCTTCTCTTTCATCATTTTCATCAGTAGGGGATCCAGGCTCTGGACGCTGATAGTCTCCAGTTGTTTGAACACAGGATACATTTACTTGAGAGAGATTCTCTGTGTACCCCTCCAGTGTGTTACATTACTTTGAAAAAGACATAAGGGAGAAAAATAAATGTAGTTACATATTGCAGTTTTTCTGATGCTGCTAACTGCCCTCTCTGACCCTGTTTACTCCTGGTATTAAGATGCATTTTGGTCGATCGGATGACAAGTAGACGAGGGAGACACATCCTCGTTGCCATCTGATGTTTTAATCTGGTGTCTCTTTTGTCCACTTTCAACCACTTCTTTCAACACTGTGTGTGTGTGTGTTAGAAACATAGACTGTAAAAAAATATTGACAACGCACTTTCACTCTCTTCCAGGGTCCCAATATGGCGCCGACATCTTGCGCTGATTCGGGTCTGCGCAGTAGTGAACTTGGGACCCGAATCTGCGCAGTAGTGTATATGTATAATAGTAGGCGGAGAGTAGGTGGTCTTTTGTGGCTGTTCAAACGCATTCGACCACTTGAGCGTCTACACTATGCAATCCGGTCTAATGTGTTCTCGACTACCTGTGGAAGTGGTCGAAAGTGGACAAGCTCAAAACATTTTAGACACTGTTTACACCTGTATTTACGTCGTTCACTTGTGGTCCAATCGACCAAAACACATCTTAACTCTTTCCCCACCATTGGCGGACATGTGAAGAAGAATCAGAAAAAAGCGATATCATATGTAAGCAGATGCATACCTGTATGTAAAATAACGTGATCAACATTTAAACGGCATATAAATCAATACTGCCTAATATTACCAAATGAAAATGTTGACCCAGGATGAGCTATAATTGAATCCGAACATGTTTTTCTCAGCTTTTGCTCAAAATGTTGCTTTTTTATGAAACTTACCCACATTCAAATGTTGATTAAAAAAATATGTTAAGCTAGAATACAACATTGTTTGTTTAAAAATATTCTGGAGGCCATTAATATAATAAGAAATATATAATAATAAAAAATGCTGGCGGTGGCTGGCAACCGTAAAACACTGGTGGGAAAAGAGGTTACACCTTCATACCAGGTGTAAACAGTCCTCTGTTTCCTCTTGGGTCTGTATTGAAGGTTTTCATAGTGTCATATGAGAACCATGGCGGCAACATCCTCATAAATAAGAGATTTGCATAGAGAGAGGAAGTAAAAATCCATTCATTTAGCCCATTAGTGTTCTAGGGAACTGGAGTGGAATGTTGGTTATAACATATCCACACTCCCAGAAACTGAGCCAATAGTTCATATGGAGTCACGTGTGGCCTGGCGTGTCAGATGGAGAGGCTGTGCGTGAGTGTGTTGGGTTTGTCACAGTGCACATCAAGACGGCTAAAAATGGCTGTCAGCAGATATTACTGAAAGTCATCTTTCTAATATAATTGCCCTACATTACATTACATAATCATAGCCATATAGTATGTCACTAACAGACCTGTTATGCATTCATCAGGCAAATGAGCGGGTAAAACCATTATGAAACAATCAAAGCCATATATAGGGATCATAATATCATAGACACTTGGGATGGACTGTGATGTGGATCAGTAAGCAACTCCTAGAAACCACCTCAAAATCACCTTTGCAAGCCCCTAGCACAATGACTTAGCAACTGCATAGCTACACCCAGACATCCAGATCTTTTGCACAGGCAAGTCCCACTCACATTTTATCAGAATATATAAATCTAGCTACTACTAAATGTAATTATTTATTGAACAGCATTGTCTCCGCCTCCTATTGTGCTCAGTCGTAAAATCACCATTATGCACAGGCCTCATGCAGCTTTTTGCTTTAATGAAATTTAACTAATGAATTTATGCAAAGCTATGATAAGTAGCAACTCTGGTATCTCATTCCTGAGGGCAGATGAGGCCAAAGCTGCTCTTTTCTATTACCCCTCCATCTCAGATGGCGTAACCATGGTGACCTGTCAGCCTGCATCAGCTGTAAGCAGCCTAAAATATACACTCACGGACTCTGCGTCTGATCTCTCTTCTCTCACCCCCCCTACAGAGGTGTTGCTGGACCCAAGCCGGACCTGGTGCCCTTCCTCCACGTGCCAGGCCGTGTGCCAGCTGAAGGAGTCTGACACGGCGCATCCGCAGTTGGTGCGGTGCAACGTTTGCACACTTGAGTTCTGTTCCGCCTGCAAGGCCAGCTGGCACCCGGACCAAGACTGCCAGGAGAACGTTCCCATCACCTCGTTTCTACCTGGAGAAAGCAGGTACTATTGCCTGTTAAAGAAATTATCTAGGTTTAGTATAAGTTGTGCTTAAATGACAGCACTTGTGACATAATGTTGTCATTCTTACTTGTCTTTCCTTTAAAAAAAAGTGACCTTGAGGCACTTAAAATACGACAAAACATAAACAACATGCGTGTTAAAATGTTTTTTTAGTGTGAAAAAAAACAAACGTTTTTTGCCATGGCAACATACTGTAATGTCTAAAACTGATTGTAAAAATGACAGAAAATAACAGAAACAACTTTAGAGCTCCAATAATACACAAGTTTAAGGAGAAAAATTTATGTAAGGGGTTTTATCAAATTCAAAACATTCAACCATTCAAAATGTTGGGGTCAGTAAGATTTTTGAAAGAAACTGATATTTGTATACTGCAAGGATGCATTAAATTGATCAAAAGTTAAAAAAAGATGTCTATTTCAAATAAATACTGTCCTTTTGAATGTTTTTCAACATCAAAGAATCCTGAAAAAAAACTTAGTTTTCACAAAAATATTGAGCAGTTAAAATATAAAATATTATTGAGAACAATGTTTCTTGAGCACCAAATCAAAATTATTTCTGAAAGAATTATTTCATGTGTCATGTGAAAGCACTTATTTTAAATGTTATTGATTTTTTTCTGTATTTTTGATTAAATAAATGCAGTCTTGGTGAGCATTTATTTTTGACTTCTGTCAAAAATATTTTAAAAATATTTGGCGGTGTAAGTTTCACATTTCTGCTTTCAAATCCACTGAAAATGGGCCACATTCACTTCATTTGTAAGTGGCTCATGTAACCCTTTTTCTATAAAGAAAATGAGGGACGAGTCAGAATTAATTATTTTTGGGGGTTACATTGTGCCACTAATGCTGTAGTCTATCTTGTATCTGAGGTTATCTTATCCTGTACTTTTCTATTTCTCGTCTTGTCTACTTCGCATTCATCAGCATCTACGCCTCAGTGTAGTTTTGTCTCTTTGATGTGCATTTAAACACTCCCATCCTCCCTCCTGGTCGGTATGTGAATGCAGCTGTCACGATGAAGCATGTACAGTGTAATGATGTTCGATTTTGATAAGTCGACATGAGATTTGAGATAAAATACCTAAATCCGTCTGTTTTTCTGCACTATTGAACATGCTCATCATTCAGTCGAAGAATAGATATTCAGCTTCTAGATGTTGAAGAGTGATTTTCTCTCTGCTCAGTAAGCCAGAGATTCATGCACAGGTGTTATTTGACATTCATGTCACACGCACACTTGATTCAAAAGCAAAAGCATCATTGAGCTGAGTTTCTGATCCTTGATCTTGGGTCACACAGGAATGAACACTCAGCCAGCTCTGAAGTGAATTGCTTCACTAATAATACTCCACTAGTCATAATACTCAAAAAGAGCCTTTCAAGTTTACAGCTCAATTTCTTTATCATTTCATGTTTGTGATTGCGCCTGAACTCCAAAGAATATCTCAGAGTGAGGGAAACAGATGGCATGAAATCAAAATGCACCCCATTTACACTTTAAACAGACTGTTGTTTCCTTAAGCTATGAGCTGACCTGACTCTTAAAAAAGTATAAATAATATATTTTTAAATACATTTTAAAAAATGTATTTCATAGCCTCCCTATGAACTCAAGCAATGGCCTGGACTGTATATATATATATATATATATATATATATATATATATATATATATATATATATATATATACACACACACCTAAAGGATTATTAGGAACACCATACTAATACTGTGTTTGACCCACTTTCGCCTTCAGAACTGCCTTAATTCTACGTGGCATTGATTCAACAAGGTGCTTAAGGCATTCTTTAGAAATGTTGGCCCATATTGAAAGGATAGCATCTTGCAGTTGATGGAGATTTGTGGGATGCACATCCAGGGCACAAAGCTCTTGTTCCACCACATCCCAGAGAGGCTCTATTGGGTTGAGATCTGGTGACTGTGGGGGCAATTTTAGTAATTTTAGTATAGTGAACTCATTGTCATGTTCAAGAAACCAATTTGAAATGATTCAAGCTTTGTGACATGGTCACAAGAGGATGGGTACATGGTGGTCATAAAGGGATGGACATGGTCAGAAACAATGCTCAGGTAGGCCGTGGAATTTAAACGATGCCCAATTGGCACTAAGCGGCCTAAAGTGTGCCAAGAAAACATCCCCCACACCATTACACCACCACCACCAGCCTGCACAGTGGTAACAAAGCATGATGGATCCATGTTCTCATTCTGTTTACGCCAAATTCTGACTCTACCATCTAAATGTCTCAACAGAAATCGAGACTTATCAGACCAGGCAACATTTTTCCAGTCTTCAACTGTCCAATTTTGGTGAGCTTGTGCAAATTGTAGCCTCTTTTTTCTATTTGTAGTGGAGATGAGTGGTACCCAGTGGGGTCTTTTGCTGTTGTAGCACATCCGCCTCAAGGTTGTACGTGTTGTGGCTTCACAAATGCTTTGCTGCATACCTCGGTTGTAACGAGTGGTTATTTCAGTCAAAGTTGCTCTTCTATCAGCTTAAATCAGTCGGTCCATTCTCCTCTGACCTCTAGCATCAACAAGGCATTTTCGCCCACAGGACTGCCACATACTGGATGTTTTACCCTTTTCACACCATTCTTTGTAAACCCTAGAAATGGTTGTGCTTGAAAATCCCAGTAACTGAGCAGATTGTGAAATACTCAGACCGGCCCGTCTGGCACCAACAACCACGCCAAACTCATAATTGCTTAAATCACCTTTCTTTCCCATTAGGACATTCAGTTTGGAGTTTCAGGAGATTGTCTTGACCAGGACCACACCCCTAAATGCATTGAAGCAACTGTCATGTGATTGGTTGATAAGATTATTGCATTAAGGAGAAATTAAACAGGTGTTCATAATAATCCTTTAGGTGAGTGTGTATATATAAATATACAGGTCCTTCTCAAAAAATTAGCATATTGTGATAAAATTTCATTATTTTCCATGATGTAATGATAAAAATTAAACTTTCATATATTTTAGATTCATTGCACACCAACTGAAATATGTCAGGTCTTTTATTGTTTTAATACTGATGATTTTGGCATACAGCTCATGAAAACCCAAAATTCTCAAAAAATTAGCATATCATGAAAGGTTCTCTAAACGAGCTATTAACCTAATCATCTGAATCAACTAATTAACTCTATACACCTGCAAAAGATTCCTGAGGCTTTTAAAAACTCCCAGCCTGGTTCATTACTCAAAACCGCAATCATGGGTAAGACTGCCGACCTGACTGCTGTCCAGAAGGCCATCATTGACACCCTCAAGCGAGAGGGTAAGACACAGAAAGAAATTTCTGAACGAATAGGCTGTTCCCAGAGTGCTGTATCAAGGCACCTCTGTGGGAAGGAAAACGTGTGGCAAAAAAATCGCTGCACAACGAGAAGAGTTGACCGGACCCTGAGGAAGATTGTGGAGAAGGACCGATTCCAGACCTTGGGGGACCTGCGGAAGCAGTGGACTGAGTCTGGATTAGAAACATCCAGAGCCACCGTGGACAGGCGTGTGCAGGAAATGGGCTACAGGTGCCGCATTCCCCAGGTCAAGCCACTTTTGAACCAGAAACAGCGGCAGAAGCGCCTGACCTGGGCTACAGAGAAGCAACACTGGACTGTCGCTCAAATTTTGCATGTCATTCGGAAATCAAGGTGCCAGAGTCTGGAGGAAGACTGGGGAGAAGGAAATGCCAAAATGCCTGAAGTCCAGTGTCAAGTACCCACAGTCAGTGATGGTCTGGGGTGCCTGCTGGTGTTGGTCCACTGTGTTTTATCAAGGGCAGGGTCAATGCAGCTAGCTATCAGGAGATTTTGGAGCACTTCATGCTTCAATCTGCTGAAAAGCTTTATGGAGATGAAGATTTCGTTTTTCAGCACGACCTGGCACCTGCTCACAGTGCCAAAACCACTGGTAAATGGTTTACTGACCATGGTATTACTGTGCTCAATTGGCCTGCCAACTCTCCTGACCTGAACCCCATAGAGAATCTGTGGGTTGTTGTGAAGAGAAAGTTGAGAGACGCAAGACCCAACACTCTGGATGAGCTTAAGGCCGCTATCGAAGCATCCTGGGCCTCCATAACACCTCAGCAGTGCCACAGGCTGATTGCCTCCATGCCACGCCGCATTGAAGCAGTCATTTCTGCAAAAGGATTCCCGACCAAGAATTGAGTGCATAACTGAACATAATTATTTGAAGGTTGACTTTTTTTGTATTAAAAACACTTTTCTTTTATTGGTCGGATGAAATATAGACATTTTTTGAGATAGGAATTTTGGGTTTTCATGAGCTGTATGCCAAAATCATCAATATTAAAACAATAAAAGACCTGAAATAGTTCAGTTGTTGTGCAATGAATCTAAAATATATGAAAGTTTAATTTTTTTCATTACATTATGGAAAATAATGAACTTTTATCACAATATGCTAATTTTTTGAGAAGGACCTGTGTATATATATATATATATATATATATATATATATATATATATATATATATATATATATATATCCATCGCACTATGATTGGATATGATCGGTTATGATTTGATATGATTGATTCATGTAATAAATCCCGCCACTTGCTTTTGTGCGCTTTTTAGATATCACCAGCCATTTAGATATCGCCGTTTATGTCAGGTCAAAATCAAACTTGAAATGGCTTGAAAACTTGTTGACTGTGGGGTTTTTAATGAGTAATCAGCTCTGGGAAATCAATGTCTGTGTCTGTGAGCAGTATGTACAAGCTTGATGATTGCTGAAAATAAGTTGAACATTAAAAGAGAAACTGAACATTAGTTGACAAATGTTAGTTATTATTTCGGAATAAATGTAAAAATTTGTAAAAACATTTGACCTGATGAAATGTATTCTTGGTTTAAATAAATAAAAACATTAGTGTAAAAATACAAAATAGAATTGTATTTGGCCTCTCTTTTTATGTAATGTTTATTTAACCAGGGAAATGTAATGGACATAAATTTACATTTGATATAAAAAAATGTGAGGACTTTGCCTCCTCATTTTAAATCACCACTGTATATATTCTTACTGATGATTTCAAGATTATGATAGGTCATTTATGCTATTTTTGTGTTAGTCATATAGTTATACTGGTAACAAACCAATAGAATTTGCAATACAACACAGAATACCAAACAGAATACCATTTTTTACCTCAAACGTTTGTATAAATGTTTGTTTATATAACTCAACAGTGTATGTATAATCAAATCAGATCAAATTTCTACTATTATGGTTATTAATAGTACTCAACTAAACTGCAGTGTTGCAGTACTGTGAGTCAGATTCAGCCCCTTGAGTTCTAAGGAGGAGCTGCTGCTGTTTTACTGGCTATAAGGGGTTTTCTGCACAGTGTCACTTCTCTTCGATCAATAGACTGGGAATTGTCCTGGAAATGAATGGGCTTGTACTTGTCATCTCGGTCCCTGTGGGTCAGCCTCTTCATTACCAGTGAACACTGTCCCTGGCTCACAACTCTTTAGTACATATAAAAGAGATGGGTCTGTCTGGGTGGAAAAAGAATCGACTGCAGTACCTGTACCATGATTTTTTTTTATTTATTTATTTTTTTGTGTGAAAAGGGATCATTTCAGAAATGCAACCATACTAAATTTCTCTGCTGATACCAATAGCAGATTATTCAGAATATTTGCCAATACCAATACCGATAAAGTCTCTTTAGACAGCAGAGAACAAACTATTATATTCAACTGCTTTTTGTTTTCAGATATAATAATTATGCTCAAATAATACAAACTGTTTATTTTTTTGTGACAACTGAAAGTTTGTGTACTACTCATTTGCACATAATGTAGTTTTCTTAAACACTTGTCTTCATGACAAATATATATTCAAACATACATATATAATTAAATCCTCTAAATAAGCTTTTCTTCTAGCTAACTAATGAACTGTGAACATTGGAAAACTTTCCTGAGGTAATGCATCATTAAAGGAGTAGTTCACTTTAAAATGAAAATGACCCCTTAATTTACTCACCCTCAAGTCATCCTAGGTATGACTTTCTTCTTTCTGATGAATACAATCAGAATTATATTAATAAATATCCTGATGCTTCCAAGCTTCTTAACAACTCAATGGGCGGGGTGTGCAGAAAAGCACATCCATCCATAGGAAACATACTCCACATGGCTTTAGGGGGTTAATAAAGGCATTCTGAAGCGAATCGATGGGGTTTTGTAAGAAAAATATCCATATATATAAAACTTTATAAAGTAAAATATCTAGCTTACGGCAGTTTAACACCTCTTACAGTTCAAAACGTTTGCACTACTTTCTTGTGATAAGTCACGCAAGTTACGCTTTTTCCGCAAGTTGAATACAGAAGGCTAGATATTTTACTTTAATAGTATAACTCCGATTGTGTTCATCAGAAAGAAGAATGTCATATACACCTAGGATGGCTTGAGGGTGGGTAAATCATGGGCAAATTTTCATTTTAAAGTGAACTACTCCTTTAAGTGACATTGTCACAAGCTGTTTTAATGACGTGTCTCCACTGCTTGAGCTTTTATATGAGACATGATACATTTCAGTAAGATGTACTGTATCGATCAACATAGTTTTTGATGTCCATCGATGTTTTTTCATGCTATAATTCATATTAAAGTGGAAGAAACTACTAGTGCTTCACGCTGTAAACTGAGGCGCTACAGCGATCTGTCACATCACATTTAACAGCGTAATTTATTGTTTGAATTTAATGATAAAATGGACATATTTTGAAAGCTGAGACTTTGTTTCTTATTAGACGTAAGCACAAAGCTCTTTGCGATTGTATGAAGGGAGGCGTGCTACAGGCTATATAAAGATAGATATAAATAATGGGGCGGCAGTCGTGGGGCGTGATCGTGGGGCGTGATCGTGGGGCGGCAGTGGCTCAGTGGTTCATGTAGATTGTCTGCAAACCGGAAGGTTGGTGGTTCGATCCCCGGTTCCACCTGACCAAGTGTCGAGGTGTCCATGAGCAAGACACTTAACCCCAGCTGCTCCCGACGAGCTGGATGGTGCCTTGCATGGCTGACACCGCCGTCAGTGTATGAATGAGTGAGTGAATGGGTGAATGTGAGGCAATATGTAAAGCGCTTTGGATGGCCATTGGTCTGTTAAAAGCGCTATATAAATGCAGTCCATTTTACCATTTAATGGTGTAGGGATAAACTGTGGCTTGAACTACAGGTGATTCGCTTTAACTTCGACAACCCTATTTTTTTCACACACAGTACGATTTGAAGTCCTCCCCTTTTTGATTGATCATTAATTTAGATTTTTTATTAATTTTTTTATTTGCTTTTATTGGCCGATTCCGATTATTGGGCGATACATCAATGCATCGCTAATAATATTAACATTTACTCTTATCTTTATTTTAGTTCATTCTTTAAGGCGGATGATGACGACGCCCCCATCAAACGCTGTCCCAAATGTAAAGTGTACATAGAAAGAGACGAGGGTTGTGCCCAGATGATGTGTAAGAACTGCAAGCATGCCTTCTGCTGGTACTGCCTGGAGTCTCTAGACGTAAGTACTCAGAGATCAAAATATCTCCGCTTAACACTCTTAAAGACCCCCTGTGGTGAAAATCAAGTTTTTTAATTTTGTTTATATGTCTATTTAGTGTTTTTAATATGATTTAAGACAAATTCATAAGTCAACACCATTGCTGAGTATTTTTTTCCTTAAAACTGCAGTGAAAAAAAAAGACAGTCTCCCAAACTCAGTCTTTAATGCCGGTGTTTCTTATGTCACAAACTACCTATGTAACCAATCACGTCAAAGTGCAGGCGGGCTTTAGCATATCGTTAACTATAACAGCTCTGAAGCAAGGGAGTCTCAAGAGAAGCCATGTTTATCCCGGTATATTTTTTTGTTGATAAGAAAAATCGGGTACATTTCTCAATATACCAGGTGAATTATATATATGATGTGTATTATGATGTTATGATGAACTATATGCTTTTCTCCACTGATGTTCCCAGCTGTTCAAAGGCATTTTAAGGAGGCTGATTTTTTAGAAGGCAGCTGTGTGACAGACAGCTGGCTAACAGGAACATGGTTTATGTAACATTAGCAACACATTATTAGCTGTTTGATAATGTAGTCAAGCCAAAGGCTAATCATATTAATTAACGTTATGTGTCTGATGTTGTAGTCGAGCCTTTATGAGTGAGTGGAGGCGGGGATCATTTGCATATTCATGGCTCCGTGTATACAAAATGAAGCAAGGGTGAAGAGTTACATTCAAGCTATTTTAAGGCATGAATCCATTTTTTTTCACAGGACAAAACATTGAAATATGTACATTTTGGTGATCAAAGATGAGTTTTAAGTGATAAAATGACTGGCTATCTTACTGTATTTTTATTGGAAATGTGCGCACCACTGAGGCGGTATGTTAGTCCTTCAATCAAGGCCGTAAATGCAACAGTGTCCTTCACACAGCTGTTCCGAACACCCATGTAGATAATGACCGGCCTCTTGTAAATTGTGTGTTTGACAGGACGATTTCCTCCTGATCCATTATGACAAAGGACCCTGCCGGAACAAATTAGGCCACTCCAGAGCCTCGGTGATCTGGCACAGAACGCAGGTGGGTGCTCACGGGAAGGAGCACACGTTTTCTTCCACATTTTCTTTTCTCTGCCGTGTTCAAAGTGAGTACACGTGCATCTACACGTGACCGAGTCATAGGCAATCATTCAGACACAAGTGTTTATTCATGAAGTAAGTGCTTGTCTGCTTCGAGCAGGTGATACCTGCTGTTTCCCAGCAGATTATATGTAAGAAGGTCACTTTGGTGCAAATTCACTGAAATTATTCACCAAATGATGGAGAAGAGCAGTAGAATCAGCTGTATATTTACAGCAGTTTAGAATAGAGCATCTTAAAAGGCCAACCCGGGTACTTATACCTCCTTTTGTGTTTCCTTTGTTTAGACTAAATAATGATAGGAGAATGTCACATTTGAAAAGGCTGATTAAAAAAAAAAAGAAAAGAAAAGAACATATCAACTTCGTTCATATTCAAGCATTTTTCAACACAAGGCTCATTAGTCCCACTGTCCATTATGTATTTCTTAATAGCGTTGAAAAAATACATTTTCTTATGGTTGAAAAATCAGCACAAATAGTGTTGGATAAAAGCCTTTAAGCGATGTCATTAGGAACGGAGAGAAACATAGTATGCAGAAACGGCTGTTTGAAACAATCCTCCAAAACTTTGAAACAACTTTATAAAAAATATGCTGTAAACCATTTATAGTATTGCCATTTCATGACAATTAAACATTTGTAGAAATAAGAATGTGAAAAATCTCTAAAATATTTTATCATTAAAAATATATAGTTTTATTTAATTATAATTTAAGTATTTTAATATTATAATGTTAATATTTATTTTGGTACCATGTGTTATGCTAAGGTAAATTTTAATAAAATAAAAACATTGTATGAATATTTCAATTACAGCATGAAATTAGTATTAATATTTTTGTAATTTACAATAATGTTGAATTTCTTTATGCAAAATGTTTTTTTAGGTTTTTCTTTTAATTTTGAGGTGTAATTCTGTCTTATTCGCCTTATGAACCTTGAGTTCAGAAAGACTTTGGTCACATGCTCATCATTTCATATGCTGATCATAATGTTGAAAAGGTGAGATGGCCCTGAAACTATGGAGAGCTTTCACTACTTTTGCACAAAGACATCTGTTGCTCTGCAGGGAAGAGTGAGTCATATTAAGCTTCATGAGAGCGTAGCGGCTCTTCTCCAGCCCTACGAGTTTGCATTTTACAAAGCTTCATCCGAGCAGCATCAGAAATTTGATTCTTTATGAATTAGTAAAGACGGAGATGCCGGTCCTGGGCTTGAACCTCAGGGTTTGCCAACACTCTTCCATTACGCAACTTCACTCTCCTCCTCTCATGCCATTCCACACAAGAGCTCTGATAAAAAAGAGACATAAAATGGAGGGACATATACATAGAAACAGAAATCGTGTGCAACGTTAAAATTTGTCTTATGATAAATGGGTATTGTCATCTTCGGAATGCTGAGAAGATTCCGCATAGAAGAATAGAGGTCTATTGTATCCTAATCCCTGTTCAGAAATTAGGTTTTGTTGTGCATCCAGAGAAAATCAATTTTACATGGTGTTCCTAGAGTGATGTGAAATATGTGTAATTTTGTTGGCCCATGACGTTGACAGATTCTATATATATAGTTCATGCATAGAATGAACTCAATCTCTGTTCCATTTTGTTAAACGTTATAAATTCCAAGGATCTGACGCCCCTATGTGGTGAAAGATGATGCAGCATCAGAACAGTGAATTTTGTTCCTTTTCTTACTTGTATTGATTGAAGAGTACTAGAAATGATAGTGAGAAGGAGGGGGGATAATATTAGGAAAGAAATGTTTTCATATATTGTCTTTCTTTTATAAAAAAATTTAAAAAAGCATAACAGTTATTTATCTTGTGAAAATTTCAATAAAAAAAAAATACTGTATATATTAATGCTCACTACACATTGTACGATATTAGGCTGTCCCAGACAAAAGATGACCAGTTGTGGTGATTTCTGTGATTATGGCTCCTAAATGGTTGTCCTGCGTCGTACAGTGAGAGCAGCTCTAAGACGGCCATTGTCATGGTCTTGCGACCAAAGATAGCCTGCAAGCATTTTATGACTGTGTCAGAAATTTAGCATGATCATCTCACAGTGTGTTTGCTGCTATGACCTACATCTACTGACTAGCCAATAAAAATGAAACATGAAATGTCGTGTTGATCAACGTGATATGGTGCTAATACTTAAACCTACTTACCTCAAGCTCCATTTACAAAATTGGCATACCAAGTTGGCCTCTTTTCTCTAGCAATGACCGCGTCCATATTCTATTCCATATTCATCTTGCTCTATTTGTTTCACTGTAAAAAAAATATTGTTGGTTTAACTTAAAAAAGCAAGTAACCTGAGTAACCTGAAATTTTTAGTTCATTTAAATAAAAAATGTGAGTAAATACAATGAAGGAAATTGGTTAAATAAATAGAAACTCAAAATATTATTTTATCTGAACCACATAAATAAATTAAATAAATTTTGATAAATCATGAAAATAGCACAATTTGGAATGTTTCACTAATTGCATTATAACAAATACAACACAATTACACAATATGTTTACAAAATCTTTTAATAACATTTGAATAAAACGTGATGTCGATTCTGAAAAATGTTCATTCAATTAACCAAAAAAATGTATTTCAATGAACTCAAAATTTTAAGGCAACCAGGTGTACTGTAAAAAATATTGTTTATTTAACTTAAAAAAGCAAGTAACCTGGTTGCCTTAAAATTTTGAGTTCATTTAAATAAAACTTTTGAGTTAATACAATGAAGGAAATTGGTTTAATAAATAG
The DNA here is from genome assembly GCA_023029165.1 of Gobiocypris rarus. Classification (NCBI taxonomy): domain Eukaryota; kingdom Metazoa; phylum Chordata; class Actinopteri; order Cypriniformes; family Gobionidae; genus Gobiocypris; species Gobiocypris rarus. The sequence continues at coordinate 26,928,811 of CM040925.1, forward strand.
AAACTCAAAATATTATTGTATCTGAACCACATAAATACATTTTTTTTTTTGATAAATCATGAAAATAGCACAATTTAGCATGTTTCACTGCATTATAACAAATAAAACACAATTACACAATATTTTTACAAAATCCTTTAATAATATTTGAATAAAGGGTGATGTCGATTCTGAAAAATGTTCATTAAATTAACTCAAAATTTTAATTTCAGTGAACTCAAAATTTTAAGGCAACCAGGTAACTTACTTTTAAAATATTTTTTCACAGTGTAGCGCATGATGATGTTTATTTTATTCTTTTATACTATCTTGCGCTGTAGCCTACAATTCAATAGGTGTCATCATCGTACAGTCTACATATGTCATACCCAAGTTTATTAGATCCAGTGTGATATGTAATAATCTGATTGCCAAAATTACAGTCTAATGCAGGCATAAGATGTGTACACTCAAATGTACTCACTGAGTAAGGGAAATGCATTATTAGTTTTTACTTGATGGTTAAACCACTTGACATTACATTTAAACTTGTCTTGAAAATAGTATGAAAGTTTTTCCAAACTAAATGAAACCAACATGAATGCAAAAAGTACAAGAGAACCTGTTACATGTGTTTTTCCTTGTGAACGCTCTAATATATCATTGACTCTCATATGGCGTTTTCATCTCTTTAATCTCCGCAGGTAGTTGGAATCTTTGCTGGTTTCGGCCTCCTCTTACTAGTAGCCTCTCCGTTCCTGCTGCTAGCCACACCATTCGTGCTATGCTGTAAGTGCAAGTGCAGTAAAGGCGACGATGACCCTTTACCGACCTAACACCGCGGTGTGAGCAGTCCCTGTACGAGGAATTCCGGTCATCTCCTTTAATCGTTTTTCTTTTCCTCCTCCGCCTTCGAGCTCTTCATCAACCGGTGGGACTTGCGCATTTGAAGCCGCAACGCGAGCCATCTCACGCCACGGTTACTGTCACAGCTAGCTGAGTAGGCTCCATCCCCACAGGCCTGATGAGACTAAAGCAGACCTCATGAGGCTGCTGCTTGCTTAGGTGGAGGATTCGACAGGTGGGGGTTCCCTTAGCACACCCCTCCGCAGTAACAAAAGAGATGTTACCGAAGGAGCACGGTGCTGTTCCATCAGGGCGCTTGACTATTTTGTGGATGTTCCCCATATGTGGCTCTTATGGAGGGTTCTGTTCTAACAGAAAATATATTCAGTGTCTGTGTTTGTCTGTTTGTTTCTATGTGCATAGTAGCATTTCAGTCACACAGCCTATTCTTTATTACTGTTTTGCACAGATAAGGGGCTTTTCTGTCACTTTAAATGCTCTAAAGGGAGTAGATTTCAATTTTTGGCTCAAATGTACAGCTTAATACTACTTTACATGTTTATTAAAAGCTCAGTTGTAGATTCAAACCTTGATAATAGCACTTTCTTTTTGTTTTTAGTTCTGTTCATGTCAAGTCATCGTCTTTCAGTCTAAAACTACAGACAAACCTAATTTGATTTGGTAGATTTTGGCTGTTGAAGTCATCAGGAGAGGATATTTGGATATGACATTTCTCCCAGTGCACTTAAACACAGTTTTTAGCCTTGAGATTGAGTCACTGATGTCCCTGGATTTAAAGTATAAATATGATTTAACTATTACTTTAATGACAACTTATCTGAACACCCAACATCTAAATGCAAACTGTCAAAATACTGCAAACAAATAGAACTGTTTGAGCTCTTTCATTTTTCAAAATTTGTTTCCTTATTTATGTAGCTAAAGTTAAACTCTGCTTAGTTTCTTAGAATTGAGAAGTGTATTATTTGTCAGATAGTACAGTTTTTATCTCTTGCATAATTTAGAATTTTGGAACAGTCACTGTAATTCTGCTGGGATTATACATTTCTAGACTGTTTGGCTTAAATTTAAATTTAAAAATCCACAAGTCCTGCACTGTATCTATGCAAGTTCATATAACTTGAAGATAAAAAAAGTGGTTTCTGCTGTTTTAGTTAAAAGGAGGAATATATCAAAATATGTTAAAAACTGAGTTGATCAGTTTCTGAAAAGCCATTATAAATACTTAAATTTTTTCATATAGACTGGTTTTAAAATATACACTGCTGTTCAGATGTTTTTGATCTGTAAGATATTTTTTATGTTTTTAGAATAAGTTTCTTATGCTCACCAAAGCTGCATTAAAAATATATATATATATATATATATATATATATATATATATATATATATATATATATATATATATATATATATATATATATATATATATATATATATATATATATATATATATATATATATATATATATATATATATATATATATATTTTAAAATGTACCGGTAATTTAATTTCTGTGATGCAAAGCTGAATTTTCAGCATCAGTCTTCAGTGTCACATGATCCTTCAGAAATCATTCTAATGATGACTTGCTGCTCAAGAAACATTTATGATTATTATCAATGTTGAAAACAGTTGTGTAAAACATTTATGATTATTATCAATGTTGAAAATGTGGGGTGGGGAGGGAAGGGGGTTGAGGTTATAGAGCTTTATGAAATAAATACATTTATTCATCAAGGAAGCATTAAATTGATCAAAAGTGACAGTTATGAGGCGGCAGTGGCTCAGTGGTTCATGTGGGTTGTCTACAAACTGGAAGGTTGGTGGTTCAATCCCCAGTTCCACCGGACCAAGTGTCGAGGTGTCCATGAGCAAGACACCTAACCCCAGCTGCTCCCGACGAGCTGGATGGCGCCTTACATGGCTGACACCGCCGTCGGTGTATGAGTGGGTGAATGTGAGGCAAACATGTAAAGTGCTTTGGATGGCCATAGGGTCTGTTGAAAACGCTATATATATGCAGTCCATTTACCATTTACAGTAAAGACAATTATAATGTTACAAAATATTATATTTTAAATAAATGACTCTCTATTCATCAAAGAATATTGGGAAAAAATGTTTTACACAACTAATTTCAACATTGATAATAATCATAAATGTTTCTTGAGCACCAAATCATCATTAGAATGATTTCTGAAGGATCATGTGACACTGAAAATTCAGCTTTGCGTTACAGAAATAAATTATATTTTAAAATATATTCAAATAGAAAACAGTTTTTTTTTACATTTTAATAATATTTCACAATATTACAGTTTTGTTTTTGTTTGTTTTTATATGAAATAAATGCAGCCTTGGTGAGCATAAGAGACTTCTTTTAAAAACATTAGAAATCTTACAGTTCATAAACTTTTGAACGGCAGTGTAAGTATGAGACTGAATGTCAACATCTTGCCTGCACCACCTGGAATAGTAAACATATGTTCAAAAACTGTTGTGCCATCATATGTAACTAGAGATATTCAAATCAGAGCACCTGCCATATGTGTAGCTGTAAAATATGTAGCTCATTAGGTTTCCTCAAAATCTTTGGTGCGTTTTTTTTCATCTGCCATTCGCTCATGTTATGTAATGGAAGTGTGCCATTTTGGAGGTTGATATGACAATGTGAATGTCTTTTCTGTTATAATACAACATTCGTTCATCCTTCTGGAACCCAAAGTTGATTTCTGGTAAATATTTGATGTTAGTCAGTCACCTCCATCCTTTGGTAGCAACCTGCATTATCCTTTTTTAGCCTTAACGTTTTTGAGTACCTCACTGGTTTTCTCTCCTGTAGCTGAGGGCTTTATGATTTTTATTTTTTATTTGTAAATGTATTTATCCTCAGGTCCTTTGATTAAGAATTTTGGCACTGTTTAACTTGCGTGATGGTTAAAGGTATACCTTTATGCATATGTTTTTAAAATGATGTATATGAAATGGCCATGATGATCTCAAAATTGATTTTGCTACGTTATCTGATTTGAAATCATAAGTAAGAATCAGCATGATAAGATTAAAGCACAGCATCATTGTCCACTATGTATAGAACACACGTTACTCAATCCAGCTGAATCTAATTATGCTCATTATTTCACAAAATTTGGCCATTTCATGTAAATGCTTATATATACATGTATATATTGACAATCGTGCCAAGCAGGTTTTTAAGATATTGATGAGGGAACATTTTTTGACATTGGGTAATGTGTTCTCATAGCAGATCTATGTTGTATAGGCTATATAAATTTTGCTGCTTGGGTTTCATTTGTATATTTTTTGTTGTAATACTCGATTTGATGTTTTTTTTTTTTATTGTATACAGTGATTATGAAATATTAGTTGTACAATATAATAGTGTCCTTACTTCAGGGTTATTGAATTTGCATTTTGAAAGTGCTTTTTTTTTTGTTCACCTTTTTTATTCTTTTTTTTTGGTTGGGGGGGCTGCATCATGTTTCCGTTTGAAATGTAATTTGTTCCTAAATCTAATTATAAATAATTGTGGCTTTACATGTAAATTGGGAAATACTCCTTGACACTACAGATCTTGCAAACAGCCAAAAACTGTATTGTTCCTGTTTGTAGGAATTTGCTCGTTGCACAAAACTTAGCCTTGCAGATTCATTTTTATATTTCCAGATGAAACTCCTGTAAGCTCTTATAGTTTGGAGTTAGAGCAAAAATTTGGAAAGCATGTCTTTTTTTTTTTTCAACCACAGTGGTCTGTTTGTATTGATGTCTGCCTTTCACACTTGACTTTTGGCAATTCCAAATATTAATTATTGTTTTAATTGTTTGGACTTGTACCCCTGACTAGATTTTAGGGACCTTGGCAGTGCCCCTTTGCCATTGCTTTTAAAGCTAGTTTTGCCTTTCACTCTTCCTTAGATGGCCTTTTTATGTGTCATTTGTTTGTTTTTGATGTGTCATAAAGCAAATATGTGTTTTATTCTCTGTAAATCAGAACCAAATTCCACTTGTACAGTTGTATGTAAAATTGCATGTATGTGAAATATTGAGGATAAAAATATACAAATATCAAAATCATTTTGTATCATCTGTGCCACTAACACTGTGACATTAAAATGTATTCATGTTCATAATTTTTTTTCCCTCATGTTATTTTGTTTATATTTGCATTTTGGTTAATATAATGTTAAGAAAACATTATAAATGTTTAATAGGTCACTGATGAAAAATATACCATTAAAAATGTAAATTCAAGATGTGCTGAAAAAAATTAAACAACGTTTGCCAAATAATATGTAAAATAATTTCATTCACCTTTTCACTTAGGAAAGTGCTTTGCACTTGGGTTAGAGCTTAGGGCTTTATTTCATATTTCTAAAGAAATGTATCTGCATGCCATAGTATATTTGGAAAGTTGTTGGATGTCAAAAAGCAGAATATTTAATTAACGTAACTTCTGGGTACATTCTGTATCCATTAATGTAAGCATATGAAGACAAAACGATAAATGAAAAGACACTATTGTTTTTGTCGATGTTTTATTATTTATTAACTTATTTTAGGTTATTTAAATGTCATTAATCATGTTCAATAAAATTAAATTTAAAAAAATCTAAGCAAGACATACTGGTACTATATCGAATTTTAAAAAGAAATTCAAAATAAAAGTCCTCTTCCTGGGAATTCAATCGTTGCCCGGAAGTCGATGGATTTCTTCTTCAGAATGTTATCGCAGCAGAATCTAGCGCAAATGTGGAGGAAGGACTGAGACCAGCTGAAAACTGTGGCTGTTCGCGGTGAATTCTCTTTATTTATGGACGTCCAGCATTCACCCGGATACCATTCTGTCAAATATTATAATATTTGAATTCTTCTTTCATAGTCGTGTTTAATAAGCCGACCAGAAGGTGGTCGTGAATATTGGTAAATAACGGACAGTAGATGTTGACAGCAGAGAACTTCACATTCAAACATGGTGCTTTGACAAAAGTGATGCTGCATCGCCAGTATGGAGTCTTTGATATTTTATTTAGTGTTGTTAGCTCCACTTTTTGTCCATTGTGCTGTGAAACCAGTTTCTGTTGAAGAAGACTTGAGAAATCAGGAAGAGGAACAAGAGTTTGGTAAGTTACTCTTAGAAAGCTATTTAAATGGGCGCAACAAGGAAATTCGGGTTCTTGAATGGGGATATGTGAGGGTTGTGGGGATTTGTGAGGTCAGTCTTCCTTCCTTTTCCTGTTTTGACTCAGTCGTGACTGCTTTATGTTAGTCCATTTCCTCAGACAGGGATGTTGCTGTATTTGCAGACTGAATGGAAAGGCATTTTGATGTGCTTCTCTTGCAGTAGAGTCTGTATTTGGGTCACTGTATGATCATATAAATAACCTTAGTCTGTAGTGCTGACCAAGAAATATTTCATCTTTATAGACCTAAATAGTTTGGAGGTGTTTGTTTTTGGATTTAAAAGTTGTGTGTGGATAAATAGTGGTATTATGTAGAAATGGTGATATATGTGTATTACTTCATCCAGATGTGCTCAGCTCCTTACTGTCCGACTTTGATGTGGTGCCTGCATCAGGATTCCAGCTTCACTCGGTCAGGAAAAGGGACGTCGATGCCCGATCACATGTGGAGCGGCTGGTCAGTTTCACAGCTCTCCAGAGGTAAAGCTAACTGATCCATGCATGTCTCTCTCCTGCTATATTACACAATTAAAAAAACTAAATAAGGGGACTGGAGGTTTCCAGGCAGCTGTTCATGGCAGGTCATGTGATAATAAAAGAGAGATGACACTTTTTAATATTTTTATTTATGTATTCTTCTTTAAAGACCCCTGATTTAAAAAATAATAATAATAATTATTATTATTATTATGTATTCATGTTTTTATTATGTATTTTTATTTATTTTTTATTCTGTTATTTTTATTTATATTATTTATTTTTATTCTAAATCTATTTATTATTATTATATAAGAATGTTTGTTATTCTTCTCTGACCACCCTTGATTTCTAAAATATATATATATATATATATATATATATATATATATATATATATATATATATATATATATATATATATATATATATATATATATAATGTATTCATCATATTTATTTTTATTGTATTTTATTATATAATTGTATTTATTCATATTATTTATATATTTTTTCTATTCTATTATTTTTGTTTATATTATTTATTTGTATTATATTCTATATCTGCTTTTTATTTGAAAAAATATTTGTTATTCTTCTGAATATTAAAATGTATTTATTGTTTTGTTGTTTTATTGTATTTATTTTTACATTTTTATTATTTATTTTGTAAATGATTTATTTTTCTATACATTTATTTTTTTGTTTCATTTCAAAGAATGTTTGGTATTCTTTTTTGACCACCCATGACTTCTAATAATAATACTAATTATTATTACAATTTTATTTATTGTATTTTTATTTATTTAAAAAAAATATTATATCATTTATTTTTATAATCTTTTATTTTATTTATTATTTATGTTTTTTTGTTTTTTCTAAATCTATTATTTTTTTATTTGTGAGAGTCTTTGTGTTATTTTTCTCTGACCACCCCTGACCTCAAGAAATTATTAGACGCTGATTCTTATTTTACATTTTCACTGTAATAAAATATATTTGTTTCATCTTTTTTCAAAGGCACTTCAAACTGTACTTGACAACAAACACAGAACTTTTCACGGACAACTTCAAGGCTGTATTCGTAGATGAGAATGGAAAAGAGGACCAATATGACATTCAGTTACAGAATTACTTTAAAGGACACGTAGTGGGTAAGACATGGGATGAGGATATTAGCCTTGGCTGAGAAATGAACGATTCATCATCATACATTGACATACGTCTTTGTTTGCTATCCCAACAGGAGAGGAGCACTCACGTGTGCAGGCACACATAGACGGGGATGAGTTTTCAGCCCATATTCTTACTGAAAATGCTGAATATAATGTAGAGGTGATTTGTTTACACATGCTTATCAAGTTCTTCATACTTTAAAGCATTTGAAATTCGTTTCACTAAGTCATTTTTTTACTGTATGTTTCATTATCTCTCGTCTTGTCTTCTTTAGCCCTTGTGGCGGTTTACAGAGTCGCCCCCTGATGGCCGTTTGCTGGTGTACCGCTCAGAGGACATTAAGAACATTAGTCGACTGTCCTCACCCAAAGTGTGTGGATATGTGAACACTGATGCCCAGGATCTCCTACCAGAAGAGGCAAGAGCAGCAGGACAAACCGAAGAGGAGGATGGTGTGTATTTACATATGTATAGTAATAATAATCATTTCTATTTATAAAGTGCCATTCGCAAGCTCGAGGTCGCTGCACAGGGAGAGTGAAGTAGACGTGGCATCAGCAAGACACACACATATCGCAAATGTTTTTTCATGTTATCTTTAAAATTGTTTTTAGAAGGGCTGGACCCGAATATTCAAATATTCGTTCTTGGGTTGATATTTGATTTTCAATTTTTCGTTGGTTTTGTTTTGTGTTTTTTCGCACACCAGGCATTCCCCTCGAAACGGTTCTCCTTCACGTTTTTTTTTTTTTACAATTATCTTATGTATGTTTTTTTTACAATTATCTTATGCCTAGCCAATTTTAATAGGATGGACAGCTGAAGGAACCCAACTTCGTTATACTTAATAAATATATTTGCTTCTTGTTAGCCTACTAAAGTGTTCCCTGCAACTGGAGTATTCTCTGTCTAGAGCGCACAACTGCATAAGCTTGGATGGACAGAAGCGCATACCTGAGCTTGTATTTTGGGTTAAGCTGCGTTGCTTTGACATTGTGGAAAATAGACTAATAGAAACAAAATGTAAACATTTATTTTACCCATTATTATAAATCTAAATGAATCTACTGCGAAATATAGGAGCTTGTTAAAACTCAAATGTGAGATTTTATTTGGATGACATGTGCCCCAGTAAAATATTGCCCATGATGAGTAAACGTCATGAGTTCATCTGAAAGAGAAGACAAAAGTACCAAAGACCCCAGCTGTGTGGGAGCACTTTATATTGAAAAATGTTAGGCTACCTTATTAAAAGTATCGCTCTTAACACTCAGATCTGTGTGTTTTGTGTCACTAGTGCAGTGTCCGTTCTCTGAGCATATAAGCCCTGCAGTGCCACGAGGCGCGCAGCTACCGGCTCGCGCTGTTCTATAGTTTATTAAAAGTTATTCATTCTGAAGTGCCGCGTGTCCATATTGCACCAAATGTGACACTGCGATCCCTTGGGTCCGCAGCAACACACCCACCATGTGTGAAGTCGATTGGATGAAGGGTTCTCGAAATAATCAAAATGCAAACAGACAGACAAACACAGAGATTCCTGCCTTTTTTAGAGTGAAGTATATGTTCAGCCCTCTCCCTCTGAAGCTTCAAAGCTCACAAAATGGTATTCGGACCAGCCCTAGTTTTTAGCCTTTTTGAGACAGACACATTTCATTAGGAGAACAGCCTAAATGGACAATAGATAGTCAGTTTAATCACATGCTCATGATGAGCGAGATGGTTACTGCATGAGTGTGTAGGAGTTATACATTAGTCTGACAAAGGCCGCCCATTCAAGCATGTAGTCACCCGGCAGTGACCTCCTGCCAAATGTTCTGGAGACAAAGCATAATAATTCAGTCAAATAACTTCTTCATTCTTTGTCCTCCTTTATCAAATTTATTGAAGTCCCCATTGTGTAGCTTTAAATTGGGTAGATCCATTTATGGATACTAATTAGAAATAATGCACATTGTTTTGGCGTTTTTATGTTTTGAATGCAGAGCCTCACAACAGAGAAAGAAGATCTGCACACGACCCCAAGAAGAACACCTGCCCGCTGCTGTTAGTGGCTGATCATCGCTTCTATAAGCACATGGGGCGTGGAGAGGAGAGCACCACCCTCAACTACTTGGTGAGCAAAGCACACAAAATATAACTGGAAAGGAGGCATGTCTTTGTTCTTGTACTGTACAACATAGAAGTTTGTTGATGATATCAGATTTATTAATAAAGGTGCATTTGAATTTGAGTGTTTTGTGTCTTTCAGATTGAGCTGATAGACAGAGTGGATGATATCTATAGGAACACATCCTGGGATGAAGAATTTAAAGGTTACGGTGTGCAGATTCATCAGGTGACCCTAAATGGAGGAATCATCCTTCTCAGTTTTCATCTTTTTTTTTATACTACATCACTTCACTTGATCAGTTTGACGTTCCTAGTTTCTCTTCATATTTGTTAAAGCGATAATTCAGCATTTGAAACTTGAAAAGCATGAAAAGGGGTGCAAAGACACTTTTAAAACATGTTCCATATGACTTGTGCATTATATAACAAATTATAACAAGTTTTCAAGTCGTTATTCTTTGAAAATCTTGACATATGTATAAACAATGTCCGGTTTTTGAATGAATCTCAAAATTGGTTCATGAAAACGTTCTGAATGATTCATTCATAAATCAAACTCATCAATTTCAATGAGTACAATTTATTTTTTTCTAAAGTTTATCAGTAAATAATGACTTCATTTTAGTCTTGAACCACTTTTATGATACTGCTGGAATGCAGTATTTTATAAAATAAAAGTATTTTATGATACTTTTATGGTATGCTGCTGGAAAAGAACAACCAGAACATTATTCAAAGTTCCTCTTTTTGTGTTCCACAGAAGAAAGAAAGTCATACAGGTTTATGTGATTCTCCCAATGCATCCTTGATTTATCTCATTCATCGGTAGAACTGTTGATTCTCAAGTCAAAGTGATCATAGCAGCTGACTGAGCTTAATGATAGTTTTATCAGACCACCAAAGTTTCCAGATGTTGTCACATGACTTATATCAAACTCTAGGTGCGACTAAATGTTGGCCTTTCTCAGAAGTGGATTTTGATTGTGCCACCTCCCATTGTGATGAAATCCATTTCATGCATTTTTTTACTCCACTTTTTTTAGAGCGGAGTTCCTGTGCTCAATGCTTTGTCTTTTTTTATAAGCTTGTTATTACTTAATCTCAATGATCAGTAAGTATATTATCTTGCCATCTAAGATGTAAATATGCCAACAGATAATCATAAACAAGGAGCCCACAAAAGTTGCCCCAGGAGAGAAACACTACAACATGGATGGAAGCCCATTAGGAAGAAAGGATGGTGTGTGGGATGTGAAGAAGCTTCTGGAAGTAAGTGCCATGGAATCCCTGGAAATATGCACAGGTCAAAATGCTATGATCAATCCACAACAACAATCTTTGGGGTCATTTATGTGCTTTGTATTGAGGTCAGATGTTAAAGGCTGCAGACTGAAAAACTGATCACATATGCAACAAAAAGATTGCAATGTGATACAATCATTTACAAAATGTCATGTTAAGACAGCATTTCAAAATGAAGAAAGTTGGGATTAGTCAGATATCATCTGGTTAGGGTGTGTGCCAGTGTTTCCTGCACAAATAAATGAAGAAGGTCATATTTACAACAGTGACTCTTATCGTTTGAATTATACTTACTCTGTCTGTGAATTCATTCACAAGACTCCCTTACTATCCCTTACGATCTGCTACTGTGATGTATTTTAGTTTTGTGAACCTTAAATGTTCATCAGAAAAAATCAGCGCACACACAAGGAATTTTTCTTGGTACTGAAGCTTCCAGTGCACATATACAAATCTAAAAATAAAAATGTGAAAACAGTATGAAAGTATAAGGTCACAGTTAGGTTTAGTCAGAATAAACATTTAGATATTAGGAACATATTTACAGTATTTTGAAAAAAATTGTTCCTGTGCCTAGATGTACTAGTGGCCAGTGATCTGAGTTGCCGTCTTGACAGTAAAAGTTGAAACAGGTGGTGCCCAGTTTGAGTGGAGTCTGTGATGATTTTACCTGGTCTCTTCCTCACTCTGGAAGAGTACAGGTCATGGCGGGTTGGCAGGGGGGCACAAATAATCCTCTCCACAGTCCGGACTGTCTGTTGTAGTTTCCTGATGTCTGATTTGGTAGCTAAACCAAACCTGACAGTGATGCAAGTGTATAAAACAGACTCAATGGTGGCCGAGTAGAACTGAATCAGCAGCTCCTGTTGCAAGTTGAACTTCCTCAGCTGGCAAAGGAAGTACAGTCTCTGCTGGGCCTTTTTCACAATGGAGTCAATGTGATTGTCCCACTTCAGGTCCTGTGAGATGGTAGAGCCCAGGAACCTGAATGACTTCACTGCTTCCACAGTGCTTTCCATGATGGTGAGTGGGGGGAGTGCTGGGCTGTTCCTCCTGAAGTCCACTATCATCTCCACAGTTTTGAGCATGTTTAGCTCAAGGTTGTTATAACTGCACCAAACAGCCAGCTGTTCAACCTGTTGTTGTCTGCAGATTTCATGAGCTTGACATAGTGGTCTTTAGAAGTGCAGTCATTCAAGTACAGGGAGAAGAGAAGTGGGGAGAGAACGTACCCCCGGGGAGCGCCAGTGCTAATTGTGAGAGTCCTGGATGTGAGTTTCCACAGTCTCACGAGCTGCTGCCGGTCTGTAGGGAAGCTGACTGACAGATTGATGATGGCATGGAGAGCTGGGTCAGTTTGACTGTGAGAAGATCAGGCATGATGGTATTGAAAGCCAAACTGAAGTCCACAAATAAGATCCTTGCATAAGTCCCAGGTCGGTCGAGATGTTGCAGGATATAATGCCGTCCCATGTTGACTGCCTAATCCACAGACCTGTTTGCTCTGTAGGCAGATTGAAGAGGATCCAGCAAGGGTCCAATTTGTTAGCCACTTGATTGTGTTGCGCTGTTGACCAATTAGACGAGACGGATCATTTGTAATTAACTATTTAAGGAGAAGTATTGTCACGTCGAGGGAGAGGGAACTCGTGACGTGTGATCTGGTGAAGTCTCGTTGTTACTGAGATGTGTGCTGTCTGTTTGGGGAAGATGGGAGAAGTTGTGTGCTACATTACGGTGCGAGAAATCAGTCTGCTTGGGAGAGAAGTGAAGAGAAGGAAGCGAGCGAGCAGTGACCAGGAGTCGTGGTTTGTGCTTACCATGGGGTTGGATGGGAGTCGGTGCGACCGCGAGTGCAGGGGTGAAGCAGTTACGCAAACTCTCTATTTCAGCTGCCGGCAGAGGTGCGTGCCTTGGATTATGCTTCTTTGACTGTTCCCCTGGTCTGTGCTGCGAACGAAGCTCCTGTTTACTTGCCTGATACTCCAGCCAAAGTCCAGCGGCACTGGGTCCAAGCTCGAGCGCACCCACTTTACATATCGTACACACGCCACATGTCAATACACGCACTCATGCAAACTATTTTTTTATTTAACTGAGCGTAAATTACACAAGTGGATGGGTTTGCACTGACCAAGTATTCCCTTTTCCTGTATTTTTTTGGGTGTGTGAACGGTGACTGAGACCAAGTTTTGTTCTTTGTATAGGTGTGTTTCAGTGAAATGTGAACCGTCTAAATCTGTGCTGAATGTTATCTGTTTTGCTGTGTTGATTCTGGTTTGACTAACTATAATACATTTGAAAATGAATTTGTTGTTTTACTGCAAGTCTAGTTTGATTCTCCCTCCCTTCAAGTCCTTCATATGTACTGGTGGGGTTTAGTAAATTATCCAGAGTGTACTGATTGACAGGATTAAAGGCCTGTCTGGTGCCCGAACCAAAAAATAAAATAAAAATACATTTGAACGGCTACCACCGTTACACAGTGATGTCCTTCAAGTGGGTCAAAATCAGTCTTTCAAACGACTTCATGACCACAGACGTGAGCACGACAGGTTTGTAGTCATTAAGTCCAGTGATTTTGGGTTTTTTGGGGACCGGAATGATAGTGGAGCGTTTGAAGCAGCAGGGAACTTCACACTGCTCCAATGATCTGTTGAAGATCTACGTGAAGACTGGGACCAGTTGGTCAGTGCAGGCTCTTAAACAAGCAGATGATATGCCGTCTGGCCCTGAAGCTTTCCTAGTTTTCTGTTTTTTGCCGGTTCACGTTCTCCACACAGACCTTAAGCGCAGGTTGGGGTGGCAGTGGCTTAGTGGTTCATGTAGGTTGTCTACAAACCGGAAGGTTGGTGGTTCAATCCCCGGTTCCACCTGACCAAGTGTCGAGGTGTCCATGAGCATCCCAGCTACCCGACGTTGGTGCCTTGCATGGCAGATACTGCCATCGGTGTAGAATGGGTGAGTGAATGGGTGAAACTGCCGTCGGTGTATGAATGGGTGAGTGAATGGGTGAATGTGAGGCAATATGTAAAGACCATAGGTCTGTTGAAAAGCGCTATATAAATGCAGTCCATTTACCATTTAGTTGAATGGCAGGAGGGGGGTTGCAGGAGGTGATGGTGAATGTGTGACGTGCAGATCAGAGCGGATGTGTGGTGTGAGACTGGGCTTTTCAAACCTGCAGTAGAATGCATTCAGATCCTCAGCCAATTGTTGATTTTCCACAGATCGGGGGGATGGTGACTTGTAGTTGCTGATGTTCCTCAGGCCTGTCCAGACTGATGCCAGGTTGTTGGCTGAAAACTGTTTTTTCAGCTTTTCAGAGTAGCTTCTTTTAGCAACTCTGATCTCCTTTGTCAGTCTGTTTCTGGCCTGGTTATAAAAGATTTTGATATAAAAGATCTGTAAGCATCCTCTTTGGCATGACGAAGCTGTTTGAGTTTCCCAGTAAACCATGGTTTATCATAAGTGAATGATAAGAATGTCCTGGTAGGAATGCACATATCCTCACAGAAACTGGTGTGTGATGTTTCAGTATCTGTGAGCTCGTCCAGATCAGTGGCAGCAGCTTCAAAAACAGTCCAATCAGTGCAATCGAAGCAGGCTTGTAAGTCCCGCTCTGCTTCATTATTCCATCTTTTTATAGTCCTTATTACAGGTTAGCTGATTTCAGTTTCTGCCTGTAGGTCGGTATAAGATGAACAAAACAGTGATCAGAGAGCCCCAAAGCTGCCCATGGGACAGAGTGATATGCATTCTTTATTGTGGTGTAACAGTGGTCCAGTATATTATTGTCTCCGGTGGGACATGTGACAATATATATTCATGTATGTCACACATACATATTCCTGTGACAATATGTATTTAAAGATATTCAAAATGTTATTTAAATTAATTATTATTAAATTAATTCATTAATGGTGTTCTAAAAAAATATTGTATAAAAATATTATTATTCCTAGGGCAACTTTATTTGAATAAAATTTTGGGTTTCACTTTATTTTGATGGTCACTTTAACATATTCTATTGACTATAAGTAGTATTGCACCTACATGTCCACTAAGTATCATTAGAGTGTTAGTAGAGTTTCAGTAGACTGGTAGGGTTAGGGTTAGAATAAGTTGACATGTAGTTGCAAAGTTACTAATAGTCAGTAGAATGTCTGTTGAAAGACCATTAGAATAAAATGTTAGTAGATATTAAGCAGACAGTCTACTAATACTCTAATGAGAGATAGTTGACATGTAGGTGCAACATTACTTATAGTCAACAGAATGTTCAAAAGGGGCCATCAAAATAAAGTGTTACCAAATTTTGGAACTGTTAACCAAAAAAACAAAAACATTTACAAAGTATTCAAAGTAGACAGATGGCACAGTTATATCAGGATCACTATTGAATATTTATGCAACAAATTTGTATTAAAATATAAATAAACCATCTTTATCAAATAATAATGTGCCAAGTAAAAAAAGTAATTTGAGCCCCGTTTCCACCGAAATTACCCGGAACAATTTGTACCAGGAACTTTTTTTACAGGAACTTTTTCCCTCTAGACCTGCTACTGTCTGTGTTTTTCTCCGCGGTCCAAATTACCATGAAGATTAGGCAAATTATTAGTCCGGTAACGTAGGACTGCGTACGACTGCTCCTCCCAGTCAGCAGTGGACAGTAATACTTTTTTTGCGACAACTATGTCTGCAACAATAACAAGTATGGAGGAGATTCAAGCTGTGCTGGTTTTTCTGGCTATGTATTGGTTTACTAAAATAGTGATACTAAAGCGTGTTCTGAAAGCTTGTTAAGCTAAATTTAAAATGACAACGTATGTTATCAGTCATTACGGACTTTGACCGATGGCTGATGACCAGACGAACGCGCACCAGAAAGAACAAGACTGATATTTACTGAACGCGAACCTCGCAAAAGACTTTTAAAAATGCCGGTTGAAATAATATGCTGTGTGAGCTCAACCAATCAGCATGTTCAGCGCCCAAGTCCCACCTCTGAAAGTTCCTGAACTTTGAAAAAGTACTACCTCGCAAGCAGGGACTTTCGGAGGGGGAAATATTTACCCTGAACTTCATTTAGATCCTGGTTCCTGCTGTCGAAACACACCGAGTACCACCCCAAAGTTCCTAGTTCCTGGGGAAAGTTCCTGCGGTGTTCTAAAGCCAAGAGCCAGTGACTCCCTCATTATATTATTATTAATTTATTTTTGAGAAGAGCCCTGAAGCACAGATTTGTAGACATTCACGTTCTAATTTTTTTTGTCCGGTCTCTTCAGCAATTTAGTTATGACATCGCAGACAACTCCTCTGCAGTCTGCCTTGCCCATCTCTTCACCTATCAGGACTTTGATGATGGCACTCTGGGTCTGGCATACGTGGCCCCTTCCAAACAGGGATTGGGAGGACTCTGCCCTAAACGTAAGGATCTCTACAGCTGTGATTAATGGAATTCCACCAAACAGTGTTTGACTTCAGACATTCATTTTGTCTTACAGCCTACTATCCATCACAGTCCGTCAGGAAACCCAGTTACCTGAACACTGGCTTGACAAGCACCATGAATTATGGGAAAACTATTCTGACTAAGGTTTGCATACGTTGCTTTAAATACCACTTGATGTTTGTTTTTTTAGCAGGAAGCACAGTTATGTATTGTCTATCCAGGAAGCAGATCTTGTAACCACTCATGAGCTCGGACACAACTTTGGAGCTGAGCACGATCCAGACAACTGGGCTAATTGTGCACCCAGTGATGACCAGGGTGGCAAATATGTCATGTACCCTATTGCGGTCAGCGGAGATCACGTCAACAACAAGGTATTATCCATCCTGTGCTGATTATTTCCTTTAACATGTAGTTTCTTTTTCTCACTCACTTATTGTTTCCCTCAGCGCTTCTCCAGCTGTAGCAGGATCTCAGTCAGTAGGGCTTTAAAGATTAAGGCCCATCAGTGCTTTAAGGAGAGGAGCAGTAAGCTGTGTGGAAACTCCCGTGTGGAGGAGGGCGAAGACTGCGACCCTGGACTGCTTCATCTCAATGACGACCGCTGCTGCACAGCTAAGTGCAAATTCAGGAAGCAGGCACAATGCAGGTAAGTAAGTTAACCGTAATAGACCAATATATCAGCTGTTAATCAGCATCAACTTTGCCTAGATCTAGATCACAATAGTGACCGCAACCGCAACTGTGGTCTTACTGAGCACTGTGTTCTCTTAATGTCATTGTTGCTATGAGTATTTGTGCCTGATATTGTTTTCTGCGACCTTCAGTGACAGGAACAGCCCCTGCTGCAAGAACTGTAGGTTTGAAAGTGCAGATAAGATCTGTCAGGAGATCATCACTGCCACCTGCAAGAACATGTCGAGGTGCACAGGTTAGCCTGCTCACACCAACTTTAATGGTGCATAATAATAAAATAACCAACAGCATAAAATTCCACAATGTCAGTGTAGTCTATCCAGACCACTACTGACCACACCTTTATAATTGGTTGGTTAACTTTTTAACCCTTGTGTATCCCAGGCAACAGCAGTGAGTGCCCCACACCTGGTAACCTGGTTGATAATACAGAGTGTGTGGACATGGGCCGATGTCGGAAGGGCGAGTGCAAGCCTTTCTGTGAGGCCTTCCATAACCTTGAGTCTTGCGCCTGCAATGGTAAATGTCTCAACTAACCCTCGTCTGTGTTCACAGTAGTGCCCAACAGAGATATCTATTTGAATGGCCAGTGTTGATTCCTAGTGAGTAGCAATGGACAATATAACATTTCTATATATGTCAGACTGAGACTAGTAGTTTAATGACAGACTAAGTTGTCAAAATTAGTTTTTACTTCAGATTATATTTTTCAATTTCTATATAGACACAGACCTTAACATCTTAGCTACAATAAAACTTGAACATCTACACCATTATTGCACAGGAAAAAAAAGATGTGGGTCATATTTAGATTTTTTTATTTATAATTATTTTTTATTCATTACTAATTAATTTTAATTATCTCAGTAAGATTTAAGAGTTTTATGTTCGCCAAGGTTGCATTTATTTTATCAAATACACATTGATTATTGTGAAATATTATTACAATTTAAGATAAGTGTTTTCTATCTGAATATACCCCAAATCAAAAAAAGTTGGGACAGTATGGAAAACGCAAATAAAAAAAGAAAGTATTGATTTCAAAATTTACTTTGACTTGTATTTCATTGCAGACAATATGAACACAAAATATTTCATGTTTTGTCTGGTCAACTTCATGTCATTTGTAAATATGCATCTTTTCCTGTCATTCAGACCTGCAACACATTTCAAAAAAAGTTGGGACAAGAGCAATTTAGGGCTTGTAATGAGGTAAAATGGTTAAATAATGATGTGATTTGAAACAGGTGATGTCAACAGGTGATTGTAATTATGATTTGGTACAAAAGCAGCATCCAAGAAAGGTCTAATCCTGTAGGAGCAAAGATGGGCCGAGGATCGCCAGTTTGCCAACAAATACGTGAGAAAATTATTGAAATGTTTAAAAACAATGTTCCTCAAAGAAAGATAGGAAGAGATTTGGATATTTCACATTCAACAGTGCTTAACATAATTAAAAGATTCAAGGAATCTGGAGGAATTTCACTGCGTAAAGGACAAGGGCGCAAGCCTAAGATGAACAACCGTGATCTCCAATCCCTCAGGCGGCACTGCATCAAGAATCGTCATTCATCTATAAGCGATATCACATCATGGGCTCAGGACTACTTTGGCAAACATTTGTCAAGTACCACAATACGTAGTTACATCCAAAAATGCCAGTTAAAACTGTACTGTGCCAAAAGGAAGCCCTATGTTAACAGTGTCCAGAAGCGCCGTCGACTTCTCTGGGCTCGGAGGCATCTGGGATGGACCATCACACAGTGGAAACGTGTACTGTGGTCGGATGAATCAGTATTTCAGGTATTTTTTGGTAGGAATGGACGCCGTGAGCTCCGGACCAAAGAAGAAAAGGATCATCCAGACTGTTACCAGCAACAAGTCCAAAAGCCAGGGTCTGTCATGGTATGGGGTTGTGTCAGTGCCCTTGGCAAAGGTAACTTGCACTTCTGTGAGGGCACCATTAATGCTGAAAAGTACATAGAGATTTTGGAGCATAATATGCTGCCTTCAAGAAGACATCATTTCCAGGGACGTCCATGCATATTTCAACAAGACAATGCAAAACCACATTCTGCACACATTACAAAGTCCTAGCTGCGGAGGAAGAGGGTACGGGTACTTGACTGGCCTGCCTGCAGTCCCGACCTGTCTCCAATGGAGAATGTGTGGCGCATTTTGAAGCGCAAAATGCGACAACGAAGACCCCGTACTGTTGCCCACCTTAAGACTTGTTTGCAGGAAGAATGGGACAAAATTACACCTGAAACACTTCATCACTTGGTGTCTTCAGTCCCTAAACGTCTTTTAAGTGTTGTGTAAAGGAATGGCAACATTACAAAGTGGTAAATGCTTCACTGTCCCAACTTTTTTTTAAATGTGTTGCAGGTCTGAATGACAGGAAAGGATGCATATTTACAAATTACATGAAGTTGACCTGACAAAACATGAAATATTTTGTGTTCATATTGTCTGCAATGAAATACAAGTCAAAGTAAATTTAGAAATCACTTCTTTTTCTTTTTTTTTTGCGTTTTCCATACTGTCCCAACTTTTTCTGATTTGGGGTTGTATTTTAAAATGTAATTTATGTTGGCAAAGCTGAATTTCCAGTATCACATGATCCTTCAGAAATCATTCTAAAGTGCTGATTTGGTACTTAAAGGGATAGTTCACCCAAAAATGAAAATTACCCCATGATTTACTCATCCTCAAGCCATCCTAGGTGTATATGATATTTTTATTTCAGACAAACACAATCTGAGTTATATTAATATGTCCTGGCTAATCCAACGTTATAATCGTGCCAGTTACGCTTTCTTCTTTAGCTAGAAGCTAGATATTTTACTTTTTAAAGTTTTAAATATGGATATTTTTCTGACACAAACCCATCGATTCTCTTCAGAAGGCCTTTATTAACCCCCCGGAGCAGTGTGGAGTACTTTTATAATGGATGGATGCACTGTTTTGGGCTTCAGATTTTGGGCTGCCATTGTAAAGCTTGGAAGAGCCAGGACCTTTTTTAAATGTAACTCAGATTGTATTTGTCTGAAAGAAAATGTCATATACACCTAGGATGGTTTGAGGGGGAGTAAATCATGGGCTAAATAATTTACATTTTTGGGTGAACTATCCCTTTAAGAAACATTTTGTTGTATTATTATTATTATTATTATCAAAGTTGGAAGCATTTTTTGAAAACTGTGATGCATTTTCTTTGATGAATAGAAAATTCAAAAGAAAATAAAAAAAACCTTACCGACCCCAAAATTTTACATGGTGTAAATCCAGACCATGTGACTTTCATCCCCAGTCTCCCCTATATAATGACAGCATATAAGATGTATAAAAAGGCTGAAATTACAGGAATATTTAGCCTTTTTTACACAACATTTACTCAATACTCATTTACTAAATATAAACAGAACCTGCACATATATTGGCGAGTGTCATTTCAGCCTGATATTGGCCTGTTCATTGGGATGGTCGCTGTTGTACACTGAAACTAGTACCAAAATACGCATTCACTGTTTTTACCTCCATTATGAATGCAGAAGTGCTGAGTCCGTCCATTGCTGTGATGTTTTTCAGAGACTGAGGACTCATGTAAAGTGTGCTGTAGAAGCAGAGACGGGCTGTGCACTCCCTTTGATAATAGAGGGTCACCTCTTTACCTGCGCAAGGGCAAACCCTGTACCGTTGGCTACTGTGATGGGGTCGTGAGTGCATTACTTGTCTGTTTTGACTATGATCATTTATCAGACTGAATAGTGTTTTCTATAAATTATGTGGTCTTCATTTCAGGGTAAATGCATGAAGCATGTCCAGGATGTCATTGAACGTTTATGGGACTTCATAGACAAACTGGACATCAACACATTTGGTAAGGGACAGCAGAGTGAATTAAGCTAGGAATCACGCAATGACATCTGGCTTTTTCTGTATATTTTGTAAATGCCAATGGGGTCCCTTTTCTGTCAATGTGCAGGGAAGTTCTTGGCTGACAACATAGTGGGATCAGTGGTGGTGTTTTCTCTCCTGTTCTGGATTCCCCTAAGCATACTGGTGCACTGCGTGGTGAGACAATATGTTTTTCTGAATTGATTTTTCTGAAAGGGATAGGCTATCCAAGATGAAAATGCTGTTATCATTTACTCACTGTCATGTAGTTGTAATTTTTTGTATCCCCGCCCACGGACAGTTAAGTTGACAGAGGTTTATTAACAAAACAGTAGGTTTATCACAGTGCTCATGAGTCCTGTGTGTGTCACACAGAGAGGAGATTCATAGACAGCACACCAGTAAAGATTTAAGTTTGTATTTTTGCGTCTTAAGCACTGGTTTAATAGCACTTGAATGACTATATACTGTAGCTCAGCCAACGGATGACAGTAAAAAAAACTGTTAAATATTTTTAATGTGTTAAAATGAAAAATGTATCGCATGCGTTAAACGTGCTAATTTTGACAGCCCTACTGCAAATAGATTTAAAATCCTTTGCAGCCTTTAGCCATTGCTTACAACACACTGGATCCTTCACTGGAAACCAAAGTAACTCACTCCCGCTAAACGTTTACTCTTTGAATTCTTGCACCTGGGAACAATACAAGTCAACACAATTATGACTACAAGTTTGCTGAGAAAATAAGTATTTCTTACTAAAGCAAGGTGGCATTTGATATGCGTATCCATAGTAGTCTGGTGGGAGTGCCCTTGGAAGGCAACATACCAATGCATTATGGGCATTGATGTTTCCCTACCTATTTGGCGAAAGGGAAGACAACATCCTTTTTTCTGTTTTCTCTAGTCAGGTAGCGCCAATTTAAAAAAATAAAACCCACAAAGTTCACCATTCAACATTCTACTGTATAGGCACCCAAGTTTTTTTGAAAGCCCATTTGAAAGCCAAGTTTTTCATCTGATATTTTTTAATTTTGAATAGTTCATAGGGGTGTAACAATATATCGTGTCACAATATATCGCAATACAAAAATGCAACAATATGTATCGTGGATATTGCCAATATGTATTGTGAATAGTTCACAAAAAATGTACTGTCAGTACTACATTAAACTACTATATAGTGTTGAATATGTATAATAATGCAATAGGGGGATATTTGTGGGCCCTGATGCCAAATGTCTTATATTACCAGTAAAAACCGGCATACTCTACTCTGTGACAGTGTGCATATTCGACTAAAATAATTATGCATTGGCTAAACAAGACATTACAGTGATCATCTCTCTTTGTTTGCAACTAGGACAAGAAACTGGATCAACAATATGAGGAAAACTCCAAATCCATGATGTACCCTAGTGTAAGTCCTTCTGTCACAAAACTCCAACTCCAACAATGGACTCCTTTCTCATGCTGCGGAGATCAGAATACTAACAGACTAACACACTAAAACTTCATTAAAGTCATCCAGAACCGCAAAGTAACACAATAACTTGCTTATTCAGTTAGCATGGCGTCTTTTTTAGGGCTAGTAGTGTATGACTTGTGGCTTGTTTGCTCTGACCCTTGTGGAACTGCAGCAGATGGTGGTGGAGGTGTGTAGTAGAGCTCTCAACTCAGGTGAGTGTGTGTCATACGGCCCCCTGGCACTACTGTGCTCCCCCCCCCTAGTGTGACGAGTCGGAGCAGGCTGGTTGTGACGTGTCAGTTGGGCCGACTGAGTTTAGTTCAGCTTGTTCTGTATGTCTTGTGCATTCAGTGTCAGTGAGGATGTGTTCGCGGTTTCTGATTCAAATATGTTTTTTGGATGCAGTTCAGTAGATGAGCGTTTTAAATGCACGGCTTTGAAACTCTTGATACTGCATATGCTACAGATGCCCTTCTGATTCAAGAGCTGTGAATGAATCGCATATATTTTGCTGCATCTAACGCAAGTGTAGCATGCTGTTCATTTTATGCGTAGGGATGGGCATCAGTTTGTCTACTCTTACTTGACAGATACAGTAAATCTGAAAATATTATCACTGTGCTTCTATTTCATTTTTTTATTATAATTTTTGCTTACTGTAATAGATTTTCTTTGGATGTTCTAATTTATTAAAAATTAGATCCTAGATATTACAAAACATTTTTGTGGTTAATTTTCAGTAAAAATTATATTATAAAAAAATATATATCTATGATATAAATATATATTTTTTAAAATAATGCAAAAATAACTAAAGAAATGAAGGTTTGGTCCATCAATAGTTGGTTTACATACACAAGCACCATACAGATGTGTTTCCATCACGTTTTTTATGATGACGTGTCATGTTAAAAAACATTTAAAAACACACAACTTTGTTTCACCTAATTTTGTTCTCGAAATACTTTTTGTTTCATTGTGATGTCTAGATCAGTGGTTCTTAACCAGGGGGCTGGGTTACTCAAAATGATCAAATAATTTAAAAAAATTGAATCAAGATGTAAACTAAAATCGTTTCTTTTTTCCCTGTTTTTTTATTAAAAAACATACAGAATCAGAATTTTTTAGAGTCATAAAATGTTTTGTTTAATTCATTTCATATATCAGTACTCCCAGTATATACTAATGATAATTTGTTTAGTGATTTAAATATCACTTTTCTGGGTAGTCAAACCGCTTTACATATGAAAGGGGGAACCTTCTCAGCCACCACCAATGTGCAACATCCTCCTGGATGATGCGAGGGCAGCTATATTGTGCCAGAATGCCCACCACACACACCAATTCATTCAAGTGATGAAGCCAGTCGGTATATGGGGATGATTAGGAGGCCATGATGGACAGAGGCCATTGGGCAAATTTGGACAGGATGCCAGGGTTACACTGACTACTCTTTTTCAAAGGACATCCTGGGATTTTTTTTTTTTTTTCAGGACCTCGGTTTAACAAATATTTATATTATATTAGACAAATCCATATTAAACACTGCGGTTTGTGACGACACATTGATTATTGATCGGTTTGTGTGAGAAACCCAACAGTATTTATATAATTTTTACCTCTAATACGCCACTACGTCCAACAGCCTTCAGCTCACGATCACTTCCGGTGAGTGAGGTCAGTGTACACTATCTGGCGTAGAGATTCCAACGCTTGGGTAAACTACGCCAGATCCTGTACATTGACCTCATTCACCGGAAGCGCTGACACAGTTTGAAATGCTTGAAGTGTTTTTTATGTCACAAATTACCTTGTATCCAATTATGTCAACATGTGGGCGGGCTTTAGCATCTCATTAATATCAGGTTATCCCGGTATATCTTTCTTTTGATTTAAAATGAGGAGGTTTAGCAGATATATGATGTATATTACAATGTCATGATGAACTATATGCCTTTCCTCACTGATTTTATGGTGTTCAAAGCGTTTCTAAGGGTGCTGATTTTCAGAAGGCAGCTGTGTGAATCTGAGATCAAGGGGGAACGTGGAACATTAGCAACTCATTATTAGTTGTTTGATGACGTAGTCAAGCAAAAGCATATAAATTACAGTTATGTGTCTGATTTTGTAGAGCGCGATACATAAAATACATTACTGTTCTGATACACCGGCTTGCAGACAAGCCTGTATGAGTGAGTGGAGGCGGGGCTCATTTGCATATTCATGATCTGCGTATATACTAAATAAAGCAAGAGTGTAGATACATTCAAGCTATTTTAAGGATTAAAAATATATATTTTTTATATATATGGAATTGTGGTGATCAAAAATGTGTTTTAAGGGATGAAACTGACTACAGAGGGATATTGTAGCCAAAATAGTGGGATCTTTAAAGAAGTTTTCAATGTTTATATGTCTGTGTGGTGTTTTTAATATGCTTTTAGACGAACCATGTGCAAATTCATCATTCAACACAATTTCTGAGTATTTTCTCCTTAAAACTGCAGTGTACCAAAAAAAACTCCTACCGTCACAAACATGTAACCAATTTCTCCACTGATTTTCTGATGTTTAAAGCGTTAGGATGCTGATTTTCAGAAGGCAGCTGTCTGAAAATTGGGACAAATGGGAACAATTTGTAACATTAGCAACACTGTTTGACAACGAAGTCAAGCCAAAAGGCTAATCATGTAAATTACCATTATGTCTCTGACATTGTAGTGAGAGACATAACACATTTGACCATTCTGATGCAACGACTTGTAGACGACCCTGTATACTTAGCTTTTCCTCTTATATATGGGTGAATATTTCCACTTGCCATTGTGTAGTGTTTACTACAGTTGATCTAGTGGATCAATCAGCTAGTGTGATTGAGTGGAGGCATATTTGCATATTCATGATAAAAAACATTTAAATATGTAGTTTTGATTATCAAAGACCAGTTTTAACAACAAAATTATTGAGTTGGATAATGTGTGGCCTTTGAGTCAAGAAGGTTGCAAACCACTGGTCTAGATGTTTTTGACTGGAAGAAGGAAACTTATGCTCTCACTTCCGAGTACTCGTGCCCATCCCTAGTTATGTAATGCATACCATGATAAGCTGTTTGGAAGTGTCCCTTACTGATTCTGTCACAAACCTCTATCCTTAGAGCGCAGAGATACAGAGCAGTCTGGAGTCGGCACCCCTCCGCATTGTCAAGGCCCCTCATCCGCATTCAGTGGCAGCACGACCTCAGCCCTCACTGGGCCCCACGGGCCCCGCCGTCTCATCGGCACAGGAGACGCTCGCCGCCCCAAGTCCTGCCAGCCTCTCCGCCGTACCCAGAGTGGATCCGCTGCGAATGGACACCATCGAGGAGGACCCCAGCGGCGACTCCTCTCACCTGGACGAGGAGGAAGGCTTCCCTCCAAGCGGCACAGCTGCCAGGTCCTTCGAGGACCTCACCGGACAGGCAACGCCATCTCGAGGGGACAAGAGACGGCTGACGAGACAGGCGCGCATTGACAGTAAGGAGACCGAGTGCTGAGGACACAGGCTCATAATCAATATTCCTAAGTCAAAGATCACTCGATTTAGACAAGAGCCGTGATAAACAGGGTGCAATCAGGCTTTATTTTTGTTGGTGCACTTAAAAGTGCATGTGATGTGTAGACTGACAACACATTTCGGTTGGTTCTTAGACAATTTGTAGCATTCTTTTAATGCACCATTGTAGTTGTTGCAAATATAGTGTCACTTAAAAGCATGTCAGAAACTGCCAAGAGAAATGACTGATGTTTGGTCAATGCAAAAATTAAAGGAACTCAATACGGCTTTTGTCAGCTGCGAAAATGCGACTAGACCATCAGTTTTTAAAAGCGAGCAAAGACATGTTGACACATATGAACTTACAATGAAAGTTTAAGGGGTTAAAGTGATAGTGAAAATGAAAATTCTGCTATTTACTCAACCTCGTGTCATTACGAACATGTATGACTTCCTCTTTTCTGTGGAACCACAAAAGGAAAGATTTACAAAACAGTACAGTCATTCTTCAGAATAACTTATTTTGTGTTCCACAGAAGAAAACAAGTCATATAAAGGTTTGGAACAACATGAGAGTGAGTAAATAATGACACAATTTTCATTTTAGGGTGAACCATTCCTTTAATAATTGTAAATTTGCCCCATATACTTCCGCTGTAAATGTTTAGACACTTTTAGGTGTTTTTATTATCTAAAGTACAAATCAAAATTATTTTATTGTGGTAATTGACAACCACAGATGCTGTCTATAGAGCTTAAAGGGACAGTTCATCCAAAAATGTGTCATTATTTGTCATTATTTGATCACCCTTGTGTCATTTCAAACCACAAAAATCAAACAATTTTAAAGAAACCTGAGAGATTTCTGTCCCTACATTGAAAGTCTATTCCACCAAAACATTGACTTGAGTTCTTAAAGACGTTGTAAACAATATATATATATATATATATGTATGAATCAAATGGTTCAATCCATGTCTTCTGAGGAGAAATGATAGCTTTATACGATGAACAGATTCTTGCGCATCAAGCATGTCATATTTGGTGAGTTCTATGTGTCTGTTGATCAACGTTTATATGTGAACCAAATCATCATAAAATAAATCTGTTCATTATATAAAGTGTGTGTGAAGTGTGAAAGTTTTGGGAGAATGGACTTTCACTGGAGGGAATTCAGGTTTCATTAAAAATACATCAATTTGTGTTTCGAAGATGATTGATGAGTCTTATGGGTTTGAAACGACATGAAGAGTAAACGATGACACATTTTTCATTTTTGGGTGAACTATCCCTTTAACTTGTATTTAACCTGAAATATTCCTTTAATTCAGTCAATATGTGCCTTGCAATTCTTGTATTCTCATTCATTTATACCTCATTAAAAACATGAACAGCAGGCCTACAGCACGCCTCTATACGTGTCATCACATTTTTAATATTGCACTGGTCGACTTGCTGAGAAAATTCAAATTATGCATGTTCTATGCCATATGTATATGAAATAATTGTTATATGTTTATGGGAACTGTAAGAGGAGATGCTATTTATGAGTTTTCTTGGACACTTCCTTAAGGCTACAATGGTAAGGCTTAGTGATAGAAATTGCACAGGATCATGTTAAAAATGTTTTCATATATTTTTGCATTTTAAGGCTTGTTCAGTTTATGTGCTTCTATACACTCTACAGCATCTCGTGTCATTTTAATATACCACTATAAATATGTGAAACACTGATTACAGAGCCAGGCATGTGCATATTTTATAGATTTCCTCTTTTTGCCACTAAAACGGTTGTACAGACGTGACCAAAATCAATCGATACTTTAGAAGTATAAGTATAGACTATTATGCCCCCACTGTGAAATATCAGACTATGACTATTAAAGTTGAGTTTTAACATTTATGTGCCATAAGTCAGCGGACTAAATATATATTTTGTATTGTTTCTTATATTCCTGTATATCAAATCAGACGTAATTAGAACGCTGTATCTGATGTCAATCTGCTGTCATTCAGTGTGTTTTTGATGCTTGGTTGTTACATTTATATAACACATATTCTTGGGGTATGAACCCGCATGAATAAACTGCCTCCACACTGAAGCGTTTCAAATTATTTTATGGATCTACACTAAAACTAAATGCATTGGAATGCATGAAAATGCATTGGATTTTGCAAGGAGATTAAAATTAAAGCAGTTATTGTCCCTACTAGAAGCTTTGTGTGTGTATGTTAGCACGCCAGTAAATCAATTGGCCTCACCAAAACTTTAATACTTCAGAAATCAGAATTTTTGGGCAGAACATCAAACATAATCCATGGCATCCGTGACTCAGAATACTCCCTGTTTGCAAATAGGACTGTCCTTCCACCATTTATGATTAGTGTATCCAAAAATCTTTAAATTGAAACCACAGGAACTA
Organism: Gobiocypris rarus; assembly: GCA_023029165.1. NCBI lineage: Eukaryota > Metazoa > Chordata > Actinopteri > Cypriniformes > Gobionidae > Gobiocypris > Gobiocypris rarus. The sequence goes on from CM040925.1 coordinate 26,957,406, forward strand.
AATGGCATGTCCGCTGTGCATTATGTGACCTGAGTTTTAATCACACAGTAGGCTGCTCTCAGGGCATTTTGGGTCCACATCCCCCCAGTAAGGCAGAATGAAGGGCAAATCAGCCGCTCGCCTCTCAAGAAGTGTCCATAACTGCTCTGCCACAAACTGGTTGCCTTTCTCAGAAAGATGCAGTCCGTCAGAAAGATACACTGAGAAATCCTGAGGGGGAAAATGCATTTGTTTATATTCTAGTTATCTTAACACACGTTCATTCACAACAATGTGCGTTACCTGTCCATCTTTTTGCATAAGTGTCCAAAGATCCAGAACATCCACACCAGACTGACCTGCAGCCTGGACGCAGGCCTGCGCATACTGACCAGCCACAGAGTTCAACCGATTCAAAGCTGAACCTGATGAAAACAGCAGCAAAAATCATATTCAATGTGAGTGTGAGAGAGACTAAGGCTTTCTTTGTAATTATATACTAGATCACTGATACGTCTATACTGACGTATTTTTAAAAAAAAATAGTATGAGACTATGTAGCGATACACGTTTCATATATTTTGCTGTCACATGACTTTACTATGTTGCATGCTTAATTAAGTGGTCTGGATATAATCTTAGAAAAAAATATGATTTAGCATTTTTAATACTGTACAAGATGTTAGTCAAATTTATTAAATGGTGTCCAATTATATAATTCAAGAAACATGCTAAAAAGGTGGCTGATATTCCTTCTATGTCAGTAAGGAAATAAAGGGGATGCATGGTAAACTTGTTGAAATGATTGAAATGACCTTTTTGCCCTATTTACAATAAAACTAGCACAGCTGCATGCATAAAATATGACTGTACTGTATAATAACAATTGAATATTTGATTCAATTTACCGCTAAAACACCTGGTTCATGTTCTTGATGTCATAATTATGACGTGCCAACATGTAAAAAAAAAACCTCTCAGGATGACTTAAATGCACCATATTTTCTTATAAGTTGAGAAAAGCTTACTATATTATTACTTACTATTTCTGCAGTATATTTGGTAACACTTAAGTATGTGGAACAATTCTCACTTTTAACTAGTTGCTTCTTAGCTTGCATATTTGATGTTTAGTAGTACTTATAAAGCACATATTAGTGCTTTATTCTGCATGACCATATTCTACATCCCTTAATCCAACCCAATACCAAAACTTAAACGATACAACAACTACCTTACTAACTATTAATAAGCAGTAAATTAGGAACTTATGAGTTTATATGAGGATTAAAATGCAAAATACGAGTAATGATGTTAAAGTAATTTTATGTTGCAGACTACCCTTTATTATTGCATACCATTTCACATGCATACTATAAACTAAGCTGTTCAGCATGAAGTGCACTAGTATTGAACACATTAAAATCAGGAGGTGTGTCACCTTTTAGCAAGCATTCTTTCTCCCAGGCGGTTTCTTGAAGTGGTGGTGGTGTGATGAAGATGATCTTGTCATTGGACACTCCTATAGACACCAGATATCTGACAATGTCCTTCAAATTCTCTGAGAACTCCTGGAGAGGCACATGCTGCGCGGGGTTCTTGTCTGTAAAGAAAAGCTATAATAAATAAGTCTCATATATCACCGAGGCTGTTGTTTCTGATGCACAACACATGGCATATTCTCTTACCTTCTAAAGCACAATCATTAGCGCCAAAGAAAACTGTCACAGCCGTAATAGGAGCATCAGAAACGGGCATAATGCGAGGAAGCACAATCTTAGCCCACCTTGTGTTGTATCCCGACAAGCCCCTGTTTAACACGTCGCATTTTCTAATAAAGCAAACAAATGATAAAATCATCAGCTGCGGTGGCGTGAATGCAATGATGCATCGTGCTACCACTAACTATGTACCTCTCGAGTTTATGAGAGATTTCAGATCCCCATCCGTTCGCTTGAAAGGCAAACTGAAACAAAAACAATGCATGTTACAGTAAGTATCAAAACTCAAACGCCACAGTATCCCAAAATGTTACCTGTGTTATTGAGTCGCCGAAGAGAATAATTTGGGGCCATACAACTCTCTTCAGTGTCGACATATTAACAGAAACACCTGGTGACTTTTTAATCCGCACCTCAAGTCTGTCTGAGGGAGAAGAAGGTTTTGCTCCTTGAAAAGTGCTTCGTTCCTAAATGATTCAGAGTTCGAATCTTTGAATTGTTTACTTCCACGTACTGAATCCTTACTCGTTCACTGAACTGTGTCTTGAGCCGAGCTGGCTTCAGAACAACCACTTGTTTAGTAAGTAAATAAATAAAGACTCTACATAGAGTGTTTACAGCTTACAGTTACTAAAATGTTATTCCGTCCATTCTAAATGTAGGAATGCATGAATGAATGAATACAGCTTATATGGATTAAGAATGGACAGAACATCATCTTAGTAAGATGATGTTCGTTCCATTCTTAATCCATTAGCCACATACTATTTAAAAATATTAGTGTGCGCAGTATTTAGTAAGTAGACGTAAGTTGATATTCCATTCCGAATTTAACCACCTAACGTTACTAGCGTTGCGTCTCCTTTAAGAGGTGCAGGGTGGAGCCGTACAGGAAGTGAAGTGTCAACGCACGTCTCGCCAAAGCAGAGAGAGAGAGAGAGCTGCCGACCGCCGCTTTGATGAACCATATTAATAATTATTACAGCCCTACACTGCTGCATAGTGAGCTCAAAATAGAGGTATGCCCAGTGTGCTTGTTTACCAAGTTCATTTTCTCCATGTTTTTTCTTAGAGATGCCCATAAGTGCCCTTTGCGTTTGCATTGGTCAAGTTAGAAGTGGGGTTGCTGGTGAATGTTTATCCTAGCAACGGGTTTCCGTTACTTTCCACGGGGGTTTCATTAACAACGAGATCGCAGTCAGCTCGTGCCTACTGTAATCACAGACCACGAGCCAGGGCGCGAGCTGAGCGCCTCTGTAGATTCTTAGAAAGTTAGTTAACGTACCCAAAGTTTGGCACCATTGTTTTATGGGGCGTGGGCTCATGGAGTGCTTCGAACCCCGAGAACATGTCCATGCAGTTTCTTAAGCTTTTATGAAGGTAGTATTTATCTGTAGTGCAATTAGTGTATATGAGCAAAATACTCCGAAAAGAACGTTCATGTTCAATGTTCATTACGCCGAAGTTAAAGTTTGAACTGATTCTTAGAAATGAATCAAACTTACCAACACACTAATGGATAACTTAATTGGATAAATACAATATCACGTTATAATTAAACAGTATTATGACATTTTAGCCAGAAAAAAAATCCTATATCAAAATTTTTGTTAGATGTATAGTAATCTGACAAATAATATGTAAAAATATATATATTAATGTCAAATTTAGTCCAAAGATTTACAAAAATATGTTTTAAAAAATCTAAAGGTGAAAGGTAATTTAAATAAGGGTCAAATTTCACCTGTGAATATCCCTGAATTTTATTACGAAATATGTATTTTAATAAGGCAATTGTATAATTATAAATACATTTGCTTGTACGCTTGATTATATTTTTTTTACAGTGTCTCAGTCTGGTTAAAAAAATAATAATGATAATTATATATTTTTATTTCAAAGCCTTGAGAAGTCATAAAATATTTTGTAGTTTTTCTTTACTTCTATATTTAATTCTAGTTCTAGTCTCAAAAATATTTTATTAGCTACTTATTGCACTTTATCTTCAGTGATATTAGATTCAAGATTCAAGAGTTTTATTTGTCACATACACAATTATATACAGAATATATAACTGGCAGTGAAATGTAAACAGGTCCGCTCCATAGACAGTGCAAATAACAGTTATAGAAACACAAGGAGGAAATTAAAAATAGAATAGAATAAATTAGTGTCATGTGTACACTATTAGGTATAGAAGTGTCATGTGTACACTATTAGGTATAGAATATTTAAATATTAGTTCCAGCTTAACACGAAACATTTATGGGTATATGATTTATTTAAAGGTATACTATGTAATTTTTGGCCCGCTAGCGGTTAAACAAAACCGCATGCATTTTTCAGAAGGACATTGATTTGGTTGTGCTTGTGCAGTTTAATATGGTTCTATCTCATAACTAAAAAAGAAAGGGAGAGACTGTCCTACTAATAAAACATTTACTGAAGAGATATAACCAGTTTAGATGGAAAGGATCTCAAGATGACTAGCTGAAGACGTTACTGTAGCTTTATCCATAAATAGACACGGGTACTTCCTTGAAAATAAATTCCAGCACAGCGCTACAACAACCATAATGATACAACCCTTCAGTTCACAATAGATAATGCTTTACAGGGATAGAGACTCTGATAGAGAGCTACACATAGCAACCTGTTTAATTTATTGGTTCAACCTTACTCACCTGTTGAGTAATACAAATTTAATCTCTTCGTAATTTTTACCACTTTTCAAATCCCTCAGTTCTCACTATCTCTGAAAAGCCAAGCCAATGTTGATTCATGTTTTATTACGAGCTCTCACATTCTCTTGTTACTGTGCATGCCTCTTGTGTCGGAAACCCCAGTTTGAATTCTGCTCTGAGCAGTGCGAGTAAAACCGGAGGGATTACACATACATGCGTCAAAGTAGCCAGATATGACAAGACATCCATGGGCGATTGGCATATGTATGCAATTTCTCATATATGTATGCAATTTCTCATGAAAACCACCCTGCTATGGTCTAAAATACAAACTTATAATAGGCTTAACATAATGAATCAGGTTAAAGCCGGGCTGGTGCACGCTGCGATTTATAATAGTCCTTTACGATTGTTCCTTGTCAGACTCTACGAACATGATCCCCACTGTTAACCATGTCACACTGTAAGATCTAAATTGTCATTAATTGTCAGACTGTATGATAGTCTAAGGCTCATTTAAAACAGATGCACGCGAGAACTTGTCTGGAGCTTTATATCATCAATGAATGACGTCTCTGAAATGAAAGAAATCTCTAGCGCTCATTTTGGTTATTGTTTGTCGTGAAAAACGAAGACAATTTGGCAGTCGTCATAGGAGAAGTCAAACTGCAGGACTGTGCGCCAAACTCAACACTAAAAGTAAAACGTCTGGTAAAAGTTGATTACAGTCACTAATTGGCTGTCGGTAGGGCTGGGAAAACGCATCGATTTTTTTTTTTTTTTTTTTTTTTTTTTTTTTTTATCAAAAAATATGTAGACGCAAAATATGCGCGTCGACTCGTCAGACCCAAAACCCTGGCCCGCGTCAGACAGCGCAGTAACCGAATCCGACCCCAATGAAGATATTTATGTCCGAAACCGACATTTAAAATCCACATTTATTTTCTCATACTATGACACGTACGTTGGTTTCTATGGAATGCGTGCTTGCATTCGGAAATGTCAACAGGATGAGCGCATCAGCGCTCACGGAACAACTAGCACTCTTAACACAGGCGCGCATGCACTTTCGTTGTCACGGCTATATAAACTAATTTTCGCACACAGGAAGACAGATGTTATGGTAATATTTTATGTGCTTCAATCACAAAAACGATGCTAACATTCAAGTGAAAGCATCAGGCACATTGGCTACCTACATAATAAGCTGTTTTAAATTTAAAATGTTCAATGCCTTATCGCGCTGATGTGACACACACACACACACTATTATTTACTTTTTCCCCGCCAGCGTTTGAAAAAAAGTTGCCAGCCACTGCCAGGGTTTTTGACGATTTTCACCTAAATTTAATAGCACACAGAATATTTTGTTTTATGAATATCTGAGCATGCAATGTGTCAAAGAATGAGCTGACCCTCTTCTTAAAAAAAATAAATAAAAAAAAAACTATTCTAGCTTCATGCATTTTTTTAATCAACCCTTGAATGTGGGTAATTTTCATGAAAAAAAAGCAACATTTTGAACAAAAAGCTGAGAAAATCACGTTTTTGTAAAATACTACATCCAGATCAGATTCAGAACGATGATCAAACACATGGAGTCTATCGAGTCCATCAACTCCCCTAATGCTTGCACAGTCCTGTAGCTCGCCCTGGGTCCATATTCAATTCAGTTTAATTTATTTAATTAGTTTATTTGTCAGGGACAATGTACAAAATACATTAATCTTACGAAAAGATGTTTTGTACCAGAATTAGCTAATGATAGTTTCCATCTGCAGACCCCGGTAGAAGTAACATTAGATAGTTTTGATTTATATGATGTTTAATGTCGATCTCATTATTTTGCATTTGCATGCATCTGCTTACATGTGATTGCTTGTTTTGCTGCGTCTTCCTCACGTGTGTTTTGATCTGGAGATTGAGTACTCATTCAGAAGATGCGCAATAGCACCCCCTAGCGTCTAACAGTGAAAACACGGAAACACAGAAAATTCCGTGTTTGGCCTGGAAGCGTTTTTTCACAAATAACGGAAAATTCTGTGTTAAGCTGAAAGGAAAGTGACAGAGTGTAAGTTGTTATTTGCATGTGGAAGATGATGCTATTTTTCAGTAAGTATGTTCAACATTAATGTTGAATTCTGAATGTTTATTTTCATTATTTATTTGTTTGTAGGAAAAGCACTTTCTGTATAAGCTTAAAGCCCCAAAGTTTACAATAGTTACTCTGTTTCAGTAGCTTTAAGGGGTGGCTGGGTGACCCTTTTATTTTTTTATTGAATGCTAGACATCAGAATGCATTATTTTGCTCTTGTATAGTCTTTTATTGTGGAATTTTAAGAGCAATATTGCAATGTTAAGGGATTCAAGGTTTGTTTGTTTTTTTCATTCAAATATGTAAATAAACATGTATAAATTGCTATTAGGCATTTAATAGGGAGATAATCGAATCGAAATAGAACCGGACAAAAAAAAAAAAAGAATCGTTAGATGATGCATCGAGGGAAAAAAGATCGCTAGATTAATCGTTTTAAAAAGAATCGTTTATCCTGGCCCTAGCTGTCGGTGAACATGTCAAACTAATGATCAAATACTTCAGATTGTATCCTAGGATCAGAGGAATATTTTAGAACTGGCTAAATTTGTTTCAGATGTTCAAATGTGTACCCGGCTTAAGACAAAAAGCATGTTTTGGAAGAAGTATTAATGATGCATTGGCTCATTATTAAAATGTTGCTAATTTTGAAGAAAAAAAAAAGATGGTGTACCTTTAAATGGGGCTAAAGCTGATAAATCTCCTCAGACTCTGCTGCCATATGCTGGTAAGCTGGAGAACTGCAGCACTGGCGTCATGGTGAAGGATGTTTCGAAAAGTCAAGAAGCGCCACAGCAGCAGCAGCTCCCAGAGCAGTGAGATCAGCACTAAAAGCAAGGTCAGTTCATGTCATAAACTAAATGTTGGCTGAATCTCCATTTGCACATTTCTGCAAATGCAGAAAACATGTAATCCATTGGTTATGGTAAATGGCATACTTTTTAAATATGCCAGTATGCCAGTTCTACAACACGATAGAAGTGCAGCTTGATACCAGAGAGTGCAGTGAAATGGGTCTTGGCCAGTATTAGCTCAAAAGGCATGCACGGATTCATACTACAGAAGTCCATTGTAAAAAGCACAGTATGCAATCTCTGAACTTTTGACATTGTACTACCATGATTTGGGACCCACTAATTTGTAAAAGACTGAACTGAGATTCAGCCATTCTGTCTGCTGAGTTCTGTGTTCCACGAAGGTCATGATAAACTGTAATTTCCCTTTATCCAGTCAGTAGATTCCAGTTTGGGAGGCCTGTCTAGGTCAAGCACAGTCGCCAGTCTTGATACAGACTCTACCAAGAGCTCAGGTTAGTCCTCAATGAAACCTGTAGAAACTATTGCATTATTATTATTTTTAACTTTTTTGACCTTCAACCTTGTTGAACCTCCAGGTAACGCTGTGTCTGACACGTGTGCTGAGTTCAGAGTCAAGTATGTGGGAGCCATTGAGAAGCTGCAGTTTGAGATGAGCAAAACCCTCCAGGAGCCTCTAGACCTGATCAACTTCATCGATGCAGCTCAGGTAAGGATCTACAAAAGGGGAAGATGTTACCCCCTTAAAGATGCAGTAAGCAATTTCTGAGAAACACCGTTGATATTTGAAATCATTCCCTTCAAAATCTACAAGCATGCAATGCAAGAGGAGAGGTTTCTTTATCACACCTGAATCAAAGAAAAATTATGCTTCTCTAAAAATAGAGCGACGATATCGAACAAACGACAAGGAAGAACCAAAAATTAGTATGCGGTATACAAGAGTATATAAAAGCAAGAGTTTGTTGTTAGTCGCTAGCTCCAGACAAACAATGACACTCAATACTGTCCTGTTACTTTAGCTAACATTACACTTCACTTTTGGAGATGCCAAAATATTTTCAGTTGATGCAATAATTATAATAATCATATAATTAGGAGAATTACTTTAGCTTATTTTTCCTGGCCTAGAGGAGAAGTACAAAGTATCACTATTGAATATCTACTGATATCATTTATCATACATTGTGTTGAAGCTGTTAATTTCGAGAATAAAGTCGAAATGTTTCGAGAATAAAGTCGAAATGTTTCGAGAATTAATTTATAATAAATAAATATATTCGAGAATAATAAATTTGAGAATAAAATATTTTCAGTTGATGCAATAATTATAATCATATAATTAGGAGAATTACTTTAGCTTCTTTTGAATATCTACTGTTATCATTTATCATAATATCATACATTGAGTCTGAAGCTGTTTATAAACCTAATCTCATGTATTCACTTTAAAGCAAGATGGAAAACTGCCGTTTGTGCCTGGAGATGAGGAAATGATTCTGGGAGTGTCCAAGTATGGAGTTAAAGTGGCCTCATTAGACCAGTGTGTGAGTTGACTCAATGTCATTGTTAACTGTTAATATGAGAGATTTGTCTCTTTTTCTTTTTACACTAAATAAAGGAGCATGTTGAAAGAAGCATTTAAATGTATGATCACAAATGAGTTTGGAACTTGAAACTGAACATCTAATTATACCTCTATGAATCCAGGATTTCAGTATAATGGCATGGCTGGCTTTCCTCTCAGTATCTGATTTGTTATTGATTCTCTCTCTTCTCAGGATGTGCTTCACCGTCACCCGCTCTACCTGATTGTACGTATGCTTTGCTACGATGATGGTCTGGGTGCTGGAAAGAACCTGCTCGCACTGAAGACCACTGATGCCAAGCAGCATGAGTGCAGCATCTGGGTGTATCAGTGCAGCAGTGCGGTAAATACAGGAAGTGTTTCTAAGAACATATTGGCCCGGTTTCACATACAGGGCTTAGATTAAGCCAGGATCAGTCCTTAGTTCAATTAGGGCATTTTAAGTAGCTTTTATAAACGTGCCTTAGAAAAAACACACTGTGTGTATCTTGAGACAAAACAATGGCACTGACATATTTTAAGATATGTCAGTGTAAGTTGTTTTCAGTTAAATCAGCTCAAACATGTCTGGGACTAGCTTAAGCCTTGTCTGTGAAACCAGGGGATAAAGTATGAATTAGGGCTAGTTCTGGGTAAAGGAGCAGAACTTTTTACTATTGTATGTATTTGCTCTGAAAGGAATTGAATTTTATTTATTTTTTTATGAAGGAACCATCATTTAGAACAAAAAAAACTTTATTTAAAATGTAAAACCTTTCTGCATTCTGTCGCTTTAACACGTCATTTGTGCTCTGCAGGAACAAGCCCAGGCCATCTGTAAATTTCTGTCCACATCCTTCGAGTGCGCTCTGGCCTCAGAGAAGTCCTGATGAGTCCTGGGAATGCTCCTGTTCTTCCACCATCACTTGTTCCTTTAGCAGCAGCAGGTGAAGGAAGGATGTATGGATGTCCCCTTCTAAAACAGATCTGATAGAAATGCTGGAATGTGTCTCACTTTGATTAATGTTAGTACAGCTGTTCAATCTTTGTTCAGCATGGAAGGGCAGTCATCTCAACCACATGTTTACACCAGTCTTACCCAGCATCATCTTCTCCTAACAGCCCCACCACAACCCAAAAGTCCAAGTTCTGGCTGCATCTATTTTTGTAACCTAATTTAATCTTATTTAATGTAAATATACAACAACCTCAGAGCACATTTCCCACTCTGGGCCAGTAAATCTGTGATTTCTTGGGCTCTAGTTGGATATGTGTAAAGCGTGGTACATTAATGTTGGTGGTACACAAAGATGCTGTAAAACCCTGCCCTGTATATGTACGTGCCCCTCTTGTGTTGTCCTCCAGTGTCCTGGTCCAAGTAGGATCGGATCAGTTAATACGGTACAATAAATCAGTGTGAATGTAGTTTCCTCTCATGTTTTTCCCTCATCCCCAATAGATGGCAGTGCTCTTTAACAGATTGGGTTATGGTCCTCTGCTTTCAAATTATTAATCTTTAATAACAAACCACCCCACAGACCCCTAATTTAGGGGGCTAGTTTCACATGAACAAGAAATTAATTAGCATTTTTTATTCCAGTTTTCCCATTTATTTGTACATATATGCATATATTTATATATTAGCATCAATGACATTTATGGTAAACGGGTGAATAGAGGTTGTTTTCATCTTAGTTAAAAGTGTACTGTAACAGTCTTATCTAACAAAACGTCAGTCATTTTCAGTTTAGCTCTCTGTTTACAATTAAATATGCACAAAGCAAAGTCTACATTTATTTACAATCCCAGCCGGCCAGGTGCCGTCCGTATTCAGTGAGCTGAACGCAGGATAATTACATCCCGTCACTGCCCGAGTTACAGGTCACTCTGGTCCGAGCTCAATCAAGACTAACATGACTTTAATTAAAAGTTACATAACAGACTCTATTAAGTTGCTCTGCAACCACATCAAACACTCATGACATTAAAATCGCTCCTGCACACAATTACTGATGGATGAGCATTTCAAAGCTTTAGAAAGGATTAAGAGAAGTGTAGTGAGGGGGAAATGACATGAGGGATTTTAATTTCCCATGGAATACAATTAGAGCGCTAGAAAAAGAAAGAGATTCAGCGTTATTACTGGTACAGGGAACACCCATCTGGCCAACCAAAGTTGAGACAATCAGGGCACATCCTGGTTGCTGGAAATACATATAATTCACATCTCAAACTGACGCCTTGGATTCTGTTAAAAATGACTAGGTTTTAGTGCCCTCAAGCTAAAAACACTATTCAGAATATGTTCACGTTCTACACACTGAAGGAAGGTAAGAGCATCTTAAAGGGTTAGTTCACCCAAAAAGGAAAATACTGTCATCATTTGCTCACCTTCATGCCATTTTAAAATTGTATATGTCTTTCTATCTAGCCAGGATGAATTTTGAAGAATGTCAAGAGTGCTTTTTCCATACTGGCGACAAACCTGTCAAGCACCAAAAAAAAGACAAGAAAAATTGTAAATGTGGTCAAAAGGACACATGCACTGCATTCCTACTACCCTGAACCCATATGTTTTCATATCAAGGTTTGATTTTTAGCGAATAATGTCTTGCCAAATCTGTATTAATTTTTTCTGTGAAACACAAAAGGAGATATTTTGAGAAATGGTCATTTTGTCCGTACAGTGGAAGTCACTGGGCTCCAGTGTTTGGTTCCCATCTTCTTTTGTGTTCCACAGAAGTTACCCAGGTTTGGAATGACAGGAGGATGAATAAATAATGACAGAATTTGCCTTTTATTACTGGTCTTTTCCTTGCACAAAGTTACAGTAGGAAAGCAAATAGCAAATACATTTTATGGACCACTTTTATAGTGCTTAACATTAACAGTTCCCATTATGAAAAAGCACTCTGGGCATTCTGCAGTATGTGTTCTTTTGCACAGTTTGAAAGAACATGATGGTGAGTAAATGACCGAATTTTCAGTTTTGGTCTATCACTTTAAGAAAGAATGAGCCAGTTGAAAAATGACACCGTTCCACAGGCCTCTCAAGGCAAACTGCATACGCACTGAAGGAAGGCCTGCAAAAGATCATTAAAATCAATAAGAGCATCTAAATCAAGAACACAAAAGGACAGCTCAGAATTATAAATATCTATACAGAAATAAACCTCCTTGATGCTTTATACTGGCTCCTTTCCTCTCCCCGGAGACCACCGATTGTTCACGGTGACCGTCACGGCATTCAAAACTCCCAGCAGGTACGGAGTCAAGATTACTTTCATTCAGTCTCCATGTTCCCAGTCCCTTAGCCAGCACAAAAGCACACTTATGTCTGTCCGTTTCTTCATCTCTCTCATCCGCAGTGCACTTCAGATATTTCCCAGGTGTATGCGGTGGAACTCCTATTTATACACTCAGCACTGGGGCAGGAAGTGTGAAAATGGGGAAATCGGAGCTCCCCCTCGGAAGGCAGACAGCTGTCGTAGCATATTCCTGTCTTAGCACCATTGACGAAGCTGCCTTTCCCAACCGAGTCCTCAAAAGTCAGTGATTCTCGGATTTTCCTTCTGCCTTTCCTTGCCAGACATGGAATGTGGGCAAATAAGACTATATTCACAGATCTGTACTGTACTTCAAAATCAACCTTACGCTATCTATTGTGTGAATGATCTCGGACTAAAACCTTCATCTTGGTGACATTCTTCTCATTTGCATTGTGTTCATTATAAATTAAGTAAAAAGTGCATTTATAGCAACAAACTTAAAAACTAAAGAAAAATCCGAAGCCCAGGAAGCCGTTATATTCCAGTGACTCTGCTCAAGCCAGGTGAGAGCAGGGATTAGTGGAAGTCTCATGACAATGAGGACAGCGAGGATGATTGTTAGTGAGGACACACAGAGGCAGAGAAGTGCCGTCATCAGTCCAGCTCAGTGTCCGTGAGCTCCAGCCCTTCAGTCCATAATGAATTGCACGAATGTGACAGGAAATGCTCCTCTTCTCATCGGCTCTCCCTCAATGTGGCCCAGCTACAAAACATTCAAGAGAAAGTGTGTTAGAAATGTTCCAAAAACTGCATACAGTGCTGAGATATATATACACATACATATACATATATATATATTAGGGATGCACCGAATCCAGATTTTTGGGGTCCGGCCGAATACCGAATCCACTGGTTAAGATTCGGACAAATCTGAAACTGAATACCGAATCCTTCTCCCATCATCACAGTAAACACATTAACGAAGTAAACAACGTCCACAGCAGTGTAACGTTAGGGATGCTATTGACCATTTAACCGTTACCTGAAAGTAAGAACTTTGACCGATTAATACTACCAATTAAACGGTTTAAATGTTTTTAACGCTTTTTTTGTTTGTTTGTTTTTTGATGCATGGTTAAGAAAAATATGCTGTATAGCGTTATTTGTTCACTAACGGAGCGCGTCGACATGTGCAACCACAAACCATATATATCTCGCATTATAATGAAGCAATGGAAAAGATTACTGTGTGGGAGCATTTCGACAGAAAAATACAGCAGTAGTACAAGCTCCTGACAGCTGGAAAGCAAATAAAAAGGCGCTTCCCGAGGCTGCACAACTCGTATTCTCTCGGATGTTTCATACACAAATTATTTAACAGCGGCTAATTGTTAAGGGGGCTTGTCATCACGAGACAAATCGGCATTGCAAATTGAACATGTAGCTCGACTTGAATCGCCTTTTTTTTTAACTTAAAGTAGCCTACTGCCACGTTTTCTGTTCATGAGTTCCATTTTCACTTTCAACGGCGGTGTCATTACGTTCAACCAGTGGGGCGCACATAGTGCAATCCTAGGGTTCGGGTTCAATATTCCCCAATATTCGGCCGAATCCGAACCCGAATCCTGGATTCGGTGCATCCCTAATATTCTAACCGAAACCGAAAACCTAATATATATATATAGGCATATATATATATATACACATATATATACATACACACACATACACACACATAAAGGGGCATTTTTACACTGGCAGTTTAGTTCGAAATGGGCAGTTTGTGGACCCAGGTGCGCACTGAGGCACCGAACCTGAAACTACGGTTGCACTCGAACTGTGCTGCGATTCACGTGAATGTGAAAGCAACGCGGACTCTGGTTCACACTTGTTGAGGAAGAAACGTAACCTTACCTTTAGCCGATGAATATGTATTTAGGTAGACATGATAGTGATAGTGTTGATAATTTACCTTCGATACGAGCGAGAGTGAGCCTGCAGTGTATGAGTATAGAGAGTGCAATCAGGGCAGCAAATGAATGGCAATCCACTGTTTCCTCAAAAGAGTGTTTGCAAGCAGCAGAAAGCCACCTTCATCCGACACACACACAGTAAACTCAAGTGTTGTTTACTCAGCTGCGCATAATAGCATCAAATTAATAAAAAACACAATATATTGATGTTTTCTATCATGCCTGTGCACGTCTGTGATGGCGTAAGTTGAACACAAATGCACCGGGTTCCACAGAATCAAGCTGAGTGTGAAACCAGACCAGCACTGCGGGGGGCGCCGGGAACAATCATAAAAACGCCCTGAAACTAGTTAAAATCATTTGTGTTCATGGAAATAAGGCTGAAATAAAATATCAGTATTAGATTAATTATGTGACCGTGAAAAAAAAAAAATCTCTTAATTTTTTTATTTTAGTGGTTTTGCTTTTTCACAAAACAAACTGAACAATAACAACAGGAAAATGCCCTATTTTGATTTTTTTTGTTGTTGCACACATGACATTAGTGTTAATCTGAGTAATACAAATGTGCAATGTTATGAGTAATACTGCCAATTAAGGGAAAAACAGCAACAAAAAGTGAGGTAGAAATGCATCTTGAACCCACTGAAGCACATTCATATGTAAATACCCCACAGGAACACAGAATTGGGGATTTGGCTGTACCATTGATGAGCCTCCGTGGAGAATGAATGACTAAACACAGCCAGTGGAAACGAAGGCGATTGGCTGAATACAGACCAGCTGCTTGTTTTCCAGCAAGAGACGCTGAACCAGACCTTCAGTGAGTTTACTTATTAACAACCAGCCAGAAATAGGAAGGGAAATATGGTAAACTCACTTTTCCTCTCTGGTTCTCTCTCTCATAAAACTGTCACTATATAAAGTGTGTCCTCTACATAGTGTTGAAGTCTAGTGTGCAGCAGTCGGGATACTCACCCACCACTCCTGGTCTTCCTCACCGTCCACCACGATGACCTCTCCCTCAGAGAACGTCAGCTCGTCTGGATTATCAGCCACACAGTTATACATGGCCTTCACGCGCTTCGGCTTCTGCTTACCACACACGGATCAGGTTTGGAAAAACAAGAACGTGTCAATTAGTATCTCATACACGGCAAATGTGTTATGTAAATATGGCATATTAGGTGGTATCCATCAAGGTGGCATCCTCTTGTGGTTAAACATACCAGGTATGTTTTCCTGGGCATGTGGGTAGCAGGCAGAGTTTGACCAATGGTGTTTTGAGGGCCTCCAGGAATTTCTTTAGCTGTTTAACAAAAAACATCTCTATTAGCATTCCCTTTCCAATACACTAATGGCTGCACGCCTTTTATTAAAACAATCAACTTACAGTTAACATGGTTTTTCTGACATCTACCTGGTCTCTCAATGGATCCCGAGCGCATCAGTGTGCTTTTATTGAAGTTTTTGTCCGCGCTGCAACCAACCAAAAGGAGATGTGAATATTCTGTCCAGTTCTTGTAATATTGAGTACTTAAAGGTACAATATTTAGACTGAGGTCATGCTCAGATGAGTGTGCCCTACTTGTCTCGTCCTCTGGCACCGTGTGCGTGAATGAGGACTTGAATAGGAATTAATGACCTGGTAAAGCAGCAGTTCCCTATAGGCACTTTCCACCTCTGTGTTCAGATAAGGGCACGCTCACCTTCTACTGGAGTCAGACTCGGCAAACACTGTGGAGAAGGACCAGCGGCTATCCGCAGCTATAATGAGTCTGACTGTGTTGTCCTATAGGGCATGTGTGTGCATGTGGTCATGGGTTATTTAGTATTCTGACCTTGTAGCCCGGTTGATGTTCTGACCAGGAGGCCCATGCCCGGGTTTGGGTTGTATATTCTTGGCCTCCATCATACTGGCAGTTTTAGACACAGGAGGGGGAGCACCGCTGGGCACAAGAACTGCAGAGAGACCATCAAATAGATGTTGAACATGCTCACAATAACTAAAAAAGCACAGACGTTTCAACATTTTATGTTCGACAATATTGTTAGCAGGGTTCCCACACGTGAATTTCCAGTTTTCCTTGATTTCTGGATAAAGTTGTATATTTTAATATGAAAAATATGGGTCACACTTTAGTTTAGGGTCTAATTATTTTATTTTATTTTTTATTTTATTAACTATTTACTACCTCAATTAACACCTAATTACTGCTTAACAGTTAGTAAGGTAGTTGTTCAGTTTATGTATTGGGATTAAGGGATGTAAAATATGGTCATGCAGGATAAGGCATTAATACGTGCTTTATAAATACTATTAAAAAGCCAATAATATGCATGCTAATAAGAAACTAGTTAATAGTGAGAATTGGACCCTAGACCAAAATGTTACCAAAATATGTTTATAATTAATTACAAATAAAATGTCAAAATAATATTATATAAAATATATTGTTTTATATTCATAGCTGATTAAATACTGTAGAGCAGAACATAACCAGAATCATTTTTATTTACTATAATAATAAGTGGAGATTCCTGTAAATCAGTATATGTATATATTATCATTATAATATTTTTAATAACTATTTGCCTTTGTTTTGTGTTTGTATTTGTATTATGTATGTTTTGTTTTGAAAATGTTGTTTTGTTTTGCTTGTTTGCAAATGATAAAATATTATAATATTTTAATATTTTATGAATTTCTATTTATTTTATCAGCAAAGGAAACTACAATTCCTAAAATTCCAGATATATCTATTTTCCCCTTTATAGCCTGTACACACAAAACTTGGTTGATATACATTATATTAAAAAAATAATTAAACTATGATATTAAATATACTTGTTGGCTTTGTGATTTTTATAAATAATAATAATAATAATATATAATTGTAAATATGCTCATCTCTATGATATTAATCAACTATAAATTTATAGTTGATTAATATCATAGAGATGAGCATATTTACTATATATATATATATTAACAATAACAAAAAAATTATACATTTAATATTTTATTAAATTATTTATAGCTGATTAAATATTGTAAAACTGAATATAACTAGGAGTCAATTAAATAATAAACAATAAAACATAAAATATTCTGATATTAAATGTACTTGACTTTAACATCATCCTAACCTTTTTTCCGATATCTTATGATTTTTCAAAGACCCTGAATTAAGAGAACAAAAAGACGGATCTTTAAATAAATGAAAGAGAATGACAGCACGCTCATTCTGAAATAGTTTGGGAAAATCAGAAAACATCAACTTGTAGACCCACATTGTTCTGATACCTGGTCCATGAATATTAATTAGGCTATGTGATTAGAAGAACTCACAAACACAGTATAACCTAATTAATATTCATACGTTTGCACACCGCCATGTTTTGACATCACAACCAGCAGATCCAGGATCAATCACAGGACAAACTGACTCAAATCTAAATCTTAACACAAAGCAGCTCGGCCTCAAGCAAAAGTTCATCCTCTCATTCATCTACAGCCAACTCACGGGAAGTGGATGTGACCCGTAAGGGGGGCGCTGGGGGATGCATGTTGGGGGGGTCAGAGGAAGATCTCTGCCTGCCGGTCAGATCTAGGGAGCCAGGCTTCCAACCGGCGATCCCTGAGCCATTCCAGCAAGACCAGACGGCTGTACTGAGGGAAGGAAAAGAGAAGAAGAAAACCGATTAAAATATGAGATGAAAAGAGAAGACAGAGCTTTTGTCAACTCTTTTTCTGGACTTTGGACCTGCTCCAGACCTGCAGAGCTCTGGGCGTTATGCATCTCATTTCATTAGTGTCTTTAAGAATACAGCTCATTGTGATGTGGCCTACCAGAGGTTTGAGTGCAAAGAACTATAGGATTCTCTTCAAAGTCTCACTCATTTCAAAAGAAAAACTGTTGTTCTAACACAGAAATCGGCTCTTTTTTTATCCAAGTGATACTCTGACAGACAAAGTCATGACAAGTGAGATGTCAGCGAACGGGAGATTGGAAACCTCATTTTAACAGACCTGTAAGGCCTTACATTTCTGAAAGCGTTTGAAAGACTGCAGCTGCACATGACACCTGCCGCCCAGCGTTTGAGCTCATAACGGCTCCCTGTCCAGAGACTTTGGGAGCGCACATATAGGTCAGCAACTTCACACGGCCGTTGCCATGGAGCTCTGCAGTGTAACTGGGTGAGGGTGAGAATTCAAGAACAGGTCAAATGAGATTCTGACATTTTGAGACCTGACATTTGTGAGGGTAGAAATACAGCAGCCTGTTGTGGCCTGGATGTTATTCATAGTGAATCAAACAGAATTAGTCACTTACAGAATCATTTGTTTTTAAACAATTATAAATATTAATGAAGTGGACTAAAGTGTTAACTTAAATGCATTTACGCACATAGTAGACTATGTCAAGATGATCTACTGAAGTGCAAACTGAGCATTAGAATGGGAAAGAAAGGTGATTTAAGTGACTTAAGTGACTAAGTGACTGATCATGGCATGGTTGTTGGTGACAAACAGGTTGGTCTGAGAATTTCAAAAACTGCTGATCTACTGGAATTTTCACGCACAACCATCTCTAGGATTTACAGAGAAAATATCCAGTGAGCGGCAGTTCTGTGGGCAAAAACGCCTTGTTGATGCAGGAGGTCAGAGAATGGCCAGACTAGTTCAAGAAAGACAACTCAAATAATCACTCGTTACAGCCGAGGTCTGCAGAAGAGCATCTCTGATACAGCAGCAGAAGACACACCTGTGCCACTCCTGTCAGCTAAGAACAGGAAACCGCAGCTACGATTCACACAGGCTCACCAAAATTGGACAATAGAGAAAAAAAACGCTTGATCTGATGAGTTTTGATGTCTGCTGAGACATTCAGATGGTAGGGTCAGAATTTGGCATAAACAACATGAAAGCATTTGTACTTTCGTGCCATGTCACAAATCTCAAATCATTTCGATCACAACACTCAAATGGCGTGCTCAGTCACCAGATCTCAATCCATTAGAGCACATTTGGGATGTGGTGGAGATTCACATCATGAATGCACTTCTGACAAATCTGCAGCAACTGTTATCATGCCAATTTGGGCCAAAATCTCTGAGGAATATCTCCAACACTTTGTTGAATTTATGCCACAAAGTTCTGAAGGCAAAAGGGGGTCCAATCTGATACTAGCAAGGAGTAGGAGGCTGGTCTTTTTCTCCTCTCAATCAGTGTTTTTTCTTTTATCTGAATGAAATGTAAAGTACCTAAATTTCGGGGTGGTAGTGGTGGAGCAGAGGAGGACAGGGTGACCGGTGAGTTGGTGTTGATAATGGTTCCATAGGTCTCGTTGTTGACCAGGTTGGGCACGAAACGCTGCTTGTCTTTGACCATGTCTCGTGCGTCTCGTGCCAGGCTGGCCGGACTGGGCTGAAGGGAATTACTGCCCGGTGTGTAGCAGCTGATGGGCCTCTCGTCACGCCGATGAGGACTGGACTATAGACACAAAGGTCAAAGGTCATAAGTGGGACTGGATAAACATTGAGGTCCCTATTTTAACAATCTAAGCGCATGGCCTGAAGCGTATGACGCAGGTGTGCTTAGGGCGTGTCCGAATCCACTTTTGCTAGTATTTTCACAACGGAATAAATGGTTGGCAAAAGGGTTGTATATCACTTAATGAGTAATGGGTGTGGGTAATGTGCAATAAACCAATCATCTCCCATTCCCTTTAAAAGCCAGTTGCGCTCGCACCATGGCGGATTCACTATTTATGCGGCGGAATTTGTGAGCGGAAAGACTAAACATTTTTTCTTTTTATTTTTGAATATCTAAAAATGTTTGTGTGCTGCTGCGCGTCCCTGCTTGTGTAATAAACAGAGTGAACCTATAGGCCCATTTACTAACACGCCCATTAAATAACACAAAAATACTGCGCTATCGACTTCAGACCAGGTTTTTGTTGGTCAACGGCTCATTTTTTTTTTGTTGGTCATTTTCAGTTGCCTTAAAATAGCAACATACCAACAATGTGCCTGAACACACATTTTTTCTTTTCTTTTTTTAAAAATCAACAAATATTTTGCAGGAAAAACTAAAATTAAGCAACATTGTAACTATTGAGATGATTACAAAGCACTTAATATTTTGTCATTGGCAAAATATGCACTTTGAACTGCTGAATCAGTTTAAAATTACTTACATATTTTTCCTTAAGTATAAATTAAATCCACAGTAAACACAACCACATAAATTATAAATGAGTGCACATTAATGCAAATGATCCAAATATAATTATTCACTTAGTTAAAACAGTGTTGAAAACAGGCCTTGATTATTTTTAACTTAATTTCTACTATATATTTAATCTTTGATTGAAACGCTTTTAAACAATTTCATAGTAAATACATAATTATTGTGTATTAAATATTACTAAATATCTACACATATACACAAACATATTAGTCAGGCATAATCTGACCAGTTCAATCAAAATACTTTTCCCTTGAGGTCTCGGGAGTTTTTCCTCACCTTCTCATCCAGATCTTCATCACTCTCGTCCAGGTCTTCATGCTGAAGTCTCCACTCGTACTCCACATGCACATGAGCATTGAACTTCCCTGCAAGTGCCTGGTTCAGCTAAAAGACAGACAGACATACCATAATAAACAACAGTTCTGACCATTTAAGGCCAGTTATCTCGCATATTAAACTCCAAGAAGGATGAATGTACAAAATGACAGCTCACCAGTTCCTCACACTGCAGGTGTTTGAGTCGCCTGGCGATGTCGAGCGGGGTCTCGCCAGCCTCATTAGCTAAATATACACAGAAACACATTTCAAGAGGAGGACACACTAGTTAGATACATTTTAGAACGCATCACAGTCGCCAAGCCTGGAAGAATGGTGGTTCCACCACATTCTGTACTCTTGGCTTCCTGTGCTGAATTCGACTTTACAGACAAGACAAAGCTAAGTCGATCCAGACAGCTCGCTCACAAAAGACGCTGGCAGGGATCTGAGAGAGGAGATTCCCTGGCACAGATTCACCCACCCACATACACACACACACACACGCAGAACCACTAGGCCACATATGGCTCTGTGTTATCTTTTCTTCCCTTTCTTGGTGGACAGATTGTTAATAACAGAACAACAACAGAATTACAAATCCGCACACTAACTTTTCCCAGCAGTCTAAATAAGAACATGGTGTGAGAACAACATCCTGAAAAGTGCCACTAGACAAAACAAGGAGCCTGGGAATCCTTAAAGACATTAAAAGGGATCCCGTCAATATGTCACACCCAAACGTTCTGTATCAACAGGGACTACGGGAGACTTCATTTTTGCTGCATACCGATGTCTATAGAGGCTTTTCCTCTCAGCAGAAGTTTGAGACACTCGCTGTTGTCCGTCAGGCAGCAGTAATGCAGCGCTGTACTTCCTTTAGCCGTTTGCTTATCCAAGTTTAAACTGAGGAGAGAGAGAAACACAATTTTGCCCATTTAGAAAACATTAAATCTCAATTTTCCATTCCAGGCACAGCTATAATTGCCTCTTTAGCCTTCAAAACCAGCACTTTTAAACAGCTTTGGTCAAAATAATGACAAAAAAGCTGTTCATTCAGATTTAGTTGTGGGGTAGCATCAGTCAGCATTTGGTCAGCAAAGAAGGAAAAGGTGTTTTCCAGCCTTTGCTTGGCTGTCTGAGTCTTGCCTGTTCTGGGTGAGGAAGTCTATGATGTGAAGGGAGGTTCTGTCCACCAGTCTCACAGCCAGATGAAGGGCAGTCTCACCTTGTTCCTACCACACCACACAAACAAACAACATGACATGTTTATACAGTAGCTTGGTTACTATTTGGGTTTATGCATAAGAGCTACTCATGACTGAATGGACCATGATATTTTGGACATATCGTGTATATGTGAATTTACCATGAGTACTTAAACCAGTTTTATTTAATGTCATGTATTCATGTAAAGGAGTTTGCATGTTCTCCCTGTGTCTGGATGGGTTTCCTCCAGGTGCTCTTGTTTCCTCCAATTAAAAAACATGCAGTATATGTGAATTGGAGATGCTACATTGTCCGTAGGTGTGAATGTGTGTGTGTGGGTCCCAAGCCATATAATGGGGAGGGTTGGGGAAAGGCCTGGCGACCTACCCCGGAAAAAACATCGACATGAAAATTAATGGACAGTCCCTCACAAATGGCACGAGAATCACCAAGAGTCGGATACGACTGAAATGGTTAATGAATGATGATGATGATTCATGTGAATCTAAAATATTTATTACACTCAAAAGCACACAAATGTTCTGCACTTAAATGCAAAATACTACTGAATACTTGTTTGCCATGTTTAACATGAATTTCCTCCAAAATATCACAGTAACAACTACTGTAAATTTATAATAAATGAATAAGGGATCAGATGCAAATAGTGCATTATTTATTTGTTAGTTTATTATTTTTAGTACTTAAATATCAGTATATTATTTGAACCCATATTAAACAAGACCACAGGGGGAAAAAAATACTGTAATTTAATAATAAATGAGTAATACACACACACACACACACAAAGACATACAGTATTGTTCAAAATAATAGCAGTACAATGTGACTAACCAGAATAATCAAGGTTTTTAGTATATTTTTATTGCTACATGGCAAACAAGTTACCAGTAGGTTCAGTAGATTCTCAGAAAACAAATGAGACCCAGCATTCATGATATGCACGCTCTTAAGGCTGTGCAATTGGGGTATTAGTTGAAAGGGGTGTGTTCAAAAAATAGCAGTGTCTACCTTTGACTGTACAAACTCAAAACTATTTTGTACAAACATTTTTTCTGGGATTTAGCAATCCTGTGAATCACTAAACTAATATTTAGTTGTATGACCACAGTTTTTAAAACTGCTTGAAATCTGTGTGGCATGGAGTCAACCAACTTGTGGCACCTCTCAGCTGTTATTCCACTCCATGATTCTTTAACAACATTCCACAATTCATTCACATTTCTTGGTTTTGCTTCAGAAACAGCATTTTTGATATCACCCCACAAGTTCTCAATTGTATTAAGGTCTGGAGATTGGGCTGGCCACTCCATAACATAAATTTTGTTGGTTTGGAACCAAGACTTTGCCCGTTACTACTGTGTTTTGGGTCATTGTCTTGTTGAAACAACCATTTCAAGGGCATGTCCTCTTCAGCATAGGGCAACATGACCTCTTCAAGTATTTTAACATATGCAAACTGATCCATGATCCCTGGTATGTGATAAATAGGCCCAACACCATAGTAGGAGAAACATGCCCATATCATGATGCTTGCACCTCCATGCTTCACTGTCTTCACTGTGTACTGTGGCTTGAATTCAGAGTTTGGGGTCGTCTCACAAACTGCCTGTGGCCCTTGGACCCCAAAAGAACAATTTTACTCTCATCAGTCCACAAAATGTACCTCCATTTCTCTTTAGGCCAGTTGATGTGTTCTTTGGCAAATTGTAACCTCTTCTGCACATGCCTTTTTTTAACAGAGGGACTTTGCGGGGATTCTTGAAAATAGATTAGCTTCACACAGACGTCTTCTAACTCTCACAGTACTTACAGGTAACTCCAGACTGTCTTTGATCATCCTGGAGGTGATCATTGGCTGAGCCTTTGCCATTCTGGTTATTCTTCTATCCATTTTGATGGTTGTCTTCCGTTTTCTTCCACGTTTCTCTGGTTTTGCTCTCCATTTTAAGGCATTGGAGATCATTTTAGCTGAACAGCCTATCATTTTTGCACCTCTTTATAGGTTTTCCTCTCCAATCAACTTTTAATCAAAGTACGCTGTTCTTCTGAACAATGTCTTGAACGACCCATTTTCCTCAGCTTTCAAATGCATGTTCAACAAGTGTTGGCTTCACCCTTAAATAGGGGCCACCTGATTCACACCTGTTTCTTCACAAAATTGATGACCTCAGTGATTGAATGCCACACTGCTATTTTTTGAACACACCCCTTTCAACTAATTCAACTAATTGCCCAATTGCACAGCCTTAAGAGCGTGCATATCATGAATGCTGGGTCTCATTTGTTTTCTGAGAATCTACTGAACCTACTGGTAACTTGTTTGCCACGTAGCAATAAAAATATACTAAAAACCTTGATTATTCTGGTTAGTCACATTGTACTGCTATTATTTTGAACAATACTGTACATATACACAGTGTACAGAATTTTTATCCAATTCCAAACCACGTTAATCCTAATAACTACTATTCATTTACTATTTATTCATTTATAAGTGATATATAATTGTTCATGAAGGCTGGAAATGAAAAACACCTTATATTCAGGTGTGCAGAATTTTTAAGCACATTTTCTTTTACAGATAAAATGGGCTTAAAAAGAGATTTAACTCTTTAAAATTATGAAAAGCCCATGAGAAGGATACAATACTAATGCAATACTAGGAAATGCAGTTCAGGCATGACCATTGGACAGTGAAATGCTCATTGGGTCAGCAGGGTCAGACAAAATCAGGTGGCACATTAACTGCAGAAGAATTAAGGGAAGACTTAAGTGTGAAACCATCAGGAACCCTTTAGTCTCCAGCGCCACCATTTTCCAGAACTGTAACCTACCTTTGAGTTTCTTCGGAATTAAAAGTGCATTATATATAAAATCTATTATTATTATTATTATTATTATTACCTGGAGTCTCCAGAAGTGCAAGGTGTCAGGGTCTCAGAGACTAAAGTTAGGTAAAGAATCCTAAAAAATGACCCCCACTTCATAAGAATCCCAAGCTGAAGTGTTGTAAAAACTGTTTTTTATAGGCTTTATAGACAGATCGGTTGAGAGGGACTCTTGAAGGAACAGCACCACATCTTCTTGGACCACTGTTTGAAGAATTCATCTTACAGAAAAGTTTCTGGAGTTTTTAGTCCATCTCTGCAAAAGAACTTCAGGATAGGAGATGGACTAAAAATGGTTCTAAAGGGTTCCTGATGGTTTCACACTTAATTCGTCACCTTAATTCTTAATTCTTTTGCAGTTAATGTGTCTTTTCTTCACCACCTGTTTTTGTCTGACCCTGCTGACCCAATGAGCATTTCACTGTCCAATGGTCATGCCTGAACTGCGATTCCTAGTATTGCATTAGTATTGTATCCTTCTCATGGGCTTTTCAGTCTGAGTTAAATCTCTTTTTGGCCCATTTTATCTGTAAAAGAAAATGTGCCTATAATTCTGCACACCTGAATCTAAGTGTTTTTCATGAACAATTATTTATCACTTATAAATGGTTAAATACAAAATTAATAGTAGTTATTAATGTGGTTTGGAATTGGTAAAATGTGGTAAAAAATATGATCTGAAAATCAACGTGCATAATAATTCTGCACATGGTGTACATATATATACACACACACACACATACATAGAAAATAACTGAATAACTCATCAAATCTGAGGTAAAATGGGAACAGACTCACATGGCCATTGGCCAGAGGAATCGGCTCCATTAGGTCGACCCCCTCAGCGTAGACCTGGATAAGAGAGAAAATATCCCGGGCCTTCACGGCATCACAGAGCGTGTGCAGTTTCGACATCGCGTCAGGACACTTCTTACGGGCAAATCGCTTCTCTGTGTACTTGGCCATGATGAAGTCTTTCCTCGCCTGCCTGTGGCATTAAAAGGAAATTAAATAAGAATACATTTGCATAAAATACAATATAAGTGAAGGCAAATTCCCAAAGAGAAACTTTGGCTTACATGTCACTGGCCGGATTTGGTTTGATCACATCTTCTGCCGTCAGACAAGCTTCCATGATCTCATTAAATCCAGCATTCCCCACGTTCTTGGCCAGCTAAACACCACAACACACGCATACACACAAACACACACATTAAATCAATGGCGGTACGAAACTAATTGCATCTCGCAACTCTAAAGTACCAACAAAAGCATTTATTCAGGGTCCATTTGATCTGTTTTGTTACTTCATAATATCCCAATCAGCAAAACAATGTATCTTGGCAATCAATCAGAGACGTGAGGCTTTTTCACTGTGGCTAACAGTTCTGCGGTCTTGTGTAATTGCTTTAATGATCCTAAATTGCTGGCCAAAAAAGCTTTGGGCTGAAATCATGCGTGTGGAATGGCTCCCAAAGAGCCCGAGTGATTTAAGCAAACCCTATAAAAATTTCAAGCATGAAGGCTGAATTAAAAGAGTCCAGCGCAAACTAAATAAATAAAGCCAATATTTGGCTTACGGCAGCAGTGCTGGGGAATCTGGGGAGATTCACTCTGTGAAATCAAAGATCAAACACTAACCAAGAGCTCGGAGGTGCTGAGAACATCCAGTGTTAGTGACTGGATTCTGGAGTAGTGCACACCCAACTCCCGGTGGATCCCTGAACATTCGATACAAGTCAGGATGCCCAGGTTGGTGGAGAGCCACGTGGGACCTGAGGGAGAATGAGAGGAGAAAAAATACTTTAACAACTTTAACAGAGGCTGTCGATCAAGAATGTGTAACATCTAAATGGAATTTAAAAGATGAAACCGCTTGTCCTCATTCCCACAATGAATGTCAAGTAGAGTTTTAGGATCACTGATCAATTATGCAAATTGCTGGAGCTAGCCGTTAGCACACACACACTAAAATCGGAACATTTCTTGATCCCAAAATATCCAGAAGTGTTTTGGAAAATGTAAATAAATAAATCTGCATAATAATAATAATGGCAATTATTATCATTAGTATTATTTAAAAATGAACGTTATTATATTAATTAGAATAATAAACAAATATTGCTGACAGTATCATTCTTATACTACATTATTATATTTAATTAATTAAAAATGTACATTTTATAATGAGGTACTTTCTGGAAATAAACAATTAAAGTACATTATATAATAATAATAAAAACTTTTTATTAATGAATATTATTACATTAATTAGAATTTTACATTTTTATTGTTGATATTGTCAATATTGTATTGTATTGCCATATTTAATTTAATCACATATATTTTTACAACCAATACATGTTATAGGCATTGTTATGCATCATTATTGTATTACATTACTATATTTAATAAATGTATTAAATTATATAATTATTGTATTGCTGTATACATTATTATTTAATAAATATTAAAGAAATGTTGGTATTATTACCATAATTTTGGAATTATATTATTAAATAAACAAATAAAATAATAATAATAATAATAAATAGTTATATTATATTATACTTATATCTGTCTTTATTTTCACATTATTATTATGATTGTTGTTGTAATAATAATAGTAATAATAATAATAATGTGAAAATAAAGACAGATATATGAAGTTAAGTCTTATTTGACAGGTTGTTTTGGTACACAGGTATTTGTCACACAACAAGAACCTGACCTCAGAGAAGCCTAAGCAAATTCAATCATTTTATCAGAGTTCCTTTACTACCAACGTCCGCTTTGTTCTTCCTGTGAGCCGATTCAAAACAGCCCCCTCCCTCTTTCTCCACTTCCTCCTTCCTGTCGATTTCCAGGTCACTCACCGGGAGCTCCGCAGTCACAGCAGACGTCGTTGCCCGCCATCCGCTTGACCTCACCCAGGATGGCCTTGGTCAGCTCCTGCACAATGTTGTTCTCGCCAACATGCTGGTCTCCCTTAAAGGCGTTGTTGAGCGCCTCCTCCTTGCTGTTTTGCAGGACTGAGATCCATCTGAGAAGAGACGCCTAGTTAACGGAAAAGCTGCAGTGTTTTGTTGTTACTTTGAGTTAGTTATTCCCTAAAACTCCAGAGAATGTCCTGTATGACAACACACACACACAAACACACTTACATTTGACACTCTGGCTCATCCTCTGCCTGGAAATGATACGTTCTGTCATCTAAGAGTCAAAAGAAAAGACAGAGAAAGACTAGATAAGTTAGATAAAAGGACAAATAGATCTTTGAGGGAAAAAAAGTGACTAATAGATCTGCCCTATATTTTGAGTAGAACTCAGAGTAACAATCACTTCGGTCCTAATGTTATTATATGTTTTGTCATATAATAATCATCATCTTCATCCTTCCAACATGAAACACTGCATATAGACAGTTTCCTGTCATTAGGTTGTACATTTTCTTTTTCAGTTGTCCTGGCAAATATAATCAAACTTTACTGGCTTGTATATATACCATTATAGTATTTATTAAAAATGTATTAGTAGTGTTTATTAATATTCTGAATTAGGTTTTATTTTTAGAGATTTTATTGTAATTTTTTAGTTTAAAATTTTGTAATTTTAAAGTTTAGCTAGTTACATTGTAATTACTCAAATAAGTACATATAATATTAATTTACTACATGTATTTACTATAGAGTTATGGTTGGGGTTTGGTTTAGGGTTAGTTACTTGAACTGTTATTAATATAGTAAGTATATGTATAACGTGTTATTACATCGCCTTAAAATAAAGTGTTACCAAAACTCTGTTACAAGATTCATATTATAGGGTCGTTTCAGATGTCCTGCTGTTTTAAATACACATTATAATGTGTGAAGAACTGAGGAAGAAAGTTATGCTGGTTAATGGAGGGGAACACTTTTCCCTCACAAGAGTGACACTGTGGGAATCCATTTGGAATGAGGAAGACTGAAAAAAAACATAAGAGGATGGGACAGGGCGAGATAAGCTCAAACTCTCCCACTCACGGAGAGACACATAAAACTGAAATTGTTTTTCTCTCTGGCATTAGTTTCCTGTGGTTAGATGAGATGTTAAAGGAAGCACGGGAACATAGGAGAAAATCCCTCAGCCAGGGCCAGTGTTTCCTAAACCAATATTTCCTCATAGATAACAATAACACTCAGTTACAATGTAGCCTTAAAATGTAGCCAATCGATGCTCTAGACCCTACAGAACATATAAACTGTGAAACACTATTTTTAGGCTCTCAGCTAGGTCTTTAGCAGCCAGGCTTAAACTAAGTTTAAGATTTCCCAAATAAGGTTTATAAATGTGTGTGCGAAGTAAAAGTGACGGGTGTAACCGTACGGGAGATGAGGTCGAAACTTTTCTTCTCCTCTGGGTTGTGCTTCACCTGACAGGTGAGGAGATTGAGTTTGGCAGGAGGTCTGTTAGCCTGAGAAAAAGAGAAACCGGGGAGGAGAAGAAGAAAGAGAGAGAGAAATAAAGAGAACATCCATTACCGATAACATTCAACCCAATACACTATCCTAATACCATATTTTAGTGTTGAAACTTGGGGATGAATCCCACAAAACCTATCAAGAAAATGCACAGGTCATATTTGTTTCTTCTTCTTTTTTTTGAGAGAGAAACCATATTTTTTTTGCATTGTAACATTTTAATTTTCAGCGCAACGCAACGCAACAAAATCAAATAGAACCCATTATAATCAGTGATGCATTGCACCACACCCAGTGTAGACAGCAACACAAATTCCCGATGGTAAACTGATGCCCCATTCTTTTTCTGACGTACTTCATTACTATAATGTGAAATAATTATGATTTATTATTAACTGTGAAATATTTTGACATCATGGTAGTATTTGTTGTACTGGATTTAATTTATACTCACTTTTCACTTTAGTACAGGAAAAACTACTCTTATAGTAATGAGAATCTAACAAGAATAATTACATGAAAATAATGTCCACACACACACACGTCTGGTTCACTATCTTTGTGGGGACTCTCCATAGACTTAATGGGTTTTATACCGTACAACCCATATTTTCTATCCCCCTACACTGCCCCTGCCCCTAAACCTACCATCACAGGAGACATTCTGCATTTTTACATTTTCAAAAAAACTCATTTTGTATGATTTATAAGCTTGTTTCTTCATGGGGACCTCAATTTAGGTCCCCACGGTGACACGAGTCCCCATGAGTCTGTGTGCAGTCAGGTTGAAGTCCCCACCAGGATAGAAAAACATGAACACACACACACACACACACACAACCTACTGGTCCTAAAACCAGATTAATAAAAAAAAAAAAATATATTTATTTGTTCTATTTATTTGTGTTTTCATGAAATCCACTCTTAACCTACCCATATTTCAAATTCACCTTTATAAATCCCTATATAAACTGTCATAACTCAACCGGTAACTGCTGCCCTACTTTAATGATCAGCCACAGCAAGAACATACTTGATGTTTCACAATAAGGCCGCATATTGATATGCTCCAGTACAAGGTGTACAACACCATCTGTTGAATTCCTCTTTTATACTACACTTCCTGTAATCCTCAGGAAAACGCTAGAATGACTAATGACGTTGACCAAGAGGTTGAAAGTCTGCTGAATTAGCACTGCACTAATGAGGAAATGGTCCTGATTTATCAAAGATAAGTGCATATTGCAGGTGCTGTGGTTGGCCCCCTTTTTATTAATTCATCAATTATTATAATTTTTATATTATCACATTTTAGCCTTCACAAGCTCGCATAAATGCTCCTAGCCTCCTACGGTGTGATAAATACATTTTTAAAAGTAAAAAGTCTCAATTAACATAATAGCATAAAACTATACTCATAATTATTTTAAAACTTAATTTATGTATTTATTTAATGAACGGCCAATTCCACTTATTTTCTTTTCATATCAATTTCAACAGCTTTCAAGACTAATATAGCAGATAATGACACCAATACCTCTATTAAATGGAAAGTTTTTTGTGATTTCTGGGTAATTATATCCATTTAACATTATATTTGAAAGCAATCATGATTAACATTAAATACATTTATATTAATTTAACCAAATGAAGAAAAATAATACAATTATTTAACAAAAAGTTTAAGAATGGTTAACTTTTCACTTCAAGCTTAACGTATTTGTTAAAGTGCTTTCAAATCGATTAATCGCGATTAATCACATCCAAAATAAAAGTATATGTTTACATAATACGTTACATACATTGCATATGTGTGTGTACTGTGTATAATTATGTATATATAAATACACGTATTCATGTATATAGTTAATAAATATTTGCATGTTTATACTGTATATATATATTTATAATTAAAATTAAAATATTTTATATATAAATATAACAATTTTTTCTTAAATATATACATGCATGCGTGTTTATTTATATATACACATAATAATTATACACAGTACTCAAACATACATTACGTTAACACAAACTTTTATTTTGGATGCGATTAATCGCGATTAATCGATTTGACAGAGCTTTTTAATTTTTTTACAGTATTATTTATTCTGACATTTCAACTGAGATATTAGTTAGTGAATGTACAAGCATATGAGCATAGAAACCAATCAGATATTAAGAAGATTACATACTGTCCCGTGCGAGATGGTCAAATAACCATTCTTCACTGTGCACTTTCTCTTCTGCCACACTTTCCGCAACCTGAGGAAGGAGGCAGGAAACCGTAAAAGTCACAACGACATTCAATAATGACTATATAAGAGTTAAACACACCTCCACTGCTCTAAATACATGATAAATTATGCAGGATGGACTTTAGTCGCTGTAATGAGCGTGCATTAACTCCCTGTATGGCATTTCAATACACACTCTATTATGTGATACCAAAATATTATTACCCATCACTCTTCTTGTAAAGGTTCCCGCTGCGCTCCGTCCCGTGTTCTTTGTTGCCCTGGGGCTGGTGTAGACTGTAGGTGGCGCTCTGTCTAACCTGTGAGTCCTGTGAGGAGAAACAGATATATAAATGTATTCTCTGCACACACAGCAGCAATGAACCACTGGCATGTCAGCAGTCAGAGGAAGTGAAAAGCTGTGTTTTTTTATGGCAGTGTTGTCACTCCAGTGAGGAAATGGGAGCAGTGGGCTTCAAGCGTCTCCAGGGAGATGAGCACATTTGGAAACGCACTGCTTTGGAACACAAGGCTCTGAGCCAGTAATGAGAACACTGCCATTTTAGTACTAATGTTTTGAGTTGAGCGAAAGCCAAAATGGGCTGCATTCTGACGGTGTGTGCTGTATAAAGCTTGGCTGAAAAATAGTGCCATATCATTCAGGGTTGGATAAAATACATCAGTGGCGACACTGTATGAACTGCACTCAGAGCCTTAGATTTAATAAATTAATCTGCATTGTACGTGTTTTTTCTTAAGCATTTTGTAAACAAAAGGCAAATACGCAAATATGATCATGTATACCAAGTAGGCACTTACTCTCCTAGACTTCGATGTCAAAGGACGGTAGCATTAAAGAAGAAAAGAGAGCATTCTTTAGACAGGTTATACATTTTGCACACCAAACTAAGAAAAAACCCCACTCCTAAATATGGTAGGAATGCATCAAACTCCAAACTTTGGGTAATATCAATAGTCAGATATTTTTTATGTTATGGTTGATAATCAATAAAAAACTTAAAGGAACACTCGATCTCCGGGTCTGGCGGTAGCACTTTTAGCATTCCTTAGTATAGATCATTGAATCTGATTAGACCATTTGCATCTCGCTCAAAAATGACCCAAGACTTTGGATATTTTTCCAATTATTCTTGACTCTTCTGTAGTTACATCGTGTACTAATACTTATGGAAAATTAAAAGTTGCAGTTTTCTAAGTCGTTATAGGAACTATACTCTCATTCCTGTGTAATAATCAAGGACCACGGGGGCAGCAGGTGCAATGATATTACGCAGCGCCTGAAAATAATCCCCAGCAACAGAAGAGTCAAGTTTTAAACAGGAAAAATATCCAAAGCCTTGGGTCATTTTTGAGCGAGATGCTAACGGTCTAATCAGATTCAATTATCTATGCTAAGCTATTCTAAAAGTGCTACCGCCAGACTCAGAGATCGGCTGAATGGATTTGAAAACGGTAAAACTCAACTGTTTTACTCCAGGGGAGTTGGAAAATTAGCCTTTTTTTTTTTTAAGTTTTCCTTTAAAGGGTTAATTCACCCAGCCAGTGAGACTTAGTTTACTCAATCTCTCGGATTTCATTTAAAATATCTTGGATTTTGTGTTTTCAAATTAATTATTTTTTCTAACCCAAACCAAAAATCAATAGTAATATGCAGCTTGAAATGGGGAAAAACAGTCAATATCAATAAGACTATGATGCCTACTGAATTTTTTTTTTTTAAATGAACACATTAGTTGTCAGAATTCACATAAAATCACAGATATATTGTGCACTCCTTTAGTAAGCAAGGACATCAAAATAAAATAAAACAAATTAAAATTAAATAAAAAAATTAAATAAAAAGTCAGAAATCACATAAATCACAGATATATTGTACACTCCTATAGTAAGCAAAGCCGTCAACAAGTAAATAAGTTGAAACCACTATGATCCCAGATATATTGTGCACTATAACAATCAGGGCTTTCAGGATGAATCCATTAGTGTACTGAGGTGGCAGGACAAATTATGTGTCAAGAGGATTGTTAACTTCTGATTATTTGCATTCAGATAAATGTGTGTAATATCTCAGTGTTTGTAATGCCAAAGCTACTAGCTTGAGAAAACGACTAAATGTCTTGACTAATGCTATAGAGGGTAAGAAGGCTATCAGGTAGAGGTTGATCAACAGTTTTCACATGCAATGTTTACAGAGAGAAGAACTGAGCAGAAGTGAAACATTATAATCTATACATCAAGCTGAGCACCGTGAATAGTGTTGTGGTTTTTCAATTTTCAACTTTCAATTTGATTTGAGAAAGGACTAACCTCCTTCTGCTCCACTTGCAGAGCGGTCTTTAGCACATCACGTAACTGGGTTAGCTGCCTGCGTTCTTCATCCTGTACCTGTTTGATCTGAAGACATAATCATAAGTGGAAACAGAAGTTAGAAATGAGAATTGATCTTGAGATCAGTGGTGTGAGCCACTTTAGGGCCGGGATGGCAGTGTGTGAAGAGTCTCACCGAGTGCAAATCTGTGGCGAGTTTTTCTATAGAGGGTTTGAGGTTGTCCACTGCTTTCAGACCGTCCTGAAAGAAGCTATGACAGAATGACACCATTTCAGTGCTCTATTTCAGTCAAAACAAAGTTATAAAAATAACACTTTGACAATGTATGGAGAAAAAAAACCCACATTATATCAAGACATTCCTCAGAATAATTTAGTTTGTGCTCCACAGAAGAAAGTCATACACGTTTGGAACCACATGTGGATGAATAAATGGTAAATGAGTTTCATTTTTGATTGAACTATCCCTTTTATTGCTTTAAACACCCCTTCAAATATAATAACCTAGTCAGTTTTTTTTGAGGGGTGCACCTTTTATGCCCAAAAATGCTGTCTTAGGGCCGGTTCACACAGAATTTGTTTTAGCAGATCAGTAGAAGGGAAAAAAGTAAGCTCTTGAAACACCAGACACCCCACCTCCCGGGAGTCTCCCGCATATTGATAGCAGTTCTCTAGTCTCAGCCTCAGACGTCACTCCCACGGACCGTTGGCTGAATGTCTAATGCAGGGGTGGGGAACGTTGATCCAGAAGGGCCACTCTCTTGCAGAGTTTAGCTCCAGCCCTAATCAAATACACCTGAAGCTAATCAAGGTCTTCAGGATTTCTAACATTACAGGCAGGTGAGATTTATTTTAGGGTTGGAGCTAAACTCTGCAAGAGAGTGTCCCTTCAGGATCAACGTTCCCCACCCCTGGTCTAATGCATTTGGCAGACTTATCTGGAAACACTTCAGGAGTTTCAAAGTCGTCATCTGATTGGTTGAATTCTACAGGATGTCCACGAAACGTGTGTGTTGCGTTCTTTAACAGTCCGCCTGGAAACAAATGCGTCGATGCCCAACTCCTCGTGGAAGAAGACCGCTGTCGTGTTTACAACTGTGACAATGAGCTGATACCAGGATCAACTAAACGCTGGATTTTCAAAAGTATGTGAAATTTGCGGCTCCATTGTTGCAGTAAACTTGCACAACGTTTTTGAATTAATAATTTATTATTGCAGGGACATCGACTTTTTGACATTTTCACGGCCCTAAACATGACGTGGAACAAAATTAACAGTGATTGGTTGCGTCACATCAGTCAAACGTCCTCTTGGGCGATCCTTGACCAATGAAAGCTGCGATAGAGTACAATCCTTCTGTGGTCAGTCTGAAGGTCTGGCTACAAGAGACTAGCAGCTCCCTGATGCCCACAAAATAAATACAATATCTCGGAAATCAAGCGTGCGAGAGAAAACCCATTTCCCCTAAGATGCGTTTTCAGTGAGCATATCACAAGTGGGCAGCCAAGACACATTTTCATTTACAGTTGGTATTGCATTTCAAATGTATCTTCTGTGACCACTTGCATTCGTATACTGTGGAG
Organism: Gobiocypris rarus; assembly: GCA_023029165.1. NCBI lineage: Eukaryota > Metazoa > Chordata > Actinopteri > Cypriniformes > Gobionidae > Gobiocypris > Gobiocypris rarus. The sequence continues at coordinate 26,992,834 of CM040925.1, forward strand.
ACCCTCGCCTCTTATTTCTCACACTCGACTACATCACTGTCGGCGCACAAATAGCGTTTTTTAGAAGATGAACAATTTAACTCGAGTGCCATATTTTTAGAACGAGTCACGCACGAGACTCCGCAAAACATGCGAGATGCAAATGCATGGATTAAATATGTCCGTCAAGTACGTGTTTACATAGAAAAACAATGGAAAAGTACCGCAGTGGAATCAAAAGTGTGAACCGGCCCTTATGATGGCCATTGTTTAATATATAAACGTTGAATGTGGCCAGACTTACTTGCACTGTGCGTGAAAGTATTTGATGAGATTTTGCAGCAGGTCGACACCTTTCTTGATCTTGATTTCATTGACTTTGAGGAGGTACTGTAACAAACCAATGGAGGAGATTGAAGCACACACACACACACACACACTGCACAGGAAGTGCCTATTACAGCACCATTACATGATTCTCCAATAAATGAGTCTCTTCTGACCTCACACATCTGAAGCTGAAAGAAACGGCGCTCCTTTTCCATCTCCTCTGCTATCTCCGCTCCACTGATCTCAGTCCGGATCATTCCATGCTGTCGGGCGTGCTCTTTTTTCTCCTTCTCTATTTTAGAACTGCGTGAAACACACAGACAATCTTAAAAATTCAGACATACAAATACAAACACACGCACAGGAAACACTCATGCAGCAGGGCATTCTTTTCCATATGCTCCAGCGGCATATTGTACCCCACGTTACGGATGCAGCATTTCCTCTGTGGGGAAGGATTCCAGAGAGAGCCTCATGCGTTTGGTTTGGCCTTTATACGCTCTCAGCTCCAGCGGCCGATCATGAAGCAGGCTGGCCATTTCTGGAACCTCTGCTTTCAGAGTTTGAAGCCTAGCGAGGAGATGTGATCAGGAGATGGCTGAACACTAGAAGCCATTTCCAGTACAAAACATTTCTAGTCAGTGAAACTAGAAACGGTAAAGGCAAAAAAAGATTGTGATAAAATGCATTAAGCGCTGAATGAAGTAATGTGTTAGCATGAGAAGCTGCCTCTGACAACAATTTTGATTTCTGTATTTTAGAGTTGGGGAGAAGCCAGACTATTAACTTAAAAGGGATTGTTCACCCAAAAATAAAAATAATTCTAGGGTATGTTTACACAACAATTTACTAAACATTTGCGTTTTTCGCGTAGGCTACAGACCACAGCGTCACTACAAGGCCAGTAGTTGTCGATGTCACTTTGCAAAGAAACATTTGAATGCGTGCGCATGACATCACCGCTTTCACAAATTACACAGAGACGATAATGGAATCGTTTTCAAAAATGCTATCGTTTTCTAGCTTTGAATGCTGTTCACTTTTTCAGGCCCCCCAAAACACTACTGTGTAAACGAACAGCCAAAACTCATACAAAAATGTTCAGTTTTTAATTGAAAACCGTGTCATGTAAATGGTCACTTAGTGTTTAAAGGGATTGCTTAGCCAAACCAAAAAATACTCACCCTCATGTCATTCAAAATCTCTGAATTTCAATCCTCTGCTGAACACAAATCTATCCTCGAAATCTATCCTTCTATCCTCTCCGTTTTGTTTTTTGCTTGGTTTAGTACAATGGAAATCAATGGGGTTCAATGTTGTTGTGCTTCAAAATATCTTCTTGTGTGTTCCCCAGAAGAAAGTCATGCAGCTTTGTTAGGACATGAGGGTGAGTAATTGATGAGAATTTAATTTGTGAACTATTCCTTTAACTACACTTTTTAATAGTGTTACAGAAGATCAGCTGTTCAAAATAGAGTAGCTTTTCCAGAAACCTGTAACATTTTAAACAAGTCATTTTGGGGTATTTTGGTTCACTTTAGTGAACCGGTTCTAATACTTAATTAATGATTCCAATATTTCAATTCAATGAACTGTTTCAAAAGCTTAATTAGCACCACTCAATGTTTCCACAAGTCCTTGCACAGCATTGAAAGTTTCTCTCTCTTTTTTTTTCTTTTTTTTTTAAGAAAAAAGTTTATATTTTAGCACCATGGCAGATTTCATGGCTATTACAAAAGCCAAATAACAATAAACATAGCCTATTTCATATTTTTTAAATCTATCTTTGATAAAAACTGACAACTGAATGTGGTGTAGTAAAATAAATATTTAAAAAAGATACTCCTAATATATATTTTTAATTCAGTTATTGAATTATTCATTGTCTCATGTAAAATTCATTCTATTTCTACTTCTTGTAAAATTGTATATACACACTATAATGTCCTATCCAAAAAACGCATATAAAGTTAAAAGTATAACTTAAAAGTGGAGATGCTAACGTTTTTCATAGTAGCTTCCCCGACAATGATTACTCTAGGTAGCGCATCTGTACATCTGACAGATGGAAGAAATGAGTCTGAACAGACTCCCTCATGCCAGCACATCACTTCCACAGGTGATTGTAAAGAACAGTCCACCATTTTTAGTGAAAACAAATCATGTTCAAAATCAAACCAGTTAAAAATAAAATAACATAAAATGGTGGAGTGTTGCTTTCATCTTTGGGAGAAAGAAACACACGCAAACAAATTAAATGAGAATCGTGATTTGATGTTTCCTGCTGTTCACCTGCTCACCGGCACATTATTTTTAGTGTTCAGACTCTGACTATTACACAAACACAGCGAGATCTTAAGCATACTCATCAGCAGGATATTTGCACTAATGAAGCTTGCTGCGCAAACAGCAATTTGCGAGAAAGCCGGAAGCTTTGCACAGACACAGAGATTGAAGAGAACTCAAACTGTAGCGGTGGTGACGATGAAAACCAGTTTAATGGAGTTAGAGCCAGTGTCACGTTAGAGGACGGTTTCGTTTCTTTCTGTCTGGAAACATGAAGGTATCGGTCACAATCAAACACCTGAGATTATTTCCAGTGATGGGCAGGTGAAACATGTATTTGACCGAGCAAAACTGACGATGATGGAAACGGCAATGCTATTTAAAAAGACAGGACCTGCATTTAAAGGTAAATCAATTAACCAAATGATGTGTCATAAGAAAATATATTACCCTTTCAGTAAAGAATGTCCCTTGCAGCTTGGAAAATATATAAGAAGTGCTATATAAATGTCATATATTGTTTCATGCAGAACAATCAGTGTGATAGCATAGGACAGGAGTACAGGAAGTGAGGTGGTAACAATGACAGCTCATTATCCAGAGTGCTGGGCGGCACTGATCCCTCATTTGACACTCTGGAAACGGATTCTTCCTTTCAATTTGATTCATTTTCAGTCTAAGATATAAACATAAGCAAACATGCATGACAGAAATGAACGGTTTTAGATTCTTTGAAAATGTCTTACACTTTAGTCTCATAGTCTTTCCAGGCTTTATCAAAGGGCTTCTTGAGATCCTGCAAGAGAGAGAGAGGATATTCATTAGACAGGCGCATGACTCAACTTTCATTTTGACTTCCGCTGTGTAACCCAAATAACTAAGGAAAAACAGGCCTGAGTAAAAATGTCGTCTCACAGGGCTAGATGTTTGCCTATCAGAATAATGTCTGGTCCAGGTTGTAGAATTTTATGCAATATTGCCTATAGCATTGTCATACAATTCAATGTTAGTTCATTGTTTGTGTGTTGAATGCATTGAGGAACATTTACACAAACGATCAAGATTGTTTAAATTGGATGCATCACTGAACCAATCAGATTGGAGCTTGTGTTTTGCACACAAATGGCAATGCCATGTAAGGCTAAGATTAGCAGAAGAGTGGCATAAAATCACCATTTTGCTGCCAAACTCAGTGCACATCATCACACATGATGTCATCCTCATAAAGAAAGTACCTGATGTAATGCCAGTGGCTGCTTTTTGTAATGACATCATCTGAAAGCTCTAGGGAAATTCTCTGCTTGTATAAACAGAGCATTATCCAGCCGCTCTACCGAGAGTTTACACTAATAACAGAAGGCTGCGTTTGTAGAGGGACTTCCTAAGAGTCCAATGGACTCCGCTAATATGCTTTCACAACAGATGTTACACGCAGCTTGAGTTGTGCGGAAAACAGTCTCATCTGTGCCAGCAAAATGGCTCAGTAAGAGGATTTTGACAAGGAAAATGAGGCCAATATATTGTTAGAGGTTTCACGCCTATACATTCGCGGCCTAGTGGCCAATCTACACTGATTTCACATTCCTTCAGTAAGAGCAGAGTGTGAAGGTTGAATTAGCAGAGCAATAGCACAGCTGTACATACAATATTGCAATCCACACAACATAATGTGAGACAGAGTTCAAAAGAGGACAAATTATTGGGGTGTGTGTTTTGCTGGCTCGTCTGAGAACAGGAAAGCAAGTATTTGTGGTGTATCAAGCTTTGGTATCCAGAGTAATGTTGGCATACCACCACATAGGACGAACCACATCCAACAGGAGTAACTGTCGACGCAAGAGGAAGCTGTCTGAAAGGCTTGTCCAGGTATCAACCTGAACCCAACTCACTGCGGAATTAAATGCGCACCTTGACTCTCCTGTTTCCACCAAAACTGTTCATTGGGAGCTGCACAGTGTCAAAAGTCATGGTCGGGCTGCTATAGCCAAACCTTTGGTCACTTGTACCAATGCCAAATGTCAGTTTCAGTGGTGTCTTTCCCACATCTGGGGGAATTACGGTGTGGAGAAGCCCGGAAGAAACATAACACCCGGACTGTTGCGTGCCCAAACTGAAGCAGTGGATCAGTGACGGTTTTGGCTTGGGTTTATCATGGCATTCCCTACTGTGCTTTATGCCACTTTGGGTATTTTTGGGAGCAAGTCAGAAAACATTTTCCTCCACCAGCATCACCTGGCCATTGTTCTGGAAGAGGAATTGTGGGAAAAAAATCCCTCTGGCCCCTGTGCACCTGTCATTCCAAAGACGGATTGATGCTGCATTGGCTGTAAAAAGAGGCCCTACACCACTGATAAATGATTAAGGTCTAAAACCAGGTGTTTCAGCTTTAATTTAATTTAATTTAATTTAAATAATACATAAAAAGATGCCATTAAACAAATATTTTAAATGTACTGTCTTTATGTTATTTCTACATTAATTTGGATATTCTATTGGAAAAAATATATATAACAATATAAAAATATTTAACAAATTGTAACGTTAGGTGCGATTAATGCTGATTAATTACAGAAAAATATGATTAATTTTTAATCATTAGCACTTATATATAATGTTCATGTAACTATGACTATAAATAAAAACGCACCTTAAAATATTTACGCACTACATTTTGTAGTTATGATCTTATAATTTGAGCATTTACATTTTACAAAAGAGCAAGAATTAACTTCACATACTTTAATATTAAGTAAATACTGTTCAGACACAATTCAAGTCTGCAGATCCATGTCAACCAAACGAGTGCAACAGAGAAAACGGAATCATTTGGATCATTCATGCTCTTACCAGTTAACACTTTACCATTTGTGCTTTTGTAATTTTGGTTATTCAAACTCACTTCTCGATTACGTTATTATGGGACTATTATATGTTTAACTTTTGCACACAATAACAGCACACATTATATAGACTTTTATATTAGACACACTGTTTGAAGGAGAAGCATGGTGCAAGATGTGAAATAACTGATTAATAAAACAGATAGCCTTATCGGCAGATCAATCAATTACCAAAATGGTGGTGAGATGCAGGTCTAGTCTGCTGCTGTTCTTGAGGTCTGAATTAGAGAGATCTTCGTGGCTCATTACAGGAAAGATCTCAATCACAAAAAGGGCCACTTCAGGATTCAAAGAATGACCGTTCAGCAATTCAGCCAATTAACTGAACTGAACACAGAAAACAGAGAGAATGCCAGTGGCATTAAACACAATTTTAAGCTACTTGATAGTTTGACTGAACTATAAATCAGCATTCCTGACCACACAGCACTAGGGTACATATCTCTAACAAGCTGAGTCACAATGCCATCACCTGGACTTTGAGACCACAACATCTATCAGCCCGAGGGGATATAAAAAAAAAGCTTGAGTGGGTGGGTTTCACAGCTCAGCGGGCTTCAACGCTGACATCACTCCCTCTGAGGCTGACAAAACAGTCTACTCCAGCAAAGTCAGTGGGTCTGACTGAACAGAGGATGTGTCGTTCACAAACACACACACGCACACTGTAAGACAATAGATGCAGCTGAGGAACAGACAGCACCATCATCAAGTTGAGAGGTTTTGGCATGATGTCAGCCCGTCTGTGCGTCTGTTTTACGAGGATTGCAATTCCGCCTCTCTCAGCAATTCCAAAAACATCTCAGGGTCAGGAACAGGGGACGTTGGGGTCAAGCTTTCTGACATATTACAAACCAAATTCATTAACATTGTGTATCATGAACTAACAGTGAACACTTTGTACAGCATTTACAAATATTTAACATGCTGTGGATCCAAAGACAGGTAACAAAGCAGATGACCTCGTAATGACACCAAAGACACTTCATTTCAAAGATCCATTTGCTGATGGGTTAACGAGGCACAGGTTCCGGTTAATGACTGGAATGATGGCCCAAGACAAGGCCCGTGATCTCCATCCATTAGCGGCAGTCCCCTACTGTGCTCAGAAACAAGCACAATGCTAATGCCGACCGTTCTGAGACCATTAGCACTCCATAACTGCAGGTTAAACAAGACCGCCGCCGGTGTCCTCCCAATCACCTCTACAGGAGGAAACTGACACAAAGCAGGAATTACATCTTCATCTGGGGTGGATTTATATGAGAATACGATGCTTCTGCATGGGCTGACGCTAGAATAGTTACTTATTTTAAGCAATCATTTTAAATCGGTCAGCTCGCCGGAGTAGATTCCAACTTTATATCTCACATTTATTTTTAACAATTTCTTGTTATTGTGACATTATTTCTTATATTAATATTTATAATACAAAGAGTAAAAAATACAGAAAAAACTGTAATATTGTGAAATATTAATTACAATGTAAAATAATGGTTTTCTATTTTAACATTTTTTTTCAGCCATTACTCCAGTCTTCAGTGTCACATGACCCTTCAGAAATCACTCTATTATGCTAATTTGATACTGATTTGATTATCAATGTTGGAAACAGTAAAACAATTTTGGAACCTCTGATTCTTTTTTTAGGATTCATTGACGAATAAAAAGTTAAAAAGAACAGCATTTATTCAAAATATAACTCTTTTCTAACAATATAAATCTTTAAAATCACTTGTTATCAATCTAACATCCTTGCTGAATAAAAGTATTAATTTCTTTCAACAAAAAAAAATTAAAGAAAAAAATTACTAACCCCATACATTTGAACAGTAGTGTATATACTTAAAAGAGATTTATATTTTAAATAAATGTTGTACTTTTTAAACAGTTTATTCATCATAGGTTATAAAAAAAATATTAAGCAGCACAACTGTTTCCAACTTTGATAACATTTCACAATATTATAGTTTTTTCTGTATTTTTGATCAAATAAAATGCAGGCCTGTTTCAAAAACATTAAAAATAGTAATGTTTGCGAACAAAAATGTATATAAACAAACAACAACAAAAAAGGGCTGAATGAGAATGCTAATTTAGTCTCTGACAGTAGGTGGCGTGTCTAAGAAAAGCAGGAATACCCAGGTTACCCTGGTACACAAAGATCTGCACAACTATACATTTCTGACACCTGTTTGTCAAAGAAAAGAAGTCAAACAGTTTTTCCCAGATGTATTCGCCATGGGGTTAATCAGATACAAGAGTACAGTGACGAAAGAGCCTCACTGTCATTTAACAAAATTAAAAGTTAACAAAATAAAAGTTTTCGTGAGTGCCGACAAAGCATAATTTTGTAACAGCAACAGCTCCGGGTATGTAAACAAAAGCATGAATCTCATTACTTGACCAGTTTTTCTTAGTGCGATAGAAAACAGATAAGAACATATCTTCATAAAATATATCGGTTGCATTGACAGCATACAAATCTTTGTGTTTGAACAGACACATTCAAATTAAGAGTCAAAATCTAAATATTTCGTCTTGTGTGAAAAGGCCTTCAGTGTGAAAAATAGTGGTGAGAGGCAGTGGTGTTGTGAATGCTACCTCAGATGAAGAGAAACACTTAGGTCACTGTAAAGGTCCAAAAACGTTACAATAAAATCACTATTAAGGCCCAATTAAAGTCTATAGGAATGTTTTCCTCAAAAAACTTTTTTGAGAAAATGTATTTTCGACTGAAGAAAGCAAGTCATGAACTTCTTGGATGAGATGGGGGTGAGTAAGATATCAGGAAATGTTTATTTAGTAGCGAACTAATCCTTTAACTGTCCTTTCATTTTTAACTACACATTTAAGGAATCACATTACCCAAGCAGAATGTCTTTTTCAACTTCAGCACACAGAGAGAGAGAGAGAGAGAGAGAGAGAGAGAGAGAGAGTAGTCTCCAGGGAAACAAGACAGGGAGCTGAGTGAAGCGCCTCATTAGAAGTAAATCACATCAGATTCCCTCTAAGAGCTAACAAGACAGAGTCACATGGTGCAGAGAAGGTCAGGAGGTCACAGTGGACATTAATGAACTGAGGCGGCCTAAAAGGACGTTCTGAGAATCAGTTCAGTATAGAGCTACCAGCTGTTTTTCGCTCAAGCGTGTGTTCATGTGAGCATAAACAGACATGCAGTACTCTACGACTGGTACTAGACTTTCCGTCAGACATATTCAACCAAGCATTGGGGAATATTATGTTTAAAAGTGGCATTGCAAATGAAATATCCAAAAAAAAAACTTGACTTGAGTTGTCAATTTCTGACAAAACATAACATAAATCATAATGCCTGAGTATGCATTTTGTGTAAATTCTTTCAAAAAAGTAATGTGATTACGCATGAAACTCAAGACGTGTGCCAAGGAATATTACCCATCCATTGTGTATTGGCTGACTAGCATGTGTCTGAAACACCTTGAGACAAGCACTGATCAATATGCTGCTGATAAACCGCCAAAAAGCATTTATAGGCTTAAAGTAATGAACTTACCCCTTTAACCCCTTTCAGATCTCCTTTCAGCAGACTGTCCAATGGGAAGGTAATGATGTTATTCATGTTCTGAAACTAGAGAGCAAAAGTACAGCGTTAGACAAATGTCTGTCTTTCCAGCTGTGCAATTGTCTTTCTCATTACGGCGATCAGAGATAAACACACAAGGCGGAAAGGAAACAAAACAGTCAGTGGCAGCGGGAGTAAAATTAGATGGGGTTTAAGAATTCATACAAACACGACGTTAAAGGAATTATTCATTAGGTTTGCAAAAAATAACAAGGAAATATTCTGAATCATAAATTACAGAATGGCTGGTAAATGGTAAGCTTATTTAAGGTAAAAACACCAGTAATTGCTTAAACACATTCATGAAAGTTGATCCACCCTGTAGACCAATGACTCAAGATCAGCTTTTGGGCCCAGAGGTCCAAGCACATTAACAGTTGGAAGGTAAAGATGTTTGAAACCCATTTGCTCTACATAAAAATCACATTAACGCAAAATAAATGTCCTCACCAGGTTCTTGAATAGGGCTGTGAGCTCCTTGGTGAAGACAGAGAACTTCAGGAATGCTGATCCCAGGTCAGGATCATCTCTGTAGACACAGTTCTCTCCGAACTTCTCCAGAGCTTGAGTGTACTGCTCCTCGTTCTCCACATGAGCTACAAACAGAATGTCAATATAGTCTACATCAAAACTTAATGAAATTAGCCACATTTTAAAGCACTTATGGATTAAGTTAAAAATGGCTCTTATGTAGACTTACAGTGGAATAAAGAAAGAGAACAAGTTTATTAAAGGGATAGTTCACCCAAAAAATTATAATTTAAAATGTATACGCATCCTCACGTCGTTCCCAACCTGTTAGACTTTTGTTCATCTTCAGAACTCAAATGAAGATCTTTTTGATTAAATCTGAGCGCTTTCTGTCCCTCCATTGACAGCTATACAACTACCACTTTGATGCTTCAAAAAGTTAAGGGGTACTTCAGCGCTGGGAAGATGGATCTGTATTTAAACTGGGTCATTTATGTAGTAGAAATGTGAAATTATTTTTGAATTTGGTGCCTTCTAGACTGAGAAAAGGCACTTTTTTACTCTAGGCGCGGCTAGTCGGCTACATGATTACTGGATCACTTGCCTACCACGTTCATTTTCAGAAAATCAGTTCAGTTAGAGACACTACAATTAAAAACTGAACGTGTCTGTTCGATATAATGCGAGTGAGCCGATTGAGTGTCACGGCACAAACGCAGCAGGATCGGATTACATTCATCACATGAGCTGAGGTAATCGCGGGATTCGTGGCTGCGGCTGCATTCACAGCACGTGTTCAGTCTGGCGTATTTTCAGTTCATGTCTTTGGAAGCTTAACTTTCATAGGAATTCATTTGAAAAGTTGAAACACTCACTTTGCTCTCCACCGCTCCGTTTACATGAATCTCCGCATCTCTGTGAGTGCGATGTTGAAAACATGCGGAAATAGCACCCTCTGTTGGCTGTAGTCTTCAGCTTCTGGACAAAAACTCCTTCGATGACGCAAAATAACGATATTTGCGTCATCGTAGGAATTTTTCCAGAAATAAAATACATAATTCTCTCATATGAGGGGGGAAAGTACGATAATTTGAATATACTCCCGGGTTTCTACTGAAGCTTAATGCTAATCGCTAAAGTAACCCTTTAATAAAGAGATCATAAAACTAATCCATATGAATTGAGCACATGAATTGAAATGTGCTGCATAACATACAAGAATGAACCTCATTGGTTCTTGCGGAAGCTCAAACGTACCACGTGACAAACGAGAATGAACCTCATTGGTTCTCGCACATCAAACGAACATGCTTGAGCTTCCGTTTACCACAACTGATGTGTGAGTTGATGAAGGTTTATGTGAATAAAAGCCTAAATTCAATCCGTTCATCATAAAAAGCAAGCGAGACTCTTCAAAAAAATTGGACTAAACCATTCATATGGATTAGCTTTATGATCCCATTTTTATGATGTCTTTATGATGACATTTTTGAAGGTTGCGTGGACTGTCAATGGACAGAGATGAACAAAAGTCTTAAAGCTTTGGAAATGACATGGGGGTGAGTAACACATGACATAATTTTCAGTTCTGTCAGAAACACTATCGTCAAAGATGATTGATTGACTATTAGCATACAGTTTGGATTGCCGGTATGGTTCTGTTCTGGGAAAGAACTCCCTGCGCATCCATGCAGCCTAGCATGATTAAGAGCAGGGAGAGCAGCAATAACCCTCCCTTAGGGTAGACAGAACAGAGCCAACAAAGTATTGCAGATATCATTAATGTTGATATTTAATGTACAAAATAATTCAGGAATTTAGTCTGATTCAAGGGGAATTAGAATACCAAATCCTGACTGACAAGAGGAAGAGCTGGGGATGGAGGAGGGTAAATGAGCTGATAGTACTGAGGAGCTATATATACTGTATGTATGCACTGATAGACGTTGTATTCCTATAGGTAGACATGATCAACTGACATACATCTGAAGCGAATTTTAAGCTCTACACAAACACACACACACACACACACAAGCCTAACATTCTCTGCACTCGCAGTATCATGTGTTTTTCTTCCCCACTTATTGTTCTTTCCTACTGTTGCTTTCTTTCCTCCAGATTGTGTCATCTTGCATTCCAACATTATCAGTTACAGTCTACCTAATCACATCTACTTTGTGCAATCACGGACACACAATCTAGTCTATTTATTGTTTTAAGGAGTCTTTTCCACACTCCGTTCATTGTTATTGTATGGCGAGACAAAACGACCCTGATAGAGCCTGATGGAAACTTGAACAAATACAAAAACCCAGAACTTCCTCTTAATTCCATCAAACTCCCAGTTGTCGTCCTCTCCAGGGGCAAAGCATAAAAGATGGAAAACAAGCAAGCATGTAATTCACTCATGCAGTGATGTTGCAAACTCCCCATAGTTTGTCTACAGGGAAAATGTGTAATTTACAAGTACAGACATGTCATAAAATGTCAGGATACTAGTCAGTGTGCAAGCCTGTTTGTAATCAACACCTGGAGCTTTTTGAGACTCCCTCGACTAGTTAACATTATCTAGCGCAATTTCCTCAAACAAATACCGCCGCCAAGAATAGCCACACAGTATTATTATTTAATCAATGCCTTCTTATGAATAATTCATTCATAACTGATTTGTTTTAGTGCAGCTTGCGATAGTTAGCTTGAGAGCTTTCTCTTTAGGTGACCTATTGTATCTCGATAGAAAGGATACAATGGGACAGGACGTGAGGCAGTGGTACGCTATCACTCTACAGCTGGTCCAGAACTGGGGCCATGTGGCAACAACACAGCACAAAAACAAAAGGAAGACCTGGAGACGCACTCTAGCAGATCTTAGCGCTCATGTGCTTGAGTAGACTTGGAGCGCTGCCCAGGTCACAACAACAGCCATGGTAATTAGATACAGGCTAATAAGGATAATGGATATATGAAGGTCGTGTGCTGAGGAGATTCCATTCAATTGAAACCACAGTTTCTTATACCTGACTGGGAAAGCAGAGATAGGGCATCTGTTTATGCTGTGTCGTTCGCCTACTCAGTTTGATGAATGGCTACACCTGCTTCAATTAATAAACACTTGATGAATACAAGTGAGACCAGAAATGTGCAGTATATGCATTAGTAAAAACTGCTAACTTCAGCTCAAACTCAGGGAGTCCAGACTCCTATTAGTTTTATCTCTAATGCAGTAGTCAGGAACTGAACATTAAAAACTGTTATTTTCCAAAAACTAGCTGCCAGTGCCTATCATAAATATCATACCAGATATCTTCTGAACCAACATGAAGGATGAAGGAAACTGAAGGATATTTTGGGATGATTTAACATCTCGGATAATTTCAGTTTAGACGCAGTTTAAACACTTAGCGTATGTTTATAGCCGAACGTATAGTATGTGATAGCATGCAACCATGTGTGAACAAGGCGCTTGAACCATGCACACTAGCATGTTTCATCTTTGCTCCAGTGTCTGCCTCTCACACAGTTGCTCTTTAAACCAGACATCTTGTAGTTTCGATCACTAGTAGTTTAGTGTTCTTCTGTTTCTCTGATTTCTTTGGGCCAATATGTTGTGTATCTTGTTGACCAGCTAATTAGCACAAAAAATGTGCATATGCGAGCTGAGTGTACAGAGTATGGTCTAAAAAAGATGCCTGGGTAGAGAGCTCAATAGAACACTCTGAATGGGTTATTTTACTTAACCTCAATGGGATTTCAAACGGGAAGTGCAAAATTATAAACTTCTAGCAAATAACCCTCACTTACCAGAAGGAATATCATTGGATTACTGTAAAAGCGTTTTTCGTTCGCCTGTGTGCCATGTTCTCTAAAGATATTAGGTTAATGGAGAAATTTCCCTTCGACCAACTACTTGGTAATGTACTTGGTCACAATCTTTAGCAACAACATGCAAAGCTCATTCTAAATCTCTCTGGATGAGGGTGTCTGCTAAATATCATTAGTAAAGATAAGATACTGATTATACTTTGATCAAGTTATAACACCCTCATGCAATTTAAAACATAAAAGTCACATTTGTCTCTCTCCAGCCCCTTCATGACAAAGGAGAGGAAGGAGAGCAGTGTGAGAGCAGTGGGAGAGTGTCTGATCATGAGCTGTGAAGACCTGTTCCTTCAAACCACCAGCTGTATCACAGTGACTCATCACATCTCATTATACAGGCCTGCAGACTTTCCTAACTTCATATACCCATTTCCCATTGATAATGCAAGTGCCATTGCATTCTGCAAATTTTTCACTGAAGAACGTTTTGGACTTTCAACACACCCGGTGAATACTTGAACTGGTTTATGTCTTTTACAAAACAAGGCATGTGGGGTCCTGAATATTACAGCAGAGCTTATGATCTCCACACGGTTTGACATTCACAGTAGGGCTCTTCACATACAGCTGCTGCCGCCGCTAATGTTTTGACAATAAACCTCCAGACCCGGCGGTGTGTACAGCCTCAACACAGGCTGTGTTTGGACTTCAAACATCCCATCTTGTTTTCTGCCGCAGTGGCCGACTGTTCATTTGGATCTGTCTTTTTTTTTAAAGCGACATATGTGCGCAGCACATCTTCCGCTCGTCTGCAACGGCAAAACTGTGTCCTTCCCTATGGTAACTCAACCCTAGCAGGCAGCTTTCCGTGCTGTGGCAGTCTGAATGCGCTTTTGGGGGAACAGAATGACTGCTTCGTTAGCCTTTTTCAGGGTCACCTTCAAAATCAGTCACACAAAAATATACCATTTAGGGCAATGACTTGGGAGTTAAGTTTCTGAAACACCATTACACAAATATTGTTGCATGCGATTTACTTTTCTGACGGTTTCTGGCTACCCACTCACAGAGTTTATTATGAGGTTTCAGACAGTAACCACAGACACGATTGAGCCTGTGAGTGGAGGAGGGGTTGGTTCATGTGAGTAATGCTTGAGTCATTTAAACACCTGTGTATATTGCACCTGGATTAAAGGGTTAGGAAAATCCCCCATCATAAGTTACAATCTACTCCAAGAGTTTATCTAGAACCAGCTTTTTGATGCTAAAATAGAATTAATACAATACAATAATACAGTTAGTTCCCATTCTCACATTTGTTTGGGCATTCCAAGAGTGCTAATACTTAGTTAAAAAATTTAGTGTGTATGTTCCAGAGAGACTGTCAAGAGATTTTCAGTGGATTATTATTGTTAGGCCAGTACTTAGACTATGAATAAAAAGACTTTGAATAAATCATTTGAATCACTCAATGATTTGTCCGAAAACCCTGATTGATTTGGATTCCTAATCCAAATATGCCAACTACTATTTAGTAGGAGAAAAACAGTATGTGAAAAAACTAGTACAGTATGTGTCCATACATAGTATTCATAAAACAGTAGGCAAAAAGTGCCCAAATGACCTACTTCTGGCAAGTTTGTGAAGTGTGCATCTGATGAAAGTCCCTTTAAGACAAGTCATTTCACTCGGCGGCCATCTTTGTAACGCCTCTCTGGCATGTAAGTGCAGCTATTATCTCTTTGAACGGGAAACATCCAATTCTCCAAAACGGTTCGCCAAGCTTACGATTAAATTCATAAATCACCAATGAAATATAACAACAACTGCCTCATACATTTTGTTTCTAAACACTATACACACTATACTGTCAATAAGCACTATCCTTCGGATGAGACGTTAAACCGATGTCCTGACCCTTTGTGGTCATTAAAAATCCCAGGATGTCCTTCGATAAAGAGTAGGGGTGTAACCCCGGCATCCTGGTTAAAATTTTCCCATTGGTCTCTGTCCATCATGGCCTCCTAATAATCCCCATATACCGATTGGCTTCATCATTCTGTCTCCTCTCCACCAATCAGCTGGTGTGTGGTGGGCGTTCTGGCGCAATACGGCTATTTTTGTTTGTTTTGGCAGAGCAAATAACTGACAATACCATATTACCCTCACCTAAAGGATTATTAAGAACACCATGGTAATACTGTGTTTGACCCCCTTTCGACCTTAATTCTACGTGGCATTGATTCAACAAGGTGCTGAAAGCATTCTTTAGAAATGTTGGCCCATATTGATAGGAAAGCATCCCCCACACCATTACACCATCAGCAGCAGCCTACACAGTGGTAACAAGGCATGATGGATCCATTTTCTCATTCTGTTTACGCCAAATTCTGACTCTACCATCTGAATGTCTCAACAGAAATCAAGACTCATCAGACCAGGCAACATTTTTCCAGTCTTCAACTGTCCAATTTTGGTGAGTTTTCGCAAATTGTAGCCTCTTTTTTCTATTTGTAGAGGAGATGAGTGGTTCCCGGTGGGGTCTTCTGCTGTTGTAGCCCATCCGCCTCAAGTTTGTGCGTGTTGTGGCTTCACAAATTCTTTGCTGCATACCTCGATTGTAACGAGTGGTTATTTCAGTCAAAGTTGTTCTTCTATCAGCTTGAATCAGTCGGCCCATTCTCTTCTGACCTCTAGCATCAACAAGGCATTTTCACCCACAGGACTGCCGCATACTGGATGTTTTTCCCTTTTCACACCATTCTTTGTAAACCCTAGAAATGGTTGTGCGTGAAAATCCCAGTAACTGAGCAGATTGTGAAATCAGACCGGCCCGTCTGGCACCAACAACCATGCCACGCTCAAAATTGCTTAAATCACCTTTCTTTCCCATTCTGACATTCAGTTTGGAGTTCAGGAGATTGTCTTGACCAGGACCACACCCCTAAATGCATTGAAGCAACTGCCATGTGATTGGTTGATTAGATAATTGCATTAATGAGAAACTGAACAGGTGTTCCTAATAATCCTTTAGGTGAGTGTAGTGTCTAAAGTATAATTGCAGTAAATCAATATTAATCACATTTGGAGCTCTTGGTATTTTGTTAGTTACAATTTATTATATGTACATTTTATGTACAACTTATTTACAATTTAGCATAGCAACACCCTAGCGACTATGTAACAGAGTATAAAAACACAAACCTTGTTATTTGTGATTTAGTGGAGGTTTTCAATCAGGCCTTGCTCTTCTAAATGATCCTCTACACCAGTAGGGACAAAAGACCTCTTCCAGTGACATCACTAGACAATTGATACTGTGAGTGACACCTGATGCCAGCTCAAACCAAGGTTTCATTATTGGCAAAAACCCTCCAGCAGCCCTCAGGCTCCAACCAGATATGGGACAGATGCTCCAGTTCTGTCAGCGTCTCTCACACTCTCTCTTCCTCCTTCACTCTCTCATTCTTTCTGGGCAGCCTGCAGCTCCCTGTCTGCGAAGACTACGATTGTCATGCATAAATAATCCAGCACTGTTAGACAGAAGTGCTTGTTTCTTGGGCTGAAGTGAGAAACATTGATGTGCCATGATTGAGAGTTGATCTATTTCACCTTGCTGAAGACACAGTGGCAGCTTATTCAATAAAAGGCTCATGGTAAGAGATAGCATGCAAAGAGACTGAAAAGACAAATAATAATGTAAATGCTGTGACTTCAAGACTTCTTTAGGACCTTTCTTGCAAATGGACCACGTGGGGATGTTCTGTGAGAAAAACACATCCTGCTGGACAAACTTTTGCAAAGTTTCCTTGAATAACCCAGTGCTTCCCTTTACAAACAAAATAACACCACAGAAATGCTAAAGGATGCTTCATATCACCACATTAAGAATGCCACAGCTCATGTATATAAGTTTATATATGTATGTGGCAACCAGGGTGGGTGGAGAAACGTGGGAACGGAACGAGGCCAATGGCGTGAGTGCTAATGAGCGATATGGATTGCCTTGAGACATATGGATTATTTTTATGATAATTGAATGCCCCTTTTTGGGCTTTAAAATCTTTAAAAGGTTCCATTCACTCCCATTATAAAGCTTGGAAAAGCTACAATTTTTTTATATAACTCTGTTTGTGTTTGGCTGATATACACCTAGGATGGATTAAGGGTGAGAAAATTTTGGGATTTTGAAAAAATAGCATAATGCATCTTGTACTTGAATCTTTTTTTGTACATCTTTGTGATAAAATGTATTTGCTCAACCACAATGTTTGACTGATATAAAGAGCAGAAAGTTTGACCTATTAACTTTCCCATACAATATTGTTAAAATAGAAAAAGGTATACTGTATATTATTTTTTTAAATTGCCACAATAACACTTTTGTCATCCTGTAATCATTGTAGCACTTGCTGAGGCAATGATAATAGACGTCAATTTCAAGAGGATTCGAGATCCCAGCAGTGAATTCCACACTCCAGCAGTGATTTTAACACACTCTCACTGTTCTCTCCAGGTGTGAATTAGAACTATTTCTGCACCTCTGCATGTGACCCAGCAGTTCAGAGCGCTCTGATGAGAAGTTTTGTCTCTTACATAAACACTGAGAGATTTACATCCCGGGCTGTCTGGTCTTTCTAAAGCCAGCTAAGAGCAGATGTCCTGTTCCTCACTGAAAACAGAATGTGTTAAGAGCAGAGAAATTAATCAAACTCACCATAGGTTACCAGCCTGTGAGCAGGGAGTCTCTGATTTATTACTGCGGAAGAACATGATGTGAAGGATTATGACATATAGCTTCTCTACTGAATAACCACTTTTAACTGATGAACAGAGTTGCTATGGTTGCTATGGTGTTTTTGTATTTTTTTCTAAGGTGAGGTGGGTTGTTCTAGATGGTCACCGAGTTATAGCTAGGGTGTTCTGGGAAATTGCAAAGTGAACAATATTTCGGTAGCATATTGGTTATCGACTGATATTTAATTTTCATTTGACCTATTTTAACATTTAAATTTCTCATCAATTGTCATCAATTACCATTTTCATATTACATTCAAAATAAATGGTTCTAGTGTTTTAATTTTTATTTAGACAAAATATATCTATTTGTATATTATAATTATAATGGTATGCTGTTGCACTTGTAGTATTTAAAACAACAGACTTTAGTTGTTTTTATTGTTTTATTTATTTAGAATTTTCATTTTTATATGATAATATTGTGAGGCCTAAATACACTTGCAGCATTTCATATAATTTGTAATGATTTGTATTTGCCTAAATATACTTGTAGCACAAATATGCTTACTTTAGCATCACTATTATTGGCATTCATTTTGTATGATATGCAAATATGATACGGATATTAGGTGTGTTTAGATCAGTAAAATGCAAATAAGGAAAAAGGGATGAGGGTTGCAAATTAGTTTCAACAATAATGTGAATTTGCGTAATCAAATGAGAGTACCAGATCTTGCCAGTATGAAACGGCACAAAAGCACCGGTTCCCGCGAACAGGAAACAATAACCGAGCCCCGGCTCTGGGAATCCCATCAGCATGTACGGGTGACAGACAGACATGAAGGGAGCGTCCTGGCACAGCTGTCCCCTGGGGTGTGGGAGACAGCTGTCCCGCCTGAACAGAGCCAGCAGTGTTCCTGGAAAAGTGTCGATCAGCAGAGCTCGCCCCTGCCTTCTCGTCTGGGCCTCCTTGTGTAGTTGAAACAAATTCAGTGTGTGAATGATCTGTGTTGTCATAGGCAGAGACAGGCGGCACAATGGAGAGCTGCTCAACCTCAGTACCGGCAGCCAGTGCAAAGAACAGCCCTTCAGTACACTCTGATAACTGGAGCCATTCAAATCAAGCATCACTCGGAAACACTCCAAAACACAAATTATATTCCAGGAAGAGCGCAACTCATGGAAGTGGTCTCCTCCGGTGGGTCAGCGTAAAGATAACAGCCTGTCAGCTACATGAAGTTAACGCGGTCTCCTAAGCAGACGTGATCATTTTTGGCTCATGTTAATGAGTTTTAGTTCACAGCAATCATGTTTCGTTGTGCATTATGTGGAATAGCCCCACCCATAGTGAAATCTCATTGTTTTAAAATCCCAATTGATTTTGTCATTTTGTCATTTCCACTTTGACTGAAGAAAGAAACTTCACTTTGGAAATGGAACTAATGTCATATAATATTTGACTCTAATCTTACTCAGTCAGCAGTGTTTGATGTTAAATATTAATCAAGAGCAGAAATTTGGCCCAATGAGTTTGTAGTGTGGGCGGAGCAAATGTTGAAACTTCCATTGAATGTTGCTACATTGCAGCTTATATTATTTTGTTTCCTCAACTTTGGCACATCGCAAACCGGTACAGTCGCTGAAAACGGCCAACTCTCATTGAAAACTCTCATTTACACTGCAGTGTGTAGTATTTATGAGGCTCGCTTGACAGAAATATAAGTTTATATATATATATATATATATATATATATATATATATATATATATATATATATATATATATATATATATAATTAGAAATATAATGTACATAACTATGTTTTCAGTGGTGTATAAAGACCTCACACAATGAACTGTTATGTTTTAATTAACCTAGATTGAGACATTTCAATCTAAATACACCGCAGCTTCCCTTACAGTGAAATAGCCATTTTGCGCCGTCATGTTTCTACAGTAGCCCTAAACGGACAAACTGCTCTACAGAGCGCTAGCTACTCTCTGCTCTCGCAGACAACCACATTTTTGTCCTGTGTCAGCCACCGTAGCTTCTGTGTGCTTCAAAAGGGAGGGGTGAGCTTTGGGTGGTTGCAATTCACAACCTCACCGCTAGATGCCGCTAAAATTCACACACTGCACCTTTAAGTTAAGATAAGATCTCACCAACCAATAAAAAGTCACTTTAGACAACTAGTTGACCATCCTCCTGCCAGTTAGTACATTATCAGGACTCTCCTCTTCAAATATCACTTTGCACTTGAAGAACCCATTGAAAAACTGAACATCTCTGATAATGAAAACTACAACTACAACTACAACTACACCAACTACAACCAACCAACTACACTCAGTTCTATACTAAAGAACAAACTCTGTTTTTCAGCTTGATCAGCATATCATGTTTCAAAAGTGTCACCTATAGATAAAGCGGAGTACATTCCTTGTATCAGATGGATGCGCAGATGTGCTCCAGAGATTTCCTGACTATAATCCAATCAGACTGCGGCCACATCACAAGAGAGGATGATATGATGAATGACAGCGAGCCGAGGCAGTGAAGTGGCTGAGATCACTTACCCAGACCGGAGGCGTAAATGGCCTTAACTGACTTCTTCATCTTGTAAAGGACACTGCGGTCCACATCCAGGGCCTAAACACAGACACAGAAAGAAAGAGAGAGAGATGTAATGTGTGTATCCCAAAGCCTTTCGGACAGTAAAACAGATGCACATTACAGCACCACACGCATTTATCAAAGACCCTTAATTATCCTTAGGTCACATTCTAATATAAATCTCACACAAGACTCTTGGGGGTGTGTGTTAGTGTGTGTGTACACGGGGGGCAGTCCCTGCTGTCTTCAGTCTGGAGGTTATTCATTATTCAAAAGCAAGCCCCTAAAAATACTCTAAAACAATCCCTGCTCAGCAAGAGCAGCGGAAGTCTGCATGCAGACCTGCACAGCTGAATCTGTAAACATCCAGGAAAGAAAACTCACCAGGAGCTCCGTAGGATGCAAAACCTCACACACACAAACCAACAGAACACTCATAAAGAGTGTAAAGCATAAGCAAAAAACTAGCATAGTTTAAAGATAGAGTGTTACTATTATTGTACAGTTACAGTACATGATTCAATTCAATTGTTATTCACAAGCTCTTTATAGGGCTTTTCACACTGCAATTAACCCCAGGTTATCATTAAACCCCAATTTTAACGCCTGGTAAATTACCGTTTCACACTTTGCTCCGGAGGAGAGTTTGCACTGGTTTTGTGGTGTTAACCCTGAATTTCGGTACCAAACATGCACACAGCCTATGAATAAACAGAAGGCATTTTTAAACCTGGGTAAATTATGAGCAGTGTGAAATGTGATGCAAGGTAACCTAAGAATCCGTTTACCCCGGGTTTAGAATGACCCAGGGTTAACTATTGAGAATGAGAAAAGCCCTTGTTTCAATATGATGTAACAATTTATTCAGGTCTATTTCAGTTATAATGTCAATGTTGAATACTGTACACAATATAAATTATTTTTATTTAGCTAATAGCTACATCAAATTTTTCACCCTTTTGACAGTATTTATATTTGAAATGGCTTAAAGCTACACTGTGTGATATTTTCCCCCA
Organism: Gobiocypris rarus; assembly: GCA_023029165.1. Taxonomy (NCBI): domain Eukaryota; kingdom Metazoa; phylum Chordata; class Actinopteri; order Cypriniformes; family Gobionidae; genus Gobiocypris; species Gobiocypris rarus. The sequence continues at coordinate 27,014,593 of CM040925.1, forward strand.
TCTAGCGGTGAAAAGGTATATGACCATCCAGTGAATATTGGTTTCTGTTCCTGTCAATTCCAATTTCGTTTTAACTCCTACGGTGGCCGATTTACATGGCTTCCAGTTCGACCTCGTCCGTGAGTGTTCCTTCAGGTGATGAGGTTACTTTAGAAAACTATTATAATTTGCAGTTATTTAATTTGTCAGTTAACATGTAGGTTATGACATCTATGTAAAATGAATAATAGTTTTACGTTTTCGTTATTTTTTACCATTTCATTGCTAACATCAGCGATCAGGTTCCCAGACGAATGCAAGCTAATCTTAGTAACGTAACTTTTATCGGTGCTATCGTTATTCTGTATATTGTACGACATCACTAGCGTGATGCAAAGTTTACATTGTAGGCTATATCAGTCTCAAGCAATCCCCCTCTTCACTTTCGACACAGTGCCATCGAGTGTTAAAACTCGAAAGCGACTTGAATTCTGGGTATGTCCCTCTTTGGTTCATGTACTTTCAAGATGGAGGGGCAACATGGCGACGCGCATTCGAACCCCTCACCCGTACGTATTTTCAATGGCATATTATAAACTTACGAAAATACTTTATTACTTGAAAGAAGTAAATATACATTAATGAGCACATATTTTTGAAAGAACTAATTGTTTTTATCTAAGAATAAACAAAAAAAAGTTACACAGTGTAGCTTTAAAAAGTGAGACCAAAGTATAAATCGAGACATATTTTGATCTTAATAATATTTATTTACTTTTATTTGCTTCAATATAAGGAAGCTTAACTAACACCAACTTATTTACCTAAAAAAACACATTTAATTCATTTTTTTAAATGGTTTATAGAAATTAATGTCTTTATTCTATCAGTCAAATTGTGCAGCCCTACAAACAAGCATAGTAAACCTTTTTATTCAATCACATGTTCACAAAATTAAAACAACAACATGAAATTCGAGAAGGGTGTAAAATACATTGAAATTACATTGAATTTCAATTACCAGTACATTAAAATTAGATTTCAATTTTAGAATAAGATTTCCCCCCCAAAATGTGCAGCCCTGATGGTAACCATTCAGTACCACTGTAAAATGTCAGAGCACGACCTAAAAATAAAAATTTGATCATATGTATCAAGCGTTAGAAAGGGAAATAGCATATCAACATAATAGTTCCTCAACTGAACCAGCTCAGGTCAGACGTGGTCAACTGATCACGGCACACATCCTCTTCCTTCACCTCTCCGTACCTCTACGCTGCTCATAAAGCCTCAAACCACCAGACAAATCTAACGAAACACCGACCCCAACACCGTCTGTCACTTGGCCCCGTTCACAGGAGCCTCCTCTGGCCCCAAAATGGAAGAATGTAAATCCTGCTTTTATTAAAAATGCTGTGTAATATTTATTTTTCAAACGTATCATAGGGAAGCTTTCCAGATGCTCTTCTAGCAGCTGGCTGTGTTTTATTTAGCTGGGTGTTCAGTTTCAAACCGGTAGGTAGAATGACAATGCTTTTAGCCGCGAGTGAGCCGGACCGTGAACCACCAAAACCAAGACGCCTGACAGAGCAAAATGAAAGCTTACTGAGCAAACAGTACAGTTGTTAATGAAGCAGATTATTAAGTAAAAATAGAACTAAAGTCCCCACATTATTTCATGAAATTACTACCGATTTAGTAACCACAGGAAAGCATCAGCAAAACCTTTTCCTATAGTTATCTGTGTGAAGGATTATATTTCAGTACAAAAACATTTATATTTTTTATAAATATCAATAGAGTTATTGAAGCAGTGGTCGAGATGTAACCAACACTTGAACTTGACTTGAGTAAAAATAGGGGAGCAGTTTCATTTTAGGCATTAGACCTCAGTGTCCTATTGGGACGGGGGACACATCAAATTTCCCTACACAGTGTGTCTTTGTTTCACACACAAAGATCTACTATACAACTGCCTTTCATTGAAGTGACATGAGAATTGTTGGAGAAACAGGACTTTATTACAGGATTCATAAGTGGATTACTTGTTAGGTACTAATTCCAGTGACTAGTTAAGTATCAACCACCTGTTCTCTTCATGGATCAGAATACTCGATTGCTCTGATATTTTAACAGGGTCTGACATTATCTCTAAGAGCTAGATACTCTAATACGCATCAAAATATACACAGCACTGGCATAATTATATGCATTAAATTGATCAAAATTGACAGTAAAGACATCATAATGTTTCAAAATATTCTAATACATGCTGTTCTTCAAACTTTCTATTTAAAGAATCCTGAAAAATATCAATATTTGTGTGTTTCAACCAAAAATATTAAAATGTTTTCAACATTAAAGTTTCTTAAGCAACAAATCAGCATATCTGAACGATTTCTGAAGGATCGTGCTGTGACACTGAAGACTGGAGTAATAATGCTGAAAATTCCACGTTGACATCCCAGGAATAAATTGCATTTTAAAATATATATTTTGTTTTTAAAACAGGGGTGAATGTATGTATATAATGTAAGCATTAAAAAAGTAATTTGATGGTACAATGGTACAATAAATGTAGCAGATGGCAATCCAATGGTACTTTAGTAAGTGTACTCTGAAATAAAGGATGATTGCAAAGGAAATACTGTATTCCTGCAGTTCATTTCCAATGAATCCTCCTTTTTAATAGTACAATTCAATAAAAAAACTGTAAATTTCCCTTGCCTTACACATCTAGACTCTTATACTGCCTTACAGACTATGCATTTCCTTTTAAAGTGCAGAAAGAGCTGCATTAGAGTGATGTGCCGTAAAATCTGACAGACTGATCAAGTATCTCTCTGTAATCTGAAACCACCATCGGGCTCCATTTATATTCATCTCTACAGACCCTTTTCTCGTTCACTTAATCTCATTTTACTGGCCTTTATTTTTATCTGTAAGTGAGGCACTCAGCCCTGGACAAACTGAGACTGAGCACATATCGGTAGGAGATCTGACACTATATTTCTTCAGCTACACCTTCAAATGTATCATGAAGGGAATTTACAAAGGCATGAATCTCTTTCCACTGCTCATGAAGAGCATAAGGGGTTAAAGAGGTTCTATGCTTACCGAAGTGCTGCTGTTATGACAACATGGTAGCATTTTTTCATCTACATCTTTCAACATTAATCTTCACCGGTTTTAATTTAAATTGGAGAGGCACTAAATGGGGTCCTTGAAAGAATGCAGAGGGCAGAACTGGGCAGAACACAACTGGCTGAACGTCTGATGAATAAGGCACACAACATAGGAAACACTTCAGGAGTTTTGAAGTCGTCATCTGATTGGTTGAATTCTACAGTATTTCTGGGAGACGCGTGTCGCGTTCTTTAATGGTCTGCCTGGAAACAAAGCCGCCGGCCTGTGACCCCAAACCCCCTCATGGAAGAAGAAAGCCGTTACAAATGTGACAATGAGCACTTATCAGGATCAACTAAAGGGTGGATTTTCAAAAGTATGTGAAGTTTGTCTTCCTCAGTCAACATTTGAGTGATACTTTCATTATGTTGAAACACATTCTGACAGGCTCCTCTGTAAGAGTGTTTGAGTGTTAAATAAGCATGCAGGGGCCGACAAGATGTTGTGTTACTGTTTGTGACAGTGTGAAATGAATTACACACCTGCCACACGCTCGTTCTCTTCTTCAGAAATACTGGACTTCATCTGAAACTGAAAACAGTCCATTGTAAGGGCTGTACATTTCAAAAATTGTTCATCTAAAGGGGTCCTATTATGCTTTTTCACTTTTTCAACTTTAGTTAGTGTGTAATGCTGCCGTTTGAGCATAATCTGATCTGTAAGGTTACAAAGCTCAATGTTCACTCTAGAGGGAGATATTTTATTAAACACAGAATCCACTTTCCAAGAACTACAACGAACGACTCGTTTGGACTACAATGCGATTTTTCCAGGCTTTGTGAAGTCATAATGTTACTCATTTAAATAATCCCCGCCCATGGAATACACAAAAAAGGTGCGAGGCCTTTCTGAGCAGCATTAGAGAAGACTGTGCTGTCGCTATGTTGAAGATACGCCATTTTGTGCATGACGTTTCCAAAACTCATTTGAAACGGAAATGGAGCAGTTCCCGACTCAGGACAATCTGTTGTTTATTGATCACACCTTGTAAATATGTCTTTTTATTTGTAGTTGTGTTTTATATTAGTTTAAATTAAAAGTTTTCTGTAGTTGCTATGATGTAAACAAAGGGCAAAGCTTTGCCTCCGCTTGCCTGTTAGTCAACATTAGTGTTGATCTAGTGTTTACTGTACATTTTGTAAGCTCTCGCTTTTGTAAGGCTGTTCACCGCCGCTTACTGGTTGTATGACCATAGTTTTCCTGACAAATATCATGAAACGTCCTGTGAAATCTGTTCTACATGATCCTCTTGTTTGTTAACATTCTTAAGTCTGAATTAGGCATGAACTGTTTTGTAATTGACGGCATCCTTAATAAATATTTACACCTGAGCAGATGAAAGTCATGGTTATGGTAAGGGGCGTGACATTCCCGAACACGAGGGCCAATCACAACACACTGGGTCAGCTAACCAATCACAGCACATTTCGTATTTCGGAAGGAGGGGCTTCACTGAAACCAAACTAACAAAGCATTCGGGACTGGGAAGAGAGGTGCTGTAATAATGTAAAATATGTGAAAAATAATGCATTTTTGAACAATCAAGCATGAAAGCATATGCTAGTACACCCCAAATACAAAATCAAGAATAGGACCCCTTTAAGCAACATGACTGGGAGGTGCCGTGTAGGATGTTAATGTGTGACTGCCCACATTTACATATGCCAACTCAGATTTACATATCCTAATTTTCGTATACATCTGGTCTTTTCAGGTCAATGCACAAAGAATGAAAAATGACACGTTTTTTGTCTTCAATCCAATTTCTTCAGCCGACAGTTTATAACATTTTAACATCAAGCACAAAAGTTCAGAGAGTGGTGTTGAAAATTATCCTGTAAAACTGAATCACGAATTTGATTTGGTCCAAGAAATCTTGACTAAATTAATAAATGTACTCCAGGGGGGAAAAACCGAGCCGGATATGACCTCTGTAATAGACCGTGCTTCATTGCATTCTTTTTCTTCTCTCTGCTTCTGAAAAAGCAAGAGTGTCACAACTTCAACTTTGATATCGCTCAGGTGATAATGGGCGACACGGCATCTGCCACAGAAATGAGACATTCATTGAACTGGTGTCCTGCCGTCATTATCCCGTGCTGCAGCACATACACCAACTTTCTGAACAGAGCCAGCCACTCTCCCATCTTTCATTTGCTTTATTTCCGCTAACTAATGTATAACAGACACCTTGAACACTGCCAAAACATTGCAAAGGCAAAGGTTTGATGACTATCCCAGCACAGTAAAATAGGGACCTTCAAGTCAATATGACGTCAGGCACCATCTGTCCTGCTCTAGTTTGGAAAGCAGCATCTCTGAAGGTGCCAGGCCATCGCTGGGGTGACTGTGTCACTTTATATTCCCCACGCTAGCGGGAGAGCACTGGGTTTCAGAGCTTATCACCCCGTCAGACAGCAGTGACCCTGATTTATGGGACACTAGGGAAGAGTCACACCATGGGCCAAATGGGAGGACCTTTCTCCTGACAGATGCTGCCATGTGTCAAGCTGACAGGACCAAGCCTCAAACCAATGGAGTATTGGTTCAAACAAGGAAAATAAAGACCAAACTTGAAGTCAACTTTACAACTGAAATATTTGATTATATGCAGCTTTAGGTCTAGATATGGCCAATGACGTGATGCTTATTCTTTCATACATATTAATGTATTTCAAAAAATATATACATTACATATGCAAATCACATACAGTGACTGCAATACGCCTTTTCCTTAAAAAAATTGTCTTTATTTTTCTCCACATAAACAGAAAACATCCCACAATTACAGATAGCACTGGCATATCCCATATATGTGTTATAGTACAGCAAACGGAGAAAGAACAAGGATAGTTCTAAGTTAAGAAAAAAATAAAAAGGAGATATTAAATTATGGATCTGTCATATGATACGAATTGCATTCAAAAAGCTTGGTCATCCAAAAATCACAGGTGTAAGAAGAAGATTCCTCACTGCCAGAGGAGATAGATAGACAGGTGTGTAAGGACATTTCACTTTCCTACGCAATCTAGGAAAGGACCCCAAATTTTATAGAAGTTATTGGAAGATCCCTTCATTGTATTTCTGATTTTTTGTTTTGAACTCCTGCAGTAAAATATATACTTTTTTTTAAAGTAAAAAAAACTGTCCTGATTCCATAATGAAGAAAAACTATTATGTTTAATATATATATATAATATATATATAAATAATGTTGTGGCGTAACCAAAATGCAGAAGCAAGAGATGATTCGTCCAGACCCTCATGACTGTGTTTCAAGGTAAATAAGTCTTTTAAAATGTTATGACTCAAAAACATACTGATATTTATTAATTAAAATGAATGAATGAATGGATGTATCCTAAAAATATATACTTAAAAAAAAAAAAAAAAAAATAATGATCTGAGTGTGTGCTAGGTTGTGGCTCTCTCAATTTGTTTTTTTACTGTTTAATTAAGTTTACTCCACAAAACAGGGATGGAAGATTTATAAAAACCCAGTTCAGAAATCATTATGTCTTCCTGTTCAGCTGGAAATCATTCTTTGAGAACCTCAGCCATATTAACCAAAATCGCATGTGTGGATGCCCTGCTTACCACCACTCAAAAAAACAGCCCAACCACAACCGGTCATCAGCCCAAAACGGCTGTCCAGAGCAAGGCCCTAATCTGCCGTCTGGCCCTGGTTAAGCCACACTTGGCCCAAAGCAAAGATTTAACACACTTACCCTGTATTACACAAGGTTTTTTAAACCTTAATGCCTTTGCAGACTGTGAATAGGTTTAATCTAAGAGCCTCCACATTGACACTGCACAGAAATGGTTAAGGTATTACAGAATTTATTAGACCCGTTTGATACACAAAACTAAAATTGATTTTTATATTTTGAAAGAAGTCTTTTATGCTCACCAAGGCAGCATTTTTTTAAATAAAAAATAAAGTAAAAACTGTAATTTTGTAAAATATTACATATGCTGATTTGAAGCTCATGTATTCTTAATAAGAATTCTTATTATTATCAATGTTGAAAACAGTTGTGCTGCTGAGCAGAATGATTCCAGGTCCACTGCACATCGTGGGATTATACGTGACCTGGTCGGCATTGTTCTCAGATTTCCAACTATTTGATGACGGCATGTCTAGCGTAGGTTAACACACTCCCCTCCATTCCCACTGCCCCAAACTGACAAAGCAAAACAATTGTGGCGACTAGCATATTTTTGATGCATCACAATCTATTTATTACTTCCTTTCACCGCATGCCTTCTAGTCTCAACCCAGATGCCAGTGCCGCCCACTTTGAAGTACAAAGCAGGAATCATGGCATGGGAGCGTCGTCTGCGGGGCACGTGCTTGGCTCCTGTCTGGTGTCACTTTATAACATGTCGCACTTTCATCTCCCCCAAACCAGACAAAAAACAGTGCAAACACAGTTGAACTTGGGCCAAAAGAGGCCGTCTGGATCACAATTATCCAATTCAGTGGGGAAAGGGAGCTGATTAACATCCAGGTTTCACAGAGACACCAGATGTTTTCACTCGACAAACAAATATTGTGAAGCGGAAGAATGCCGATGCAGTTCTGGGTCGCGTTTTCTTCATGTGTGATATCTGACACCGCTGCAGTGTCTGTGAATGGGAACCATGAGAGTGGTGTGTTAATATGGTGCAGTCTGATACTCCAGACAGGCAGTAAACTCCACCCTGTGTGGTCCACTTGTGTGTTGGAGGCATGGATGTGCTCAAACTCTCAAGTGTCTAATTAGTTCAAACCTGGAAGAGAGCTGAAGTTATCTTCATCCTGACAATGGTGTATAACGGTCCATTTGGTCTATTAAAAGATTAGTTTGCTTCAAAATGAACATTTCCTGATAATGTCCTCACCCTGATCTCATTCAAGATGTTCATGTCTTTCTTCAGTCAAAAAGAAATTACCTTTTTTTTTAGAAAAACATTCCAGGAATTTTCTCCACATAATGGACTTCAATGGCAACCAACGGGTTGAAGGTCCAAATCAATACAGGGCTTCAGAGGGCTCTGCACAATCCCAGCCGAGGAATAGGGTCTTATCTAGCGAAACGATGAGATAAGATATATAAAAAAATAATAATAATTGCATATACTTTTAACCACAAACACGCGACTTCTGTGTTGTGCTTCTTCAAGACGTATGACGTCATCATGTCAGAAAGGTCATGTCCGTGACGTAGGTGGAAGTACCGACCCAGTGCCAAAAAACTTTCACATTTTCCGGCAACGTTGTTTTACCTTTATTTTTGTAAAGGGTGTTTGACTTAGCCTTTTAACATTGGGTCGGTGGGTACTTCCACGTACCTCACGGACGTGACCTTTCTGACGTGATGCCGTCATGTGTCGCGAAGAAGCACACAAACGTGTTTTTTTTTTTAATAACCAATCTTTTTGCTAGATAAGACCCTATTCCTTGGCTGGGACTGTGCAGAGCCCTCTGAAGACCTTCGAAGCCTTTTGAAACTTAATTGATTTGGACCTTTAACCCGGTTGGTTACCATTGAAGTCCATTATTTGGAGAAAAATCCTGGAATGTTTTCCTCAAAAAACGCAATTTCCTTTCGACTGAAGAAAGACATGAACATCTCGGATGAGATGGATGTGAGTAAATCATCAGGAAATTTGCATTTTGAAGTTACCTAATCCTTTACTTTATAAAAAAATGAAAAAATGCTATTCGTACACAGCGTTAAGGGGATAATGTGAGTTATGTAATCAGATTATGTTTTTCTTAAGTAACTAGTACATTAACATTACTTTTAAATGTACAAGAAAATAGCTGAGTTACTTTTTCAAATAGGAAAAAGCTATGCAAAAGTAAATGTTATGCATTGCTTTCCATAAAAATGAATGCAATTAGTTACGCAGTATTATAATGCATTACTTCTAAAGGTCCATTTTCCCAACATACCCCAAAAAAATATATAACTTAAAAAAAATTGAGGCATAAGATGTCAAAAAAGTGTGGTAGAATTTGTCCTATTATAATAAAGAAAATCTCATTAAAAGAATGAAATGCTTAAAAAGTAGTAACATTTAAATAACTTAAATTTAAGTTTGTATTAAGTATTATTATTTGAAAAACTTTTGTCCGCCAAACCAAAATCATGTGGTGCAACAAACAAATTCATGATGTCATAGAAATGAGACCCTTTTGACTGTGTGTCAAAGTCACCCTTCTTCAAATAACTGAATTTTTTTATGAAAAGGCAGTTCAGGTTATAAAATGTTATGTGATGCGTAAACAGAACTTTATATTTCTGAAAAAATAAAAAAATACCTAGTAATAAATATATTTAAAAACATTTTTGAAAATAATGATTAAGGTGTTTAAAATGTACATACATGTATATTCAAGGTGCAAGAAAAAATATATATATATATTTTACTTGATGTCATTAAATAACTTTCTTAAAGCTATAAAACCAATAAAACAATCTTCAGTGTCATTCATCTTTATAGCAATATGAGAACTAGCATGGATAAATGCTGCTATTTGTATATCAAGTAAAGTAACAGTACCATCTGAAATCGAGAATCAAGAACCTTGGTTTCCGTATATCTGCACTGTCGGCCACACCAATAACTGCTTTTCTTACAGAGGTCTTCATTTCACAAGCCAATCTGCTTCTGATATCTTCAAGCCTCTCGATTTGGTTTCAAACAGATGTTTTTGTACAGCGGAAAGGGACTGGATTTGGTGGGCTGCCCAGTATTTGAATGCACCCAGTGTCAAATAGTGACCTTTCCTTTTGTGTACAACCCCTTAGTGTGTCAAGTGTGTAAACAGTCAACCAACTTGTCAATGGTGGTATAAGCATGGGGTATTCTCTACTGGTCAAACTGTTATTCTGAAATGGTCATCTGATTTCTTCACAGAGCTATTCCAGGGCACTATAATTGAGTTGTCACTGCCATTCAGGAACAAGAATAGCCTTTTCCCAGTCATGGGCTGTTGCAGAAAGAGGAATTTAAAGGAATTCAAAATACAGCTCTCCCGTTATGTACTGTACCACTAAACTCAGGAAACTATGGTGTCTCACTTGGTATCTGGCTTGACCCCAGTGTTTGTGTATAAAAATGTCTATAAATGAAAACTGACATCCATAATTGCTCTTGAAATGTTAAATGTCGTTTGCAGATCCTCAATGTGGCATCAAAACATGAACGTCAAAGAGCTAGACACAGACATGACAATTTTAAAGAGTTACACACAACGAAGGAAGAAAAGGGGGCCATTGTGCAAGAGATTTGTAATAGTAGGGCTAAATGGTGTGTGTGTGTGTAGATTGTAGTGAGCTCCATTAACGTGATTGCTATGGTGTATCTCCTCCCACTAATGCTCCCAGAACACCTTGTCTGCCCACAAGCCCAATTGGGTCACAGCAAAGGTCTATTAGCTCAGCCTTCTAAACAGTTTGTTCACACACACACACATACACACACACACACACACACACAGACTTAAGTCACAGAGGGACCAAAAGTGCGATAAAAGCAGTTAACGCAATCTTTTCTCAAAACATCAGCAGTGTTTTCAATATTCCAGTCTCCACCACAGTGGTCTGAACTCATCCTTATCCACATTCTCACACGTTCACCAAACAAGTGAAGAAAACTGCTACTAAACTGCACTTTAATTCTGGAGTGCAAAGAAATAGTCGATTTGGTGTAAATTGGCCAAAAACGATGGACGCCGCAAGTTAGAGCTCCTGCCGCAACGTGGCACATCTAGACGGCCTACTCAGCAAACCACCTTCAGACATGAGAGAAAACAGAAAGAAAAGCTGCAACTCATTTAAAAACACATGACCGAAGCGTAGCATGCATTCCTCCCTTCTGGAGGCATGTAGCTGAAGAGTGCTGAGTTAGGCTTTACTTACCTACAGAATTATATTGGTTTTAGACTACAGAATAGACTGGGTTTTACTAGACTAGATTATGCTGTTGTCCTAAACTATAAACTAACATGGGTTTTACTACACTATACAGTTAGTTACAAACAAGGCTATTTATTACACTTGTCTACAGATTAGGATGGGCCTTAGTAGACTAGAGAATAGTCTGGGCTTTACCAGACTAGATTATGCTGTTGTGCTAAACTAAACTAACATGGGTTTTACTACACTACAGTTTGTTACAAACAAGGCTAGACTTGTTACAATTGACTACCAAGATTAGGCTAGGCATTAGGGTAGACTACAGAATAGGCTGGGTTTTACTAGACTAGATTATCCTGTTGTGCTAAACTATAAACTAACAAGGGTTTTACTACACTACAGTTTATTACAAACAAGGCTAGACTTGTTACACTTGTCTACAGATTAGGCTGGGTTTAAAGGGGTACTTCAGCACTGGGAAGATGAATCTGTATTTAAACTGTGTCATTTATGTAGTTGAAATGTGAAATTATTTTTGAATTTGGTGCCTTCTAGAATGAGAAAACACAGAAAATGTATTTTTGTCTCATGGGGATGAAAGACAACAATTCCCAGAACGCACTGCTTTACTGCCCTACTCTAGACGGCTAGTCGGCTACTGGATTACTGGATCACTTGCCCACAGCGTTCATTTTCAGAAAATCAGTTCAGTTAGAGACACTACAATTAAAAACTGAACGTGTATGTTCGATATAATGCGAGTGAGCCGATTGAGCGTCACGGCACAAACGCAGCAGGATCGGATTACATTCATCACATGATCTGAGGTAATCGAGGGATTCGCGGCTGCATTCACAGCACGTGATCAGTCTGGCACGTGTTCAGTTCATGTCTTTGGAAGCTTAACTGTCATAGGAAGTTCATTTTAAAAGTTAAAACACTCACTTTGCTCTCCACCGCTCCGTTTACATGAATCTCCTCAGCTCCGCGAGCCGAGTGCTGTGAGTGCTGTGAGTGTGATGTTGAAAACATGTGGAAATAGCGCCTCCTGCTGGCTGTAGTCTTCAGCCTCTGGCCAAAAACTTCTTGCTAATCGCTGAAAAAGCTTAATGCTAATCGCTGAAGTAACCCTTTAAGTAGACTACAGAATAGGCTGGGCTTTACTAGACTAGATTATGTTGATGTACTAAATTATAAACTAACATGGGTTTTACTACACTACAGTGTGTTACAGACAAGGTTTGTTACACTTGACTACATGTTAGGCTGGGATATAGTAGACTACGGAATAAGATGGGCTTCACCATACTACACACTAAGCAGGGTATTTCTATGTTCTAACCTGACACAAAAAGGCTAGATTTGTTACACTTGACTACAGAATAGGCTAAGCTTTACTTAACTACAGAATATGATGAGGTTATTTTTTAGATTACAGACTATGTTTTGCAAGACTACTAAACTAGGTTTTACAAGACTACAGAATAGGCTACACTACATTGTTACAGACAAAACTTAGACTTGCCTATAGATTAGGCTGGTCTTTACAAGACTATAAAATGTTCTTGGCTTTACTACAATAATCTCAGCTTTACCAGACTACAAAGTAAGATGGGTTTTAATACACTAGAGGTTATTACAGACCTCAGACCAGGCTGGACTTCACTTGACAACAGATTAGGCCCAGGTTTACTGGACTACAGTTCCAGGACAGGCTTTAAAGAGCACCTATTATGCAAAATTGACTTTTATAAGGTGTTTGAACATAAATGTGTTGGCAGTGTGTGTACACAACCACCCTATAATGGTAAAAATCCATCCACTTCTTCTTTTTTTAATCCCCATAAATCATAAGCAGTGTCTCAGAACAAGCCGTTTCCAGATTCCTGCAGTGTGACATCGCACTGCAGAGGCCCCGCCCACACGTGTTGATGGACACATACTAGTACAGACCCCTCCCTCAGAGAGCTGAGCTGTTCACACAGTCCGCCATGTTTATCTCCTCACCAGAGCATTAACAGCAGCATTCAAGTAAGAAATGTGTTCTTATTAAAGCTACAAAAGTTCAGTCAGTCAAGAGCAGTGAGTGAATTTCTGTTTATCTTCTGTTGTTTGATAGAGAACTAGTCTAGTTTAATAGACTACTCACGGATGTGCTGACATCCAGCTCTGTGCGCATGCGACAGGAGCATGTGCGTGTGTTTAAACTGAGAGCGATAAGGCTTTCAAGCGCATCCAGATGATAATATTTCATTATGATGAAGAACTGTAATGTCACATGAATGTGTCTGCGATAGAGATGATCATTAAAACAAAAAGATTTCATGTTTCAATTTTCATTCACATGTTCACTGCTGTGAATGAGTTGTGAATCAGATGTGTAGGCTCCGCCCTCTCGGGTGGGGAACAGCAGCTCATTTGCATTAAAGGAGACACACACAGAACAGCTCATTTTTCTTCAACCCCAAAATTGCCATTTTCAAAATGGTATATTAAATGATCTGTTAGGAATTTTTGATCTGAAACTTCACAATCACATTCTGGGAACACCTGAGACTTATATTACATCTTTGAAAAAATGTTTTATTATACTACAGACTAATCTTTACATTACAGTCTATGCTGGCCTTCACTAAACTACACAACAGGTTTGGCTTAATTATATTACAGCGTATTATGCTTGGTTGAGCTGGACTAGGCAGAGAAAAGAAACATCAAGCAGTCTAGAGCAGCAATGACCTTTTATCAAAGACTTTCATCTTTTATCATGAATGCCTTGGTTACTTTCAAAGAATAAATGTTTCTTTAAAACTGAATCAGATTTATGAAAATGAAATAATTCAAAATAGCCATCACTTTTTCCGAAAATGACATGCTGGGAACATAAAAACTGCCATTTAATGTCATATGAATGTCATATGTGACCCTGTCATAATGTCATAAGTCGCACGGGGATTTTTGTGGCAATAGCCAACAATACATAACATTTTATGCCAAAAATCATTAGGATATTAAGTAAAGATCATGTTCCATTAAGATCTTTTGTAAATGTCCTACCGTAATATATCAAAAATGTATTAGTAGTAACATGCATTGCTAATCATTTGGACTACTTTAAAGGCGATATTCTCAATATTTCAATTTTTTTACCCCCTCAGATTCCAGATTTTCAAATAGTTGTATATTGGCCAAATGTTGTCTCAAAAAAACACAAATAAATCAAATTCTATTTATTCAGCTTTCATATTATGTATAAAATCTCAAAGTCCAAAAATTGAGCCTTGTGACTGGTTTTGTGGTCCAGGGTCACATAGACAAAAGCAAAAAAGTATTTGTTGAGCTATCTATAGAAACTGTTACTATAAAAGCACAATGACCTTCGCTTGTGTGATTTCACAAGGCTGAATAATGAGCTCTATTAACTTAAACAGGTTTTATTGCAACTCGTCTCTTGTAGTGTCATGGGACTGCCCTAAGCAACCAGTGTCAAACAAACACATCTCCCTCAGGACTGCTGTTAAGTGCTCCATAAAAACAGAGGTAACTCTAGAGCGCTATAGGGTTAAAATGCTCACCTAGACACACATACACCAGTGTGACATCTCTACCTAAAAAAAAACACATTACTAATGGACTGATTTGGATGCAGGAGAACAACACATACTAAAGCTCTGTGGACTTCTCTTGATGGCAGTTCAACCTAACAAAACCACCATTGTCTAGTGTGTGTGCATGTGGGCGCGCGTGTGTGTGTGAGGAAAAAAAAGAAAGAAACAATAAAGGGAAAGTGCACGCTACAGCAGACAACTACCTACTTGACTAGGTCAAAGTCCCTTTGAGAAACTAAAGAACTGAACTGGCACACCAACCAATGTTTTCATTCAAATTAAAGAAATCTAATTTATGTGACATCTGTGATGAGCAGTTAAGGTTCCCCTCGTCTCTTGAAAGCTCATCAGTACATAGGTCCATTTGTCTTTAGTGGAAGCACTTGTCAACAGGAAGACCTTTTGCCCTGCAGTGGGCACTTCAAAGAAAAGCCCCTGTTTTATGTCCTTCTGGGTACACAGCACATCAAGTGTTACGAGACATACTGGACTGACCAAAACTCCTCCACAAAACTAGCACCTGAGTTCAGCTGGCAACATAAAAATACAAGGCACCATGTTATATTGCCCATTTGTTTAATGATTAAACCAAGACCTAAGATGATGTCTTAAAGAGACAGCGAACCTAAAAAGAAAATCCTGTACTCATTTACTAACCCAACGTTCCAAAACCTTGACTTTCTTTTCTTCATAAAAGGTGATTTTTTTTAAAGGATATCCTGCATACTGTTTTCAATATAATCGACGTGAATGCAGATTTGGCTTATTAAGATCCAAAACAAGGGGTGGGGGGGTTATAAACCTAGAGAAAAGTGTGCTATTATTAGGCACATATCCAAGTGTTTGAGTGGAGTGTGGAAGCTAAAGTATTTGCGCGCTTACTGCATGACATGGAGGCGCGATCACTTGTATTTTTAACTGATAATAGCTGTAATTTTTGGTCATACAGCTAGGCCTGTCCCAATAATCAATATATCGATTTATCGCACAATAAATGTACATGACCTCAATAATTTTTTGTGATGCAATATATCGCCCATTATGTTTACATGATAATGAATGTCAGCAATATTTTACTCGATTGTGCGGTCGTCATGTATGTTTTCCGTGAAAGTTCCTTCACAAACAGAGGTGAAAAAAAGGCGCAATTTGAGGCGTTGTAGTGTTTTCCTGACAACTACTGACAGTTTGGAAGAATAAGCCCAAATGGACTCGATTTCAAAGCCGTAATCCCCTGTTCCGGTGCACATATGTCAACGCAGAATGACGAATGTTAAAGCCGCTTCTCAAGGGAAAATTTGTAATTTTTTATTTAGTATAATACAAATTTTTACCCTTTATTTCCATGATCTAAAGAATTAAAAAGGTTGTCATTTGAAAGTGTGTAGTTCTCCTTGCATTATTATGCTGTTACATTAGGATTATATATTCAGTGGCATAAAATAGTCTTAAAATTACAATAATATCGTTGATCGCAATTGTTTCTGGGATGATATATACGTGACCGGCCTACATACAGATAAGAATACATAATTCAAAACTGGATCTACTTTTATTTGTGTAAACTCACAATAACAAAAATTAACCAAAACTCAAAAAGCGTACAAATAAAACATACTCTCAGATTATGTAATCTGAAGGAAATGTACATTTCTCTCTAAAGACCAAACTAGATAATTAAAATGTTTCCTTGCTATTTTTTCCTGATACATTCATAAAAATCACTACTTTTGCTGGTGCTTTGTGGCAAGCTTTATGTGTGCGCTTGTACACAGACTACACATACTTATACATATACATATACACTATATTAAGGTCATATATAAGGTCAATATCATTATGGTTTATTATCAATTATACATATAAAAGTAATTAAATGAACATAAATGTGCGATTAGTCAACTAATGACTTTAAAGATTTCCCTAGTTGACTAGTAGTCGTTCTTTAGTCAGGAGCAGCCCTAATTGCAACACGGAAAGAAAAAAAGCCCAGTTATTAGTTAACTGACTCAGAAACAAAAAGCGACATGGAAAGACGTATAGGCTGGCTGGGTTTTAATGACTGCTTTATAATTTAAAGCGACTGCAAGGGAGTGTGTAAACTCCAGGAGACTGATGAAGGCTCAATCTGACAAAATGAAGACCAAATGTGTGTGCTTTAGACGCATAGAATGAGAAAGAAACTGCACATTGAAGCGAACTGGAATACTGCAATATTACTGCTTTTTGACTACTTTTATGGAATTTTTATAGTGTTGTCTTTTTTGGATCTTTACAGATGTGGTCACTATAAACAGCTGTCGTATGGGATATAGCTGTATGAATATTCTTGAAAATATCTCTGGGTCTGGAAAAAAAACTTAAATAATTTCTTTAGCATAAAAAAACATGAAAATTAAACTGGAGTACGGCAGGATTTTTATTTGTTTTTCATAGATGAACACTCCTCACGTTTACAAGCTTTCAGCAGTGGCAGCAGCATTAAAAATTCAGCTGATGTAAAAATAGCAGCAATCCAGAGCCCAAGAGAGCATGTTGAAATGTGGACATGCAGGTGGCGTTCGTACATTTTAGAAGAAGAAAAAACCTAGACTTTGCTTTTCCACGGTGCAAGGAAAAACCCTTTTACTGATCAACTTGAAATAGAGTGCTGAATTGAAAAAATATAAATTTATTTCAATAAGTAATGTAAATATTAGCCTAATCATAACAATACTCAAAAGAACAAATAATGATCAAAACAAATATGGTTGCAAATATATTCTATATTGTTAATATTTAGGTCAACAGCCAATTACAAATTTAAAAGATGAAAGCAGAAACTAGGATTTTAATGCAAGTGACATTGAGAATGTCACGCAGTTTAAAAAGCCCTCAAATTTGCCATTGGGATTGCTTAAAGTAAAAGCGACAGTGTAAGACGATTACCAGGCACCTCTGGGAAAAGGATGGCCTTCTTCAACAAATCAATGGAGGGAACTTCATTAATGAAGAAGTAGAGCTTGACCAGTTAACAATGGCCCTGAAAAGGAAGTTGTCCCTGGTAATCTGTGACAAACCCCCTGGATGGGACAGAGGATCTCCCTGCCCCCATCAACACTCACTAAACAAAGGCCAGTGCACTTATGAACCCTAGCAGATCAATGCAACCTGCTCCACCCAAATAATGGGATTTCCTCAACCCCACTTTTCCAACATGTCATCAGGGATTCATTCAAGGTCCTTTGGCATCTACCATGAGATAAAGAACTCCAGAACCCATTGGGAAAGAGCCAAGGCTTTGGCCCAAATCAAAGGGAAAGTTTCCCAGAAATACAGTGAGCTACGATGGATTCACAGCATGGTGACCACCAGAAAAGAACTTACTCCACCTCAGCCGATGTCACCAAACGCTCTTATTTTCCGATCAAATCCTGATAAAGTTCCATCTAACATTTTTTCCTGTTGAATGTCTTGTTTCATTCATACGTCACGAATGGAATACGTAAATGGAATGCAAATTCCTTTTTATTTTGACTTTCTAAATCACAAGGAGCGAATTATGGTCTCAAAAGACAGCAGGTTTAAAAAGCATCTTAACATTTACAGAGGACAGGTGCTAGTGTTGTTTTAGCTTTTGACCATTGTAATCTGTGACCATTGTAACTACTGATGCTTTAAACCCCCACAAGTCACCTGTTCCACAGCGCAGCTGTTGGTTCCATCAGCATTGCTGCATGTCTTTAACAGTGTGAATGTTTTACTAGCATTTTCGACTAAAATACATGTATGCAAAGTGTAAAATGTATTTAGAAGCATGTGTTCAAAACAAAAAAAGTTTCACTGTGTTTCCTTAAAGTCCCTGTAGAGTCAAAATTAAACATGTGTTCTGAGTTTCTCACACCACAGATAAATGTGTTATTAACCAACTAGCCAAATTTGAATCATAAAAAGTACATAAAATATCTTATCGAAATCTTGAAAAAATAAGCAGCATTTTCTGCTCTCAAACGCTGGGGGCGTGTCCGTTGATCGGCGCCGAAAACACACCCACTCGCGGGAAAGCGGCCGTAAACACACAAAGACAACAACAACACTCAAGTACAGCTCACGAGTCACGACGGCACCAGATGTCGGCGGGACGGGAGGATGAAGGTCGGGGCGGGAGATAGTCGGTTCGGCCCCATTCTGCAGCGGATTATTGAATCCCAGTTGTTGCCGATGAAAGTTTGTAAAACTATCCGGTGTAAAGACACTGCAGAGGCAGGTGTTGGTGGTGATCGTCAGCACTCCATCAAGGTAGCTGTTCACAAAATTAATCCACCTCTTCTTGAGATCGTCTTTTTTGTTTGTTTTGTAGACTGTTTTGTAAGTTGTAGGCTATAGTAACTAACGGTACTGACAGGATCTCACAATCTAGCGGGTGAACTGATGCGAAATTGCGAATGTGCTCTAGTTATGGGGGAGGGGCCACATGCCAAGCGGCTCCAGTGCGTCATCGAGCCACCGTTTTAACCCCGCCCTAAAAAAATCCGGAACACAGCAATGGTGAAAAACTTATTAAAGGTCTAACTTCTGAATTCAGTACTACATAGTTCACAGTCTTTGTAATGTGTTTCAACAATACATTTCTTACATTTCTAATGTGTTTAGAAACAAATCTCAGAATTGCCTTTACAGGGACTTTAAAAGTCTAAGTTTATTACATTTGCAGCACGTTTAAAGTCAAAACACAGCACGGTTATGTGTTCTGCAGGCTTGCGGATTTAACGCAGTTCACAATCAATGAATGGCATCATTTATGCCAACGATAACATGCAATCTATTGTTGATGAATTATGACAATGTTTACTTGAAGGGTTGTAGATGGTTGTAAGAATGCATATTTTGGAATGAAGAGCAGGCATTTGTAAAGCATAATCATTTCAAAATAAGAGTCCCAGTGTTTTTTTGGGTTTGTTTATAGTTAAAGGTCCCGCATTATGCATTGACTTTTTTTTTTTCTTGGTATTTTGGTTACATGATGTATCTTGTAATTAAATTAAGTAAACTCTTATAGATTCTGTCTGGGCTGCCCCAGCTAGAAAGAAAGACTAAACACATATTCTTCAATATATTGATTTTATATTGAGACAGTCTATATATACATATATAGCAGAAATATTTACAAATGTATAGTATGCTTTTTGCATTCTAATAAATGAAATAATTTTGCTTGTAAATGTCTCCTTGTATTCCTTAATTAAGAAAAAACACATGATTTTGATATTTTCATTGCCGTTTTTAAAGTGCTCTAAAATTTAAGAGAGTTTCAAGCCCTGTGTTGACACTATAGTGATCAAGAAGCAGTCCAAGTAAGACTAACTAATCTGGTTAAGCTGGTGACCATCTTAAATGACCTGGGCCCATATTTATCAAGCCTCTAAGAATTACTCACAAGAACAATGTATTGGAGTAAATTCATCTTGGCTCAAATGAAGCTGCGCTTAAAAGTTAGCTGTGCCACAAACAAGAAATCACAGAAAAGATTTCCTTATTTAAGAATATTCTCAGATAAATTCACATTGAAGATGAGTTTCCAGAGAACACATGGACACATTGGAAATGAAAGATAAACACGTTTTCCACCATTGCTTGCAAATTACACATTTTAAACCGGTGTGCTGTTAACTGACCTGCCTAAAAACTCGATTTTATTATAATTCAAAAGAAAACCGAATTGGTGGGAGGAAGAAGCACTACTGCTTAACAAACTTTGTGTATTTACTAGTTGCCATATCAACATTATTTAGAGAAAAAAAATGTGCCAAAATTGAAAAATCTTTGGAAGATATCACTGAACATTTATTTAACCATCCTCTGTTTTTGTGTTTATTTAAAATAAGACAAATATGATATTATTTTAATCTCATATTTGTTATTTAACAGTTGAGATAGTTCTTTAATGCTGATCTAACAGCAGAAGATACGAGCCACGGTTTAAATCCCTGTTTTGCATGTGGGGTGACTTGTAACACAGCGTTACAGTGAGCCACTATTAGAACTGCACCATTATATTCTATACTTGTATTAATTCTTTTGAGAAACCATGAGAAAAGGATGAATAATGACTGAAACTATTCATTATTATTATGTTTTGAACTATGCTGTATAGCTGTATTTAGCAATGTATTTGTTGTCAAAATCAAAAATGTGTATATTTTTAATGATACATTTTTTTTAATAATTGTATGTTTTTGACAAAATATTTTAGTTTGTCTTGAATATTTTTTTGATTATATCAGATATAATTTTAAGCTGTCATATGGTGATGTTACAATGTCCCCCCTCACATGTTACAATGTACCCCACACCTATGGGGCATGTTGTCACATTTCACTTCCATTCTTTCACGGTAAATCAAGAAAAAAGTATACACTGTATTAATGAAACAAAACCACATAATTGTATAAGACATGCGTGCAATTAATGTGGGAAAAAATAAATACTCAGAACCACAAGTGGATTTACAGAAACTGAGAAAGTCAAAAAGCATTAGGTTGTGCCCCGCTCTCCCCTACATTTCATGAATTGTCAGCGCTTAAGACTAAAAATGGCACTTTAAGAAGCTTGATAAATACAGGCCCTAAACTGGTTATCAGTATAAGGCATGTTTTGAATATCATGGTAACCCACCAGCATGGCTTTGTTGTTGCTGGTATACCAGCTTGACCAGTAATGCTTTTTCCAGCAATAGACCAGCATTGCCCATCTAAAAATCACTGAGGAACTGGAGTTTGTTTACACCAAATGGCACAAAAATTTGGCAAAAAAATTCAGTCCAATTTCCCCATGTGATTTGGCTGTCAGCTCTGGGCATGTGACCAAAAGTGTGTTGGAAAAGTGATAAAAAATCTGTTTTAAAAAATACTGCATTAACAGTATGTGAATGTTCGCGTCAGACTGAACAGACACAGACACAATAACAGCCATTTATTCAGATTAAAATGTTTATCGCACTTAAGTTTCGCACTGAACATTCATCTTGGTGTGAACAGGCCTCAAGTGTTTGTTTTTTCCCCTACTAAGTAGCTTCCAACTGGCTACAACAACAACTATCTAATATAATATAATATAATATATAATTATTCAACATCAAAAAATCAGAGAGGTCAGGAGGACAAAACAAAATGAAAAAAACTAACAAAAACAAATTAACACTGAGAAAGAGACCCAAGCTGTTTCTAGGCAGCAGCATTTTACAGGGACTTCCCCGAGGACAAACCGGAATATCAAAAGAAACTGTAGACTCAGAGAGTGCTTATTTGGTTGATTATGACTTCTGGACAACAACGCACCACTGGCTTCAAACAGCCGAAGGTTTTCAGCAGATAGCCTAACAAGGTCAATGCCAACATTTCTAAAGGATACCAGGAATACCATAGTGCTTTCCCAACTTTCCCCCTGTAATCCCCAAGCAGAGTCATTCAGTGGGATCACACACTTCACTGACACACTGTGAATGTGAACTCTGTGTGGAAGTTACAAAGATGCACTCAAACCACACAAGGGTGAGCAGCACTGAAGCCTCGAATGTGTTTGAAACACTTTCTGAAGATAAAGTGCAACCGAGGAGACGAAACTCCTGCCAATATCTTAACTAGAGACTCAGCTTATGCTCAGTTTGAACTAGGCTATACAGCTCTCTTTGGCCTACAAAAGTGGACGAAATTTATAAAAGTGGGTTAACCTTATTTAAAAGAAAGTCTGCTAGCTATATCCATGGCCGAATGCACCGTCATGTTATCAGACACATCGTAACATTCAGATACATGTGAGAGAAGTTTCAGATAGTATCCTATTAAGCACTGGTGCGTATTGATTCTTAACCCGTTGCCCTCAGCTGACCTCTCAAGAAGACAAGGACACATCCGACCATAAAATCAACCCCACTCTCCCACGCCATAAAAGAGAGAGGCTATTAAACTAAAAACACCAATATGTTTCAGAGTCCAAGATCTGATTTATAGTCTAAAAACACATTTTACTCACGAGGTGACTTGAGACTACAAAGAAGCAATCGATAATAGCTGAAATAGCACAAACCTTAGTGTTTGTATACATGAAGTACTCTATATAGTAGTAACATTAAAAGTCTGATGGTCATTGGTTAAGTAAATGTTTGGTTATGAACAGCCAATGAACTGAAGGCTTCACATTTCAATTTCATGCTTTTATTTTCATGGACATATAAACCCACATATTGTTACCTCAAACAGGGGAGTACAGACTTTATTTCCCCTGTGGCTGAAGCTTTCACAACTGCAGGCCTCAAATTAACTTGTTTTTCAGTGTAATTGCGTTACAAAGAAATTATAATTCCTTCTATCTTGTCCTGTTTATTATCAGGCAAAAGCTGAAGCAATGAGACCCATGAGGGAAGCAGTTTCAAAGTAATGAGACAATACAGACAGAGACGCATCATAAACACATTTTCAGTGAATGCAGCTACAGACCAAATCACAATGCGAAAAGCTTCTAACTAAAGCATGAAAGGGCATCTATAGCATGGCATCCAGAAATCCATCTCCAACTAATGTTGATTTGGACTCTATTGGTGAGTGGTCAGTGTGAGACGAAACACACAAAAAACACCCAACTTATAGTGTGATTCCATAAAACTGCAAATATGTGGGCAGCACTATTTATGTCCCTGAAGCAATGACCACAAAGCCAAAGAGCGAACAAACAGCATGCAATAAGAGGAAGACCAAAAACAATCATTTAGCTCCAGACTTCCTGAGTTCCTCATAGGAACACACAGCCACAGGACAGAACGCAGTTACCCATTTGTACAATTACCTTAAAGACAACAGGAATCATTAAACCCAATGTCATAACAAATATGAAATCAAATGCAGATTCGAGTTATAACCAGTGAAGTACATTAGTGATAAACTGACATCAAACTCACCTTGCTATTGAAAGTCATATAGATAGTCTTTTGACCTCCTTCTGGGAAAGCGTAACATCTTGACACTCTGCATTACCGTTATCTGTAAACTTAATAACAAGTCTATACAGCCAGCAGCATTTATCACAGTTATAATCTGGAGCTGTGATGATGGATATCCCACAGGAAGCTGTCTCCATTCAACACAACACAACAGCAGCAGAGCCCATCAGAGTTGAGAAAGGCTATTTATATCTGGTCAGGGCGAGGCTTTCTCTCATTTATGAGATGTTTTTATACAATCTAGACACTCTTCATCAATTTAAGATGCACCATGCTCAAATCCCCTATTAAAAAAAATCCAGTTTAAACTGGAAGATGTGTTTTGGAGCCTGGTCATCTCTACTGATGGCTGGTTTTAGAGGGGTTTTGGACACTATTCAGGCTGGTAGACTAGCTTGTCAAGTAACAAACAAAACTAGCTGAACACCCTACGTTTGCCAGTTTCAGAGACCAGCTAGACTTGGATCTTGGCAAGGCTGTGAGAACAATGTAAACCAGATTAAACTGTAGTCTGGTTTATGATCTTTTTTTTGCAGCTGCTCATTATCATGTCCAAACTTGGACAATCTTAAGGATGTCAAGGGAGGTTTTGGAACATTGTAGCTGGTCAACCAGCAAATGCACCAGCTCTTAGACCAACTAGAAACCACCTTTGACAGACAAGATAGTGAGTTGCTAAAGCCTAGTCCTAGACTAAAATGCATGTTTGAGTTGTTTTAACTGAAATCAACTTATGTCAGTTCCATTGTTTTGTCTCAAGATGCATACCAGTAATGTTTTTTAAAGCACATTTATAAACGCTATTTAAATGCCCTAATTTAAGCCTTGTCAAATATGGCCGTACCTACTGATGGCTGGTTTTATATGGGTTTTGGACACTTTTCATGCTGGTAGACAAGCTTGTCAACAAACTAAACTAGCTGAGCACTTGCTTGGCCAGTTTCAGAGAACAGCTAGACTTGGATATTTGCCCGGCTGTGAGAACATTGGAAACCAACATTAGTCTGGTTTATGATCTTATTTTTCAGCTGGTCATTATCATGTCCAAACTTGGACCAAGGATGTCAGAGGAGGTTTTGGTACATTGCACCAGCTCTTAGACCTCTAAGAAACCCGCTTTGACAGACAAGATAGTGAGTTACTGAAACCTAGTCCCAGACTAAAATGCATGTTTGAGCTGTTATTAATGAACGCAACTTGCACTGACAAATGTCAGTTACATTGTTTTGTCTCAAGATGCACATCAGGCACATTTACGGAAGCTATTGATGCCCTACTTGAATAAAGCCTAATCCTGGCTTAATCTAAGCCATGTCTGTGGAACCAGGTCAGTAATATGTTTTATTGTGTTGATCAACTATTATTTTTTCTTCCACATAAATTCGAAACTATTCAGTGTATGCGTTTTCAGCCTGTGCATGTATCTAAATATGCAGTGAATAAACGAATTGTTATTAGATCTCATCAGCATGAGACAATGCAATACAGCAGTTGTCTGATGGGTGAGGCATCAACAAAGGATTTGCCTCCTCAGTAACTCATTTAGTTACTCCAAGGGGGGCAATAGCTGACTCTAGCGATCTTGTAAGTAAGCAAAACACTCAGCCAGGTTTTAAAAAAATGCAAAATAGCAGGTTAATTAAAGTTATGAGTCTCACCTCCTCCAGTGCGGATACAGTATTCCTGCAGTGAGTCATTCTAGTGGTGAAGTTTGAGGCGGTGGGCGATTTATAATCTTCATTCGTCTCCGCCACAAACTCCGCCACTGTGATCTGGTCCGGCATTGTATTTCCTTTCGCAAAAACCACAAACCTCGGTTTTAATCCTTGTAATGACCGGTTGTGGTGCACTTAATGTCGAAATTCAAAGGTACAATGACGAAATAAAACTCTCATGAGCGTCCTGAAGTCTTATCATCGCTGTGTTTTGTCCTCGGTGGATTAAGACAAATTGGGAATTCATAAAAATCATTAGCCAACTACATAGAAGTGACGCTTCTACGACGGGAAATCTCTCTCCCACGGTGTTGGTTCTCACTTCTTCCACCAGTGAAAGTGCGAATTTGGTCCACCCGTTTGATGATAAACCAATCTGATGATGTAGTCCTCATCTGTTAAGGGACAGTAGTGTACGTTGTCGTGCTGGGATTGCTGCAGGCTTCAGATCGATGCAGCCCTTGCAACGCAATTCAATGAAAGCGCAAAAATTGACAAAGTAAAGGTGGAGGAGATTCAATGGGAAAGGAGTGACCAATGAGGAACCAGAGCTACCAGCTTTCAGCCAATAGGTACTGACGAAGGGCGTGGCCTGATTGTAGATCGCCTTTAGGATCGTGAGCGCCTCTCAAGGCAAGTGGTTCACTCTGCAGAGCCAAATAATGTCTAGCTCCCCCTTTCTAGAGGTCATGGGTTGAGCTTGACCTACTTCAGCTCCACCTCTGTGGATCTAATGGGTGGAGGGATAGAGTTATGGTAGTGTTAGGGTGTGGTTGGACCGTCTTGCTCCACCCATTACGCCCAAATTTCATCTAGAGAGGGGGAGCTGGACTTCATGCTCCACCCATGGCTCGGCAGTAAGCAGCCTCTCTCTTAAGGTGGAGAAGGGCATTTTTTAAGAGTGTAAATAACATAAATTGACCTTAATGTCTCTGTAAAATGTTTAATGTAAAAAATATATATTTATTTTAAAAAAGTGCATGATATCACAAAGATTTTTATTCTAATTTTAGGTTTTTAAAGCAATAGGCTGGCCAACAATAAAACGCTGCCCTTATTTATGCCATTTCGACCAAATAATAATTATTCTTTCCACATTTACTCTTTTAAAGTTTTTTTTACAAATGTTTTAGGCAGCTTACCCATACAGTGGGAACAAGCTGTATGGCGGTTTTAAATCCCAAACTCTAAAAAGGACAAAACAATTCGTAAAAGTAGTCCATATGAGTGATCCAAATTTCTATGTGTTCTAAGTTGCCCAATAACAGAGTGCTGCAGGGCAATTGTTGCATTTGTGAATGATATTAGAATATATGCTAATGATATTAAATAATAATTTTACTTTTATCTTATGTGCTTCAAGAAAGAAACCCTATCCTCCTTCCTGGATATATATTAATTAGCTTGTAGAATATGAGTGCTTTATTATCAGTGCCATGCCTCTTTCAATATAAGCTTCACACCCCCTGCCTCTGAAACAAAAGACTAATTAAAATGATAATTCTGTAATTGCTGTGGCCTTTAATCACTGGTGCAAAAGGAGCCAGTCTTTATTATGAGCAGTTAAATTTGCATTGATTATCAGATAAATAAATTTTTGTACTACAGTGCTTGAGTTATTAAGCTATGTACACTGATCAGTCATAACATAACATGACGTGAAGGTGAAGTGATAAGCGCTCATTATCTCTTCATCACAGGACTTGTTAGTGGGTGGGATATAGGCAGCAAGTGAACATTTTGTCCTCAAAGTTGATGAGTTAGAAGCAGCCTCTTTTGGGGTGTTCCCGGTCTGCTGTGGTCAGTATCTATCAAAATTGGTCCAAGGAAGGAACAGTGGTGAACCGGCGACAGGGGCGGCCAAGGCTCATTAATGCACGTGGGGATCGAAGGCTGAAGGCCGTGTTGTCCGATCTAACAGACGAGCTACTGTAGCTCAAAATGCTCAATAAGTTAATGCTTGTTCGGACTGAACGGTGTCAGAATACACAGTGCATGGTTGCGTATGGGGCTGCAAAGCCGCAGACCAGTCAGGGTGCACATGCCGACCCCTGTCCACTGTCAAAAGCACCAACCATGAGCATCAGAACTGGACCATGGAGCAATGGAAGAAGGTGGCCAGGTCTGATTAAACACATTTTCATTTACATCACGTGGATGGCTGGGTGCGTGTGCATTGCCATAACTGGAAAACACATGGCATCAGGATGCACTATGGGAAGAAGGCAAACCGGCGGAGGCAGTGCAATGCTTTGGGTAATGTTCTGCTGGGAAACCTTGGGTCCTGCCATCGATGTAGATGTTACTTTAACACATACCACCTACCTAAGCATTGTTACAGACCATGTACACCTTTTCATGGAAACGGTATTCCCTGGTGGCTGTGGCCTCTTTCAGCAGGATAATGCACCCTGCCACAAAGCAAAAATGGTTCAGGAATGGTTTAAGGAGCACAACAATGAGTTTGAGATGTTGACTTGTCTTCCAAATTCCTCAGATCTCAATCCAGTCAAGCATCTGTGAGATGTGCTGAACAAACAGATCCGATCCATGGAGGCCCCACCATGCAACTTACAGGACTGAGAGGATCTGCTGCCAACATCTTGGTGCCAGTTACCACAGCACACCTTCAGGGGTCTTGTGGAGTCCATGCCTTGATTGGTCAGGGCTGTTTTGGCAGCAAAAGTGTAACCGTATTAGTGTGTGTGTGTGTGTGTGTGTTTGTGTGTGTGTGTGTGTGTGTGTGTGTGTGTGTGTGTGTGTGTGTGTGTGTGTGTGTGTGTGTGTGTGTGTGTGTGTGTGTGTGTGTGTGTGTGTGTGTGTGTGTGTGTGTGTGTGTGTGGAGAACAATTAATCTGAGTTTATTAGATTTATATTACATAAATAATTCACCAAATTGTTTGTCAGTAACACATTTAATAGACTCCAAAGGACAACCTGAATTGGACAATTGACTTTTCAGATAATTACACCTTTCATAACACAAGTGCAGTGTGAAATAACAAAGATGATTTACAAAAGTGATCTTTGCATTTGCATCCCCACAAAAAAACTTCAGTCACTTTAGGCTAAAAAGAGAAAACACTATTCATATTTCTATCACAAATCTATTTTATTCAATGTCATATTTCTACAGCAAAGCATAAACAGAATTAAACTCTATGTGGCATAACATAGAGTTTAATTCTGTTTATGCTTTACTGTAGAAATATGACATTGAATAAAATAGATTTGTGCTTTTGGTTTATGTATTGTGAATATTCAATATACCCCTGGTGACCCCAATGACCTTGAGACCAATCAAATTAACTCCTGTTAATATGAATATTGATGAGCAGGTTTGATCTCTAATTCCCATTTTGCACAGCAGGCTCTTTTCTGAATGCGTATATACTCTCTCCACTCAGAGCTCATAATGAAGAGTGAAAGCGGGTTGATTCATGACCTCTACTGGTGTCTCTTAGAATAAATGGTTTCTTTAGAATCAGATCTGCAGAGGCTGTAATGTGTTATAGTTCAGTCTGCTACATGTGGCTACATCTGGAGTATGTGTTTTAACTGTTCCATATTTACATTCTCAATCTCTACTCTATTTATTTATAAAGCAACATTAAAAACAACAACAGTTGACCTATGCTGTACAATTACTCAAATAAGTTAGAATAAAAAAACAGACATTAATAATGTCTGTACATTAATATGAAAGCCCATTTCAACTAAAGAAAAAAAAATCATAATTATGAAATAAAAAATTGAAATGTCCTACACAAAACCCAAAAATGGTACAAGATCTTTTTTTTTCATTTTGTCGATATCGCCGTGAGGAACAGTTTTATTCTCCACCAGCAAAATTCCAAATCTCAGAGTAAGAGCCCTCTCACCCAGAAGGAATTTAGAGAGACGCTTGTGTCTGAGCTGGTAAGGATTGGCACACTGTCCAGCCCATCACCTGCCCCCAAGCCATCTACATCATGTGACCAAGAGCCCTCCACAACTGAGGTCAACTCCATGAGAGAGCCATGCTGGCCAGAGTATTTCGGGTCAGATGCCACAAGAGGAAGGAGAATCTGTGTCTTTTGCAAACTTTCAGGGTTTAAAGTAAAGACCCCTGTGTACTGTACAAAATGCAGTGTACCTTTGTGCTTTGTGGCTTCAAGGAACTGCTTCAGAAATTGGCACGCCGAGAAACACTCTGAAAAGCACAGGGGAAAATAAGTGCATTGATATGCTTTTTTCACTATATACTTACTTCTTACATTATGGACTTTTTACATTTATAAAGCTCAGATTTGTATAGTAATGTGTTTTTGAAATGCATCTTTTTCCTATATCCATTAAATTTTTTTTATGTATATAGTTTTTATGTATATAGTTTTTGCATCTTTATTTGATCGGATCAGTATTAGTATTCTGTAAAATAAAATGCAAGAAATGCTACTTGTTCTCACTCATTCTTGTACAAAATTTTCTTGCTCATTTTTTACATGATATGGGTCAAGTTAAATTTACCATGAAATCGAAATCAACAATTATTATTTTTTATGGAATATTGCAGTATTTATTATAAAGGATTTATCCAGGCATATATATATAATATAATATATATATATATATATATATTTTTTTAAAATCAAAACAACTTCCTCTCCCTCCTGCAGCAACAGTTCTTCTCTGATGGCGTGTTTACTGGCGGGAGGGCAGGACAACCTGTCACTCACACAAGATCACAACAATAGCAAACCCCACAACCATCCAATCAATTCCCAATAGCCTGTCCAAATCCTGCCATACATTTTTTCTTGTCACAGTAGGGAATAAGAGACTTAACACAACTTCCGTTTCATGCCGGATTTAAACGGATTAATGAATTAGTTTACAATTCAAAGAATGTTACTCCAATAATTTGTGCAAAGTAAAATGTAGATAACTTGTTTAGTGGGGTCAAAGGGGTCAACTTTTCAGCAGGTACAGGTCCCGAATATTTTAAAATTGTGAACAAATACAATATTTATGAATTGTTCCACTTAACTGTATTTATTTAAATGTAAGGTTTTTTCTGCTAAATTAAACCATTTCACCCCATTTACTCCAATGAATCAGTGTATGAAAGTGATTGAGAGTTATTCTCCTTTGTTCGTTTCCAAGCTACTGCATACTGGAATGAGAGGTTCATTCAGACTTATTCAATTAATATTGACTTGAAATAAGTTAATTTATTGGTACCACATTAAATATTTGAAATGTTGGCACTGCCTTTATAAAGACGACTGTATAAGCTCTACTGTATAAAAATAAATTAGTAAAATAGATTCATTAGTGAGTTTTATTTAAAAATATTAGCCTAAACTAAACAGTTAAGCAGAAATATATTTTCACTTTCACCCCTGTTCTTCACTGTAGTACTAAATGTGTTGTCTTTGTGGTAAGAGCTTAAAGGGACAGTTCACCCAAAAATCTAAATACTGTCATCATTTACTCACCCTCGAGCTGTTCCAAACCTTCATGCATTTCTTTCTTCTGCTGAACGCAAAAGAAGATTTAACATTTGATGGACCCCATTGACTTCCATAGTACGGAAGAAAATACTATGCAAGTCAAGGGGCCCATCAACTGTTTGGAGACATGACATTCTTCAAAATATCTTCTTTTGTGTTCAGCAGGGAAAATAATAATAAATGAATGCAGGTTTGGATCAACTTGAGTGAGTAAATGATGACCCAATTTACATTTTTGGGTGAACTATCCCTTTAACATGTGCGTCCAGACACTGAGACAATGAATAACGAGTCTGCTGAGTCATAGCCTGTTCCTGCCGTGACTCTACATCCACTTGTATGCCCATATGTCTGCCGTTGCGCTTGCGTGTCGAGCAGGTGTTCAGCAGAGACCCCTAGCAACAAAGCCTTGTCCTGAACTTGTACAAACCTTGTACTAACACGCTGACCTACCAATGTTACTTAAATGTTTGTTAACATGAACTCCACTGAGCTATAGTAAACAAATCCAAACGAGCAGGTGCTGTTACAAAACGACGTACATGGTCGACTGGTTTAGAGC
Source organism: Gobiocypris rarus (assembly GCA_023029165.1). Classification (NCBI taxonomy): domain Eukaryota; kingdom Metazoa; phylum Chordata; class Actinopteri; order Cypriniformes; family Gobionidae; genus Gobiocypris; species Gobiocypris rarus. The sequence goes on from CM040925.1 coordinate 27,046,022, forward strand.
TAATACATCCTGGTGACACTCTAAAATGGACTTTTGGACATTTGCATGTAGTTTTAATAGTGAACATTACTATTTGAGGCAATCATTTGCACGTTAAGCTGAAATCAAATCGCCTGTTACAGTAGGCTAACGCTACTTTGAAAAATGAGCTGCCTTTGTTTTTATTGTTCACAAACAGCACCAGCTAAAAATAGTCACACAATTGTTACTAAAAGCAAACTCATATGGGAATGTGAAAAGTTATTAAAACATTTTGCAATGGCTATTTCTTTTATATGTTTTGTTTATTATGTAGATATTTTCTTTATGCTGTTGGCAAGAATGAAACGGTGCAAATAAACAAGTCTGCAGCCACACCATTCTCAATAAACGACATCTCAATGATATTTTTTTAATAAAACATTTTCGTCTAACAAATTTTTTTATTAATTAAAAACAAGTTAAATTCTTAATATAGGCTATTAAAAGCTGAAGTGGTAAAAGTGATTTTTACTTTCCATCATGACCAGTAGATGGCACTCTCTGACTGATGCACTCGAGTGCTTCTCTTCTAAAACATACAAGTCCACTTATAAGTGTTGAATGATGCTGAGCATATAATAAATAGAACTAATATACGAAAAGTACAAACAACAACAAAAGAAAAAAAATTGACCATTGAGTGTTGTTATTGTGAACTAAAATGAAAATGCTTTTTGTTAAATGAAATAAAGCTGAAGTAAAGGGAAATTAAATGTAGGCCTACATTAGGTAGGTAGGCTATTTAAAAAGCTTAAATTAAAATTTGAAATGTTGCATTGGCATCTAACTGAAATAGAATAAGTTCAAAATTACCAAACATTAAAAAGCTAAAGAGAAAAAAAAAGGTAATTTACATGAATAAATAAATCATTTAATAATTAATTAATTAATATGACCAACCTTTACCTGAAACGTACCTTTATATTGCCATTTCTTACATTCTTTATTTGACTTTTAATCAGTGAAATCATGAACTGCTTACCGTAGTAATCTTGTTGGCAATGCATGCCAGGCTATTAGTTGCATTAATGCCGAAACAGTGTGATTATATTTTGTAGGTCTATTGAGACTTGAGCAAAAGCATGCTGTTTGAACGTGGGGTCATTCAAGTTTATAAAGACTCACACCAATGAACTCTAAGACTGGATCAACAGGAGTTTATTGGAATTCAAATAACTGCATGTTGTGATGCACTAAAAATATATTTCAGTAAAAAAAAAAAAAAATTATTTTGACCTTGTTGTGATCAAGTAGGTCAGATCTCGCTTCTGGGTCTAGTAAAGGTCAGAGAGGTCAGGCATGTAATTACTATTTCTGTCCCGCCATATTCATTATGCAATACAATACAATTTTCCCATTGCATGTATAGCAGAGGATCCGTGTCCAAATGTACATCGTGTGACATTTCTAACTGGTTAGTAATGTATATGAGAAATATTTAGCTAATGTTTGTTAATGTTAAGTTATTTTAAAAGGTACTGAGAAAATATTAGCCAAGAAAATATAGCTTTTCTGATTTACTTGGATTCAGTCCAATTAATTTGTCATATGTATGTTTAATTGTTTGTACTTGTTTATGATTTGTAAAGCACCTTGAGCGCTTGCTGAAATGATTAACCTATTATTATTTAGTGCTGGGGAAAGATTCATCATGATTAATTGCATCCAAAATAAAAGTTTGTGTTTACATAATATAGGTGTACTGTGTGTAATTATTATATAAACGTATATATAAATACACACATACAAGTATATATTTAAGAAATGTTTGCATGTATGTATAATTTATCTTATATATAAATGTATTTTTTAATAAAAAATATAACACATTTAAAAATATATATATTCATGAATTTGTGTGTATTTATATATACATAACATACAATATAGTAAACACAAACTTTTATTTTGGATGTGATTAATCCCGATAAATTTTTCTCAGCATTATTATTATAAACTCAATTGAATGACAGATCTGGTCATGTGATATCAACATGGACGCGGCCATTGGGGGCGACCCGCCTCATGTAGAATAATAATAATTCTTCTAGAAGACTGATTGATCTCACCATGTGCATGTTATTTTCATATTTTTCCAAATTTCAGTCTTAATATGAGAGTATTGTTGTAGTTAATGAGAGGACTGAGTGAGAGGGAGTGGCAGTTAAGTTCTTTTGAGTGGTGTGTGTGTGTGTGTGTGTGTGTGTGTGTGTGTGTGTGTGTGTGTGTGTGTGTGTGTGTGTGTGTGTAATTGAGCAGCAGTAGTTTGATGTAATGGAGGGGCTGGGCGAGTCAGTCCTCCTACACGGGCTTTGTGTTGATGTTCAGGCGGTGCAACAGCACTGACAGTCCGCGACCACAGCAACATCACAGAGCAGCATTCCCAACGCCCATCCACCATAAAGAGAAGGAGAGAAAGAGGACGGACAGTGTTTTGGGTGATTTGACTGTAAGGGAGTGGAGCTGGACTGAATCATGGCCACTTCTACGTCTTGCACAGGCTCCACACTGCTGCAGCCAATTAGTAAGATTATTGATCTGCCACTGGACCAGGTAAACTGTCACTTTAACTGGGATTTACATTTCGCTTTTGTCATTTTGTCTAGCAAAGACCGCTAGCTGGTGTGGAGTCGTTCGCTGTGAATCCAGCACATTTAATGCGCAAGTCTGCCACCGACAAATGCATGATATAACTGCATGTTTTAGTACGACATTGTAGTGCAACATAACAAGCCTGAAATTCATCTTCGGGTATTTCATAACGCCTTATTTTCCTTCCTGTATTTTTCTCAAAATATTGTGATGACAAGTGAGTCACATGGTGCGTTGGTAAACCAAATATTTTATCTGTTTAGAAAGGATTTATAGGCATCTAGGCGCCTTCAGAATCCTAACATCATGCATGCGAGCGCTCATGAACCTCATGATGTTGTCTATGTAGTCAGCTCGATAGGTTTGGGAACGCTGCCATAGTCACGATTTCGCCTGTGCTAGAGCGACGTTCTGCAAAAGAAGAGATTATATTTACAAATGTCCTAAATATAACCCTTTGTAACATTAATAACTGAAGCAAAAGAACCCTCCAGTTAAGGGAGCGAGACGAGAGATGTGTTTCAGTTCCCCATTATTTTGCTTGTATGTAGGCTATGTAAGACCTGCACTTTAAGGCCATGGTATTTTAAGTAGTTTACTTTGAAATTTGTATGTTTTATAAAAGACCAAAGGGTTCATTTCATATCACTTGGTAGATTAAATTTTCAGTCTAAATAGTGGCAGGGACTTTGATTCATCTACGTGACTCGAATCTTTTGAATCAGTTCACTTAACTTGCTCGTTCCCTCAAGTTTTTACTTTTTCGATGGAACCAATATCTAGATAACTATATACGTATGTATGTTTATTGTCTATTGACAGAATGATTGGATATAGGCTGTTATCAAGCACCCTTCAGCAGATGTGAATTGTTGCTGTTATCATTGCCTGTGGTAGCTTTCTTGTATGGATATATTATTAATAATGCCTCTGGATAAGTCATATCATGCCTCAGGTTAAGTCATCGTTCTTTCATAACCCATTACTAAACAAGAGTTAGCCTACACGGCCTCTGTTCACAATGCTGCCCTGTTACACTAGTGTGGAGGTGTGATGATATTTTCATCAACTTTATCTGTTAAAATCCAGACTGCCAAGAAGTTCATGTACAGTGAGATGTTCTGAATTGTGTAGATGAAAGCCAATTGTTATCAATGTGGTAATGTAAGAGGTTGGTTAAACCTGAATTAAAGTTCACATTGCTGATGATACAGATATTTTCAGGAAATGTTCATGACCAGACAGATTTCAAGACCTTTATCAGTGTCAGTCACTTACGTGTTCATATTTTACAACATTACTCTTACTTTATGTCGGCGCCAGTGCATTTGCCGCTGCACTCATATCATACTTTTCAACTTCTTTGACCTCTTTAGGTGCCACCGCCCATCTCATAATGCAAGTCCAGGCATGAATGAGTCAAGAAATGCAGTCGTTCTGGAGTGTGTACGTTCTTGCATTTCTTTTGAAATGTCCACCTGTTTAACCTCTTTCCATCTTTTTACATATGTTAATTTTTTTTTTTGGGTGTGGGACCCAGCTCATTAACATTGGAGGAATGTTAATGACAACATTCCTCCAACATTAACCTATAGTCAAGATAAATCAAGGATGGAAATCCAAGCAAACAAGGTGGTTTTTGATCTGTAAGTCCATTTGGTTATGTTCGCAGCTTTAGTGACCTTTGCTCTGTCGTTGGCATGCTTTTTCACCAGCCTTTTTGAATGAAATTTTGGCAGGCGTTAGCCTGTAAACCCTATCCCGATATGACTTCACTCCTGAACTCCTGTTAATGTGACAGGAATCAATAATTCACTCCGAGCACATCATGAAACAAGCTGTCAGGGTTACTCCGTCCTGAGCTTTAGCCAACATTGAGGTGAAGTTATGTAGATCTGTTTGTGATTATGTAAAATGTGGGTTGCTAGACTGGGCTCAACATTTTGTGCCGTATCATGACAGTGTATAATTTGAGACTGTTAATGTTAAAATAGCCTTGTTAGTCATCATCACTAAGGGCACTTCCCAGTCAGCTGTGACGATATCAGCTCATATACTAAAGCCCTTGTTTTCCTGCTTTGCATTTTAGGGCAATATTGTTAGATTTACATTTTAATAATTATCCAAAGTGATTTGCAAGTGAGGAGAGCAATAGAAGCAGTCAAAAGAACAATAGGGCAGCAATATGCAAATGCTGTGACTAGTCCCACTTGTATGCTGTGACTAGTCCCACTTGTATGCTGTGACTAGTCCCACTTGTATGCTGTGACTAGTCCCCCGCTAAAGACTCAGCAGCTCGTGTTGAGATAGGCAGGTCATTCCACCAGCTTGGAACAGTCAAGGTAAAGGTCAGTGAAAGTGATTTTGTGCCTCTTTGGGATGGCACATAGGTCTGAAGTAATGAGTTTGGGTATAGGGGTGAAGAGCCAGTGGTTGTTCTGTAGGCAAACATCATTGCCTTGAGCGGAAATTGGCAACCAGTGCAATTTTATGTGACGTGCACTCTCTTCAGCTCGTTAAAGACCAGTCTTGCTGCAGCATTCTGGATCAGTTGCAGTTTGACAGTGCATGAGAGAACATTATGAGTAGTTATGAATAGTCCAGTTATGGTTGACAAACCTAGCTGAATGAAGAAGTTGTGATAAAGTGTTCGGTTGGCCGAGACCACAAGCAGCTCTGTCTTCGCAAGGTTGAGTTGAAGGTGGTGGTCCTTCATCCAAAAAAAAATGTCTTTCAGGCAAGCCGAGATGCAAGCAGCTACCGTCGGATCATCTGGTTGGAATGACAGCATAGCAGTGATAGGAAAAAAAACATGTCTGAATGACAGATCCTAGTGATGACATGTAGATGGAAAAGAGAAGTGGTCCAAGCACTGAGCCCTGAGGCAACCTTGTAGCTAGATGTTGCAACATAGACACCTCACCCCTCCTTGACATCCTGAAGGACCTATAGGAGTGAGACTTAAACCATTGGAGTGTGGTTCTTGAGATGCCTTTTGTCTTGAGGGTTGACAGGAGTATCTGGTTATCTGTGTCGAAAGCAGTAGACAGATTCAGCAAAATGAGTACTGAGGATTTGGAAGTGATAGTTCACCCAATAGTTAAAGTGATAGTTCTCCCAAAAATTAAAACTTAAACATCATTTACATACCCTCACGTTGTTCCAAACCAGTATTGCTTGTTTTCCTCAGCAGAACACACAAAATATATTTTAAAGAACATTAGTGTATAACTAACATTTACTTTCATTCTGTGCCCCTTTTTTCAAAATATTTAGTAAACCATTCATAGTTTGATTTAAATGTGCAAACATAGTGTATTTTGAAACTTTGCTCTGTTTGTTTGAGCATCTCGTTCTCAATCAGCCTGGCAACTGCAACATTATGTCAACCAATAGCAAGAGTTTAGGGCATAGCCATCTGTTTGACCAACCAATGGCAGGTGGCAGTGTTTGGGGAAACTTGTTTGAAAACATTTGTTTTGTTTTTTCTCCCCGCCTGGTGACGTTAGCAGCACATAAATAACACATTTATGATTTTAAAATGCATTATGATGGTTATAGACTACTTCTTTATGCTGTTATAGACTACTAAGCATATGATTGTCTTCTTTCTGGTCTTTAAACTTGTGATTAATGCTGTGTTCTATGGAAAACGGCCCCTCTCAAAATCAGTTTGCTTCAAGGTAGTACGCCCTGTTTCTGAATATTCTAGTTGAACTTCAAAGATTGATGATTTCCTGCTGGAGACCTCATATAATATGTGGTCACAGATTTTAAATGGACTACATCCCATTAAGTTGTTTTATGTCACTAGTCCACACTTGAAAGGACACTTCTTTGAGCAGCCAAATCTCATGAACAGAATACGGAAATCTTTTGTTCACCAGTTTGTTAAATTAATAAATCAAAGTAGGCCTCCAGGTTCTGAAAAATAGAAAGGAGTAAATGGATGCACTGCAGCTAGTCATGTATTAAAGTATTTATGTGTTGTTTCTGTATTAAGTGGTGTTCATTGTAATGCTATTTCAATGTATTTTGCTCCTGGTTAAGACTTGATATCATTAGTGCAAAAGTGGCACAACTTCTAAATGAATTTACAGCAGAAATCTTACTGGTTTCTCTTCACTACCTGTTGATGTATATGTTTTGTAGTGGTATGTAATAATGAAGCATACGTCTCTTGTCACAGCCCTGATTTCTCACAGGAGGTTTATGCCACCCTTTCTCTCTCTAAATGGGCAATCTCCTGGGACCAGTTGCCTCTGCTTATGGGAGTATTTTACTGTAGTGTTGTACTTTTCCCTTGATGAACTGAAGTTTTAATTAATGCAGTTAATTTTTTTTACCCTCACAGTAAAACCACTTACCCAGTTAACCTGCAGCATTATCAATGGGTTTAGATTGGTTGTAGTGTTGTTAACTTTTAGAAATATTTTTTGTTAATTGAAATAAAGTTATAAATAATTTATAAAGCAGTTTTACCAAGCTCAAAGTGATTTACAATCAACAAGAAACATAAATGCATCAAAAACAGAAGAAATACAATAAACTATACAATTGCATTCACCTAGACCCAAAGAATCTCAATACTGTAATTATTTAGTTTTTTAAACTTTGGACCAATTTGTTTGGTGACAACGGTGCAGTGTTGAAAACCCTATAACACTTTTTATGTTCCTGGTCAAAAATGACTGGTCTGGACGTTTAAAAATAGCTAGTATATATTGCAGATATATTGAATTTATTGTCTTGGTCAACTTGTTTTCTTTCAATTAGGACAGGGTTTTTTTTATTTTTTTTGGACTGACTGATTGCAGGCCTCATTGTTCGAAGCTTATGCACCTCAGTTTTTCAGTGAAAAGGCGTTATTTGTATAAATCTCTCCTTATGCTATATTATCACCACATATTAGGTTCAAACTTTTTGTCAACTTAACCTGCACCATTATCTTGGTTTAAATTGGTTGCAGTGTTGTTAACTATTAGAAGTAATTTTTCGTTAATTGAAATGTTATAATTAATTTATAAAGCACTTTTACAAAACTCAAAGTGCTTTACAATCAACAAGAAACATAAATGCATCAAAAACAGAAGAAATACAATACAGTCAGGCATACTGTGGTTCAGGCATACTCTACATTATGGGGACAAAATGTCCCCACAAAGATGGCAATATCCAAAATCCTTGTCCTTGGAGATTGTTGGTCCCCATGAGGAAAATGGCTTATAAATCATATGATGTTTTTTGAAAATGTAAAAATGCGTAAAGTTTTCTGTGATGGGTAGGTTTAGCGGTAGGGTTAGGGGATAGAATATAGCCTACAGTTTGTACAGTATAAAAATGTGTGTGTGTGAGATTAATAAAACTGGTTCTAAATAACCAAAGCAATTACATAAACAAATTCAACTCTGTGTGTGTGTGTGTGTGTGTGTGTGTGTGTGTGTGTGTGTGTGTGTGTGTGTGTGTGTGTGTGTGTGTGTGTGTGTGTGTGTGTGTGTGTGTGTGTGAGAGAGAGAGAGAGAGAGAGAGAGAGAGAGAGAGAACTTTTTATGTACAAAGTCTTGTATCTGGCTGATTCTGGTTCTCTTCTTTCTGTGCACTTCCAGATTCTGTCATTGAAATCAGATGTTGAGAGACAGAACCATGTATTTTACTGTCAATCCTGCTGATTTCATCAACCAGATATGACGCCTTGCATGAAAGGGAGATAATTACAGCTCTAGCACTTTGCTATAGCATGCCAGTTCTGGATTTTTCTCTTGTGTTTGTTTTTGTTCAGCACTCTTAAAGAGATAATTCACCTAAAATCATTTCCTGCTGTTCCAAACCTGTATTCGTGGAACATAAAACATAAGATATTTATAATTTTTTTGAATATTCAGAATTTTCTTTCTGGTATCAGTGTTGCTATCAGTATATCTCTTATTAATTTTAATCTTTCCCCAAAGATTGTGACATTTCAGAGTAACATTTGAGCTGTGCTTACAGGGATGGCTGTCCTAAATAACTTCACTGTAGTCAACAGGGACATCATCTAGTGTGGCCAAAGACAATGAATCTGCTTGTTCAACAAGAGCAGGAATGATTGATGTTTAGAGTTCTCAAGTTTTTGTTGTATGAGTAATGACTGCTTCCTACCCATCGTGGCCTCTGACCACAGGCCCAAATTTAAAGATGTACTTGTAAAGTTCTTCTTCCATCAATGGCAGGCAATCAGCTTTAGCTATCGGGAACTGGAAAGAACTCTAATTGTATTTTATCTTGTATGGCCAACAGACTTGCTTTCTAAAGCATTTGTTTAGGGATGATAATGTTTCTCTGCAGCAGTACAACCCTGCAGGATTCACCCAAAGAATCCCAATACTGTATTTCGTTTTTTAAATTTTAGACCAAATTGTTTGGTGACAACGGTACAGCTTATGCTGTGTTAAACCTTGTAACACCTTTGTTGTTCCATGACTGGTCTGGACTTTTAAAAATAGCTTGTAAATTGCTCATTATGATATATTACCACCAAATATCAGATATATTGGATTAAATGTTTTTTGTCAACTTGTTATCTTTCAATTAGGACAGTTTTTTTGGGACTGATTGATCATAGGCCTCATTTATCTGAGCATATGCACCTCAGGTTTTCAGTGAAAAAACATGATTTGTGGTAAAAAATAACTGGCTTAAAAGAATAGCTAATCAAAGTCTCATTATTCGATATTATCACCAAATATTGGATTTAACATTTTTGTCAACTTGTTTTCTTTCAATTAGGGCAGGTTTTGTATTTATTTGTAAAATGATTGATCGTAGGCTTCACTGATCTGAGGATAAAATTAATTTAAAAAATAAAAATAAAATCTCACTGCACTCAAAATAGTTTGTGTAGGCCTATATGAACTTGTGTGTGCGGGGTACTGTGATTGTGCTTGTATCCATGCACGCACAGGTCCGAAGTTACCTGGACATATGTGTGCTTGAACATGATGAAAATTCTCCTGAACTCTTAATGTTTCTCTTATTTTAGATCTCCCCCATTAATTTAAATGGATGGTGATAAGTTCAGATCAATGAGGCCTACGATCAGTCATTTTACAAATATATACAAAACCTGTGCTAACTGAAAGAAAACAAGTTGACAAAAAGATTGAATCCACAATATTTGGTGATAGGGGTTTAACGATATGTATCCATACCAAACCGTTTCGGCACAGGGCTTTCGGTAGCCTGCGGTGCACATGTGCAATCTTCAACAGTTAACAGTAGGCTTGTTTTAAGCACAGAACATACTTCAATCCGAGTTCCCAAACGAACATATTAAGTGTTCAGTCCATTTTATCACGAAATTCAAACGATAAATGCTGTTTGACGCTCTTTAATGTGACGTGATTGATCTATAGGCGTGTCAGTTCAACTGGCGGTGTGCGAGTGAGCTATCATCTCTTCCTAAAGAATAAACATGAATTAATATCTTAATTATGTTGAGGATACATAACAACTTACTGAAACGTATTATATTATGTCGTGTAATCGCTCAATCGGTGTTTCAACCAATAAAACAGCTTGTAAACAAAGTCATGTACCATTTACCTCAGGCAGTCATTCAGTGTCCACAGCTGGTTAACGTTAGTTCACTAGAGAGATTAACTCTTTCGCTAAATATATGCACTATATTAGCCTATATATGTATTATATTCTATAACTTGTTAGTGATGTCTTGATTATTTAATGTATGTTTAAATAAATCTGTCTTGAAAATTTGAGTATAAATGATTATATTTCAACAACGAATTGGAGAAAAAAATATAATTTTATAATTAGATTTAGAAGTTAATACAAAAACTGCCGTATGTGAAGTTTATATGTTTGCATACAATGTTATTTGAGAAAAATAAATAGCTACTGAATTTAGGCTAATAGTTTGGGCTCTGTTTTTAACCTTTAATATTTGTGCAAGGGCTCCCTATATAGTTTACAGCAAGCTCTTGAATTTTTTTGTTGTTGTTATAATTCAATTAATTTAAGGACAGACACAACCACTGTTTAATAAAAATTAATAAAAAGCAATTTTGTAAAACTGCTTTACCGAACCCGCACCGAACTGCAACTTCAAAACGTCAGTTTTGTGAACCGTTACACCCATATTTGGTGATAATATAGCACAACAAGATATTTATAAGCTATTTTTGTAGGCTGGTCATTTTTTACAGAGAACACCACAAGCAACCAGGTAAGGGAAAAATCCCCAAAAAGTACAAAAAGTAGTTATAGCTACTCTAAGCAAAATCTGTACGTCTTCAATGCCATAACATTAACTAACATTTTCTGGAAATGAAAATCCTCTCTGGGTCAAAATGACCCGAATATAACATAAGGGTTAAGTGGTACAACCAAATGAATTACATAAGTTAGTTAGAATCCATCTAGTAGTTATTAAGCCTCTTGTGTGGACTTTGTTTGTTCCAATTTCAGCTTATCTTATGAACGGCTGGCAGAACTGTTTATGGTTCTATATAGAACCTTTCCTTCGAAGAGTTTGGTCTAAACCCCAAATGTTAAGTCAAAAGTGATGCTAACAGACCATCATGAAGCTTTTTAAGAGCAGATAGCATCTTTTGTTTTCTTCCAGATGGCATCTGTTTTCTGACAATGCTTGGGTGTGTTATTATTTTGGACTTTTGCGTGTCATGACTCATGGCTGATATGAAAAGGAAATTTATCTCTTTTTCTATTTTCTTTTTTTGTGACTTGTTGTCAGTCTCATTTCCAGCCTCTGTGGCAGTGATGTATCCTAGCAACCAGAACTTTCAGAGACTGATTGCAAGTCATTACAGCTCGTATGGTGGGATTGTCAGCGTGCCCCTTTCTGGATGCGTGATCTGATTTAGCAGTTCTTGCAAAAAACAGCTATTACGTTTAGGCCTTTCCCTTGGTTTTGTCATTATGAGATGGATAAAGCTTGGTTGAAGTCCAACTGCTGAAAGTCTACACATATAGAATTGTGTCAGAATCAGCATGCCGTAGTCTTCTCCAGCAGATGCTCTTTGTCCCAGGTGAATCGTAGAATTGCAGACAGCATTGAAGAAAACTGGTAAATGGAGAGGCATGAATGGTCATTTAAAAAGGTAGAGCTAGCGATCCGAGCTGAGTAAGAAAGAAAGAAACAGAGACAATAGTGCCATGGAAACCAGGAAATGAGTTAGCATTTTTTTTTTTTCTCAAAGACAATGGGTTTTTGGTTAAATGCCTGAAATAACATTAACACAAGCTCAAGTTTTATCCTACAACATAAAATACATCAGTAATATGATTTTTTAAAATGCTTTTTCATGTCTTGAAAAAGCTGGTTGCTAACAGGTGGCTAAATTAGACTACAGAGGCTCTCTGGGACATTAAACATCATCACGCTGAACAGATTAACTCATCAATCCTGTTCATCTTGATCCTGATACCACCTTTAATTTGGCAGCTCCCCTTATGCTGGATGAAATTAAGACTACTCTTGGATTTCTTCTACTGATAACTTTTTTTTAATTCATTCTCTTTTAAACAATTCTCTTTTTTACTTAACATGTTCAATGAGTCTTACAGTTCAGGTATCCTTCCTCTCTCCTTATACCAGGCTATTAGTGACCTTATTCTCAAGAAAGATAAAGATCATTTTCAATGCAGTAATTATCACCCCATCTCTTTGTACAGATGTGAAATTCAGCAAGTTCTTGAGAGATGTTTAAAGTCGGCTCTTCCAATCCTAATCTCACCAGACCGGACATGGATGCTGAAAAGGCTGTTGGGTCAAATGGCTGTATTTGTTTTAAACAGTTATTTGGAGATTTGTTTGCCCCGATCAATTTATAGAGCTCTCTCATGGCTAATGTACAAACAAATAATAACTATTCTAACTATTTCTCCTATAGTCATGGTACTAGACAAGGCTGCCCACTCTCCCTGCTGTTATTAACAATAGCAATTGAGTGTCTGGCAGTTGCTCTCAGGTCCAGTGTGATGACTATAGGACTATACATGCATACTATAGGGGATAAGTCTTTATACACGGATGATCTTTTGTTTTATTTTTTTGTTATATTGACATTTCCTGTGTTCACAGTAGGGAATCTGGTTGGTTGTGATTGGAATATGTTGGTATGTGGTGTGCTGTCTTGGTCACGTTGCAGCACACCACACACTATTATTATTTTTTATGTTTTACTTCTTCCTCTTGCTGCATTTCACTCATTCCTCAGATAGGAAGATGGTGTTTGATGTCCATGGTGGATGTTTACACCCTTTTCTCATTACTTTTTGGCTCCCAAAATGAGGTGTCGAATTTGACAGGCGCTTGTTTAATTAATCGCCTTTTTCTAAAGAGTTGCATCCATAAATGAGGGTGAGAAGTTTGCATTGGATTTGTATTGGTTAGCTGTTCGGCTAATTTTGTATTCTGTTTGAGGCAGGGTGAATAGCAGCCTTTTGTCATGCAGGGCAGGCTTGAATGGTTGGTTATTTATAGCTGATCAAGGAAGCTGTGATCGTGCAACATAAAGGGACATAGCCGATGCCTTCTGCCAGTGACAGGAGTCTTTTGTGTTTGAAAGCAGGTGATGCTGCTTTGTGCATCCTGCAGCTATAGGTTTATAAACAGGAGGAAAATGGACAGTACAGCATATGCATCTGAGAAGCTCCCTCTCCCTGTTGCTTAATTTTCATTTCAGAGCATTGTCCATGCACTATTTCAGCAGTATGCTCACCAAAGCTGCTTGTATTTGTTTAAAAATACTGTAAAAACAGTTGTGTGTGTGTGTGTGTGTGTGTATACTTACATATATACATACATACGTACATACAAATGTATGTTCAAATATAATTTTCATGTATGTTTCATGTATGTTCCTATAATGGTGAAGCAAAATTTTCAGCATCATACTCTAGTCTTCAGCGTTTTTAGTTTTTCCTCTGGGAATATGGCAATTTTTTATTCATTACATACTTTAAATAAGCTGAAATCATACTGACTTTTGGCTTCTACAGCATTCTATACACCTAGCGGCCACTTAGATACACCTTGCTACTACCGGATTGGACCCCCTTTTGCCTTCAGAACTGCGTTAATAGATTCAACAAAGTGTTGGAGACATACCTCAAATTTTTGCATGATAGCATCACGCAGTTGCTGCAGATTTGTCGGCTGCACATCCATGATGCATTGCAAATCTCCCGTTCCGCTACATCCCAAAGGTGCTCTAATCTAATGGATTGAGATCTGGCGACTGTGGAGGCCATTTGAGGCTATTGAATTCTTAGTCATAGTCATGTTCATGAATCCAGTGTGAGAGGATCTGAGTTTTGTGAAATGGCGCGTTTTCCTGCTGGAAGTAGCTCAGAAGACGGGGTTCTGTGGTCATAAAGGGATGGACATGGTCAGCAACAATACTCAGGTAGCCTGTACTGTAAAACAATGCTCTATTGGTACTAAGGGGCCCAAAAAGTGCCAAGAAAATATCTCCCACAGGCCCACACCAAAAGAAATTACAGTTTCCTGTTAGCGTTCCTGTTCTGCTGCTGTAGCCCATTCACTTCAAGCTTTGACGTGGTGTATTTTCAGAGATGCTCTTCTGCAGACCTTGGTTGTAATGAGTGATTTGAGTTACTGTTATAACTGCCTTTATATTAGCTTGAACTAGTCTGGCTGTCCTCCTCTGACCTCTGGCATCGACAAGGCATTTTTTGCCCAATGAGCTGCACTGTCAAAAAAAAGAGTACAAAATTGTACCTTTTAAGGTACAAGTGGCCGTCACTGGGGTGGTACCCTTAAGGGTACATTTTTGTACCTCTACGTCAGGGGTAGGCAAGTTCAGTCCTTGAGATTTTATATCCTCCAGAGTTTAGCTCCAACCCATCTAAGCCACCATAGTATAAAACGTGTGGCTCCCAGCATGCATTGCAGCATTAAGTATGTCACCATTATTGAGATTCATACGCTGATTCTTGATATCTGTGTGCGTCTAAACTTTGACCCCTTAGAATGTGTTTAAAAATCAAAATTCAGAACATCAGATCTGTGGCAAGAAAGTATTGTTGGTGAATATTCTTTATTATTTTTATTCAGTGATGAGTTTAATTAAACATTATTCTTCATGATACAGTTTTTTCATGGATTGTTTTGTTTTGAACAATTATGTGTTTTGTTTACACTGCATCAAAAGCCACAAACTCACTTAAAAATTCAAGTCACGCTGACCAACTAAAGGAAACACTAATCTCAATAATGGTAATAAACATTTTCAATAAAACGTCAAAATCTAAACCTCTGTTAATTCTCAATAAGAGCTTCTATAGACGTCTTTCAGGGTTGGAGCCAAACTCTGCAGGACAGCGGATCTCTAGGACTGAACTTGCCTACCCCTGCTCTAAGTAGAGGAAAATTGTACCCTAAGGACCGTTTGTGTACCTTTTAAAGGTACAGTTATATGTTTTGTTCCCCAAGGAACAAAATTGTACCTCCAATGTACCTTTTTTTCTGAGAGTGTGCCGCTCACTGGATATTTTCTCTTAGTCTGACCAGTCTCTGTAAACCCTAGAGATCTTTAGGGATAGATCAGATAGATAGATCAGAGATAGGTCTCTGAAATATTTAGACCAGCACCAACAACCAACAACCATGCCACATTCAAAGTCACTCAAATCAACTTTCTTCCCTATTTTGATGCTCAGTTTGAGCAGATCGCTCAGCTTAGTGTACCTAGTAAAGTGGCCGGTGAGTGTATGAGCTCATACCAGATCTGTATTTAAATTTGTATTCTTCTAATGTGAACAATCAGTTTTTTATGAATAATTAAACAGGATTTTTACTCCCATAACCCGACTGTTGTGCTGTGTTTTTGTACTGCATTAAAGCATTATTTTGTTCTGATGTACTGTACTATTCCATGCTTTTGTTTCTTTTATTTGGCTTTCATTTTCCTGCACGAGCTGTTTTGGTGGTTTGAAATGTTTGTTTGTTAGAGGTCTAAGCAAAAGCTCCTCAACAACAACAGGTGTTATAGGGAGTCAAACCTAGCTCGTGCTCACCCATTCTCTCTTATTTTCCTGTACTTTCCTAGTATGCAGCGCAAGGACTTGATTTCATGTAATGAAGGACTTGCTTCTCTGGTTGAGTAATTATGGTCTGTTATGCAGTATGATTACATTCCTGGACATACAACATGTTGGAAGTTTTCAGCATGTGTGACATAACTACAAGGAGCTTCCTTTGTACTTTATTTTTTTATAATTTTTCACCTTTTTGAAGCTGATAGCTTCTCAGCTTCCATGGCCTTACAAGAAATGTAAGTAATGTAAGTGTTCACTGGTTGCTGATGCAGTAATTTTTCTCATTCTCTTCTTAACTGAGTCTGGCTGGAAAAGCCGTGTTTGATGTTCAGACAGGCGGTTCCCGCCTCTGCTGCTCTCTGTTCTCAGTCTCTCTCTATGTTCCTCCATGTGGATGAAATTCAGAAGGCAACCTGCTTTTGTCTGTCTTTATTTTTGGCCCTTATACAGAGCCAATGAACCACGTACCCTTCATTTGGATAATCTAATTTGTATTTTAGTTCAAACATTTACTTCAGCTGTTGTGGGAAGTTGTGAAAATAGTGAAATTGTAGACCTCTTTTAAATCTGGATGATTGAGATGAAGATGTGCTTTCAGAAATCAAAATGTGAATGTTCTTCTGATGTGAGGAACTTGAATGAATGAAAACAAAGCAGAGTTCAGACTGCTTGGTAGATGATAAATCTTCAGAAAATCCCTTAGGCTTACATTAAAGGAGGGATCTGAGCTGTATCATAGAAACTTGGGAGTGGGCTCTTTTTGGATGGTAAGCCACAACCAAAAATAGCAAAAATACAAAAACACCCCCCCAAAAAAACACCCCAAATATCTTACCAATCACCTATCATGATTGCTAATCTTACCTGCATCTGAAACCTCCTTACATAACTAATATAAAAATATATAACTTGCACGGTGAAGACTACCAAGGACAAACACAACCCATCTTTATAAAATGCAACAATTGGACTAGTGTACTGCTTAGCATAATTTTGGCAGTGACAAACTGCCAACTGTCCTTGTTGTACAGAATAGCCTGGAGAAAGGAAAAAAAAACATCTGAGTTTTTATGTATGCACTATGCAGTCGTTCATGTAAAATTCATGTGCCATATGTCATTAAATTAAGCACAAGCTTCTTGTTTTGTTCAGCAATACTAACGTGATTGACTATACATTGTAAGTTTAAAGACTGAATAGAAATGAATATGGGCTATATCATGAATTGTACCGATCATAGGAACTTGTCTCTTGGAGGTTAGCTTGAGCAAAGCTCTGGAGGAAATGTGGCTTATCCTGGGAACACTTCTGGCACGCTAGCCTCTTATCTCTGCCTGCAAGTAAAGTTGGATTTGCTGCCTTGCTGGGACCTATTTTAGAGATGGATTGCCAAGTGAATCAGTAAATCAAGAAGAAATACATTCAGTCCAGGAGCAGAAATGAGGAGGCATCTGCTGGCAGGCTGCTATACGTTTGCAGGTGCTAGAGAGTTACACAGGTGCAAAATGAAGTACAGAGTTTCCCATGGGAAAAGACAGGTGCCACAAGCAGGTTCGGCTGGCCTGGCTTGACATTCTTGTTCTTTTTCTCCATGAAGTAGATTTCTGCATAATCATTACCTTTGACTTCTTCTTCTTTTTCTCAAAGTTTATTTTAGTTCTGCACAATAAACAAACTTTTATTGGCTAATAGGTAGAAATAACTTTTTACGTGTTTGTGACAGGCATGGTGAGACATTTCTTTGTATTCAAGCTTTTTAAAATCTGGATCATCTGCTGTAACAATGTCATTTTTTTCGTATTCTTTATTGTTTTGCTAATAATGAGAACAAGACAAAATGGCACATTTCTAATTACAGGCTATTCACATGTGTTGCATTATTGCATTCTGTCTGTTTAATGTTGCTTTGTGTACACGTGTCAACAGATGCTACTTGTTTGTTTTTTTAGCGCCTCACTTGAGTCACTCCATCTACCTGTTTTATTAAAAACCGATATATTTGAAAATTTTAAATAATTATGTTGAATATTAAAATATTATTTTAAATATGGATGTTAATACTACAAATACAATAATATTGTAAATAATCCAGCCCAGTAACTATCTGGTTCACACTCCAATATTCCATCATAAAATAGAAAAAAGAAGTACCTACTTCTGTTGCATAAAATCGTCGTTGAAGATGACAGTCGTAAACGATATACTCTACCTACTGTACCTGATAAAAAGTTTGCTCACCCATGTGTATTTTGGATTCTGTAAAAAGACAGTGTTATACATTTTTGGACACTTTTGTACAGTTATGGTTACAAACTATCTACGCCTCTACTAATGTTTTCAAAAATATTGATATTTCGATATGAAAGGGAAAAAAACAAACATAAGAGTTTTTTGTATGCAGTCGAATTCTTAAATTCATGTGCCATATGTCATTTAAATTAGTAATACTAACATGATTGACTATTATTGTATAGTCAGAGAGTGACTATACAATTTATAGTCAAAAGACAAAGTGTTATAAACTGGACACTTTTGTACAGTTGTAGTTACAAACTCTCTCTACTAGTGTTGTCAAAAATATTGATAATTCGAAACATATTGATACTGAAATATCTGAAACGATTCAATACTCCTTTTCTGCAGTATCATTACACTGATACCAGCTGTGCACTCTCACTCTCTCTTCTCTCCAGCGGTGGATAGACAGTTTGACACACACTTGCCTCCCCTTATTCACTCATCTATTTTGCTCCTTTTGAATAGTTTTGGTGTTACAGGGCATGAATTTTGGAGCGGGGTTGCTGGTACAGTGCATTCGGAAATTATTCACAGCGCTTCACTGTAGCGCTTCCATATTATAGGGTATTGTTTGTAGAATTGAGGAAAAAAATAATGAATTTAATCCATTATTTTTTTTCCTCAATTCTACAAAGAATACCCCATAGTGACAATGTGAACATTTTGTTTGAAATCTTAGCAAATTTATAAAAATAAATCACAAGTACATAAGTATACACAGCCTTTGCTCAATACTTTGTTGAAGCACCTTTGGCACCAATTATAACCTCAAGTCTTTTTAAGTGATGTTACAAGCTTGGCACATCTATTTTTGGGCAGTTTCTCCCATTCTTCTTTGCAGTACCTCTCAAGCTCCGTCAGGTTGGATGGGGAGCGTCGGTGCACAGCCATTTTCAGATCTCTCCAGAGATTTTCAATAGGGTTCAAGTCTGGGCTCTGGCTGGGCCACTTAAGGACACAGAGTTGTCCCGCACCCACTCCTTTGTTATCTTGGCTGTGTGCTTGGGGTCGTTGTCCTGTAGGAAGATGAACCTTCACCCCAGTCTGAGTTAATCAAGGATGTTTCTATAAATTGCTGCATTCATATTTCCCTCTGTTCTGACTAGTCTCCCAGTTCCTGCCGCTGAAAAACATCCCCACAGCATGATGCTGCCACCACCATTCTTCACTGCAGGGATGGTATTGATGAGCAGTGGCCAGGTGATGAGCGGTGCCTGGTTTTCTCCTGACATGATGCTTGCCATTCAGGGCAGAGAGTTCAATCTTTGTTCTCGTGGTCTGAAAGTCCTTCAGGTGCCTTTTGGCAAACTCCTGGCAGGCTGTTGTGTGCCATCTGGCCACTCAACCGTACAGGCCTGATTGGTGGAGTGATGCAGAGATGTTTGTTCTTCTGGAAGGTTCTCCTCTCCACAGAGAAGCGCTGGAGTTCAGGTCAGTGTAACCATCGGGTTCTTGGTCACCTCCCTGAATAAGGCCCTTCTCCCCCAATCGCTTAGTTTGGCCGGGTCGGCCAGCTCTAGGAAGAGTCCTGGTGGTACCAAACTTCTCCCATTTATGGATGATGGAGGCCACTGTGCTCATTGGGACCTTCAATGCTGCAGAAATGTTTCTGCACTCTTCCCCAGATCTGTGCCTCAATACAATCCTGTGTCGGAGGTCTACAGAAAATTGTATGTAGTCTTTATGTGATGTTTTTTTATTTTATACATTTGCAAAGATTTCAAACAAACTTCTTTCATGTTGTCATTATGGGGTATGGTTTGTAGAATTGAGGATAAAAATAATGATTTTAATCCATTTTGGAATAAGGCTGTAACATAACAAAATGTGGAAAAAGTCTTTAACCCTTTCCGGATGCACTGTATTGCACATAATTATTACTCATTCCCGCAGGTTTCGTGCTCATACCAAATGTGTGCGCACCACTGATCTATATAAGTGCAGTGTGCATAAAGCCGCCTCTCAAACAGCTCGCAAGTATCAAATTTAGCTCACCTGAAAAACTTAAAGCTGTTTATTTAATTTGTCTCTTTTTTCTATTGTATTTATTTGTGCTATTGTTTAGAATTAGTTTTTTTGTTCTTATTTTATTACTAATTGTTTTTTTTTTTGTTTTGTGTGTAAATTTAGTTCAGAGTTTAAAATAAAGCCTCCCTGTGCTGTGTGTAAGCTATTGCAACAAAATTACCCAAATTATCAAAACCTATGAGATAATAATGAAAAATATGGCAGTTTTCCTCGTGGTATTAGAAACAGTATTGAATATAATTTGTTTAGAGTATTGTACCAAGTTAGAAATTCCAGTATCGTGACAACTTAAAAAATAGTTAAAGATTTGACTATTGACTATTATTTATTTTTATTTTTTCAGTGGATATCGTGATATTCTTGTTACCATGAATTATTTTGCCCACAAGAATAGTGTAGTGAAAATCTTGTATTTTAGCTGAGATTTTGTTTAGCTGAGGTCAGATTTCATATATGCATTGTAAATTCCAGATTTTAATCTTTAAATTAAACATCTAACTTTTGTAAATATCTATATTTTGTAAGTGTTTTATTAATTTAATTGGCTGCTTCATTTGAAATGGTTATCAAATGCAAAAACTAAAAACATTTATTGGTGATCTGTATTGGCCATAAGCTGTTTAGTAATCAGCTAACATACATTTTGATGCATCCATATATTTTATCCTGTAATTATGTGTGTGTCATTTTGTTTACTGAGTGTGTCTGTCTGTTCATACAGATTATCATTGATGCTCTGTGGATGAACTCTTGACTTATGACAGTGTGTCTGGAACAGTTCTGCTGCTCGTTAGCTATCTACCCATTTATGATGCCCTAAAACATGACACAACAGTGTTGGAGCTGCTCTCCATCTGTGTGAGAAGGTGATGAAGTGCTCATATTCTAGCAGGCATCATGGCAGACATAACTCTCCAGTAGGTTTGGAAATCCAGAACTGGTGATTTGCTCCCTGCTCCCTGAAGGTCCTATGAGGGCGATGGGAGATTGAGATCCAAATCACTCCTTGTGTAGAAGTGTGTGTCAGGCATGTCACTGGCAGTCTCAAAAGAACAGCATTCCACACTGCCAAAGGAGCTGTCAGTGGAGTTTAATGTCCCTCCTCAAAGCCGATATGCTTCCCTTTGGCAAAGTTGTGCTCTGTAGAGCAGTCGGTTGCTTAGATACCAAATGTGAGGCCCAAGCGAAGCTGTGACATGTTGTCAAATGGAACAAGTTTTGTTTACCCCCTGCTTTGTTAATGGAACAGCTGCTGTATCATAAAACATAAGCACAATTGAGAGAGTTTTGCTGTAGGGTGTACTAGCATTTAATCAGTTCAAATGTGTAGCTCAGCAAATAAAAGGCATTTGTTTTACAGTGTGGACGTGCTGGTCTTCATGTCCTAGGGATTTTCTTTAGATTTTTGTTATAAAATTGTGAAAGGCCTTAAAAGAAATCAACTTTCCCTTGAGCTTTTGATATATATAAAAGATCATGGTAATATAATAATATCCTGTACGTTTCAGAGCCGAAAACTTCCTTGTTAGTCAAAGAAAAACTTTAATTGACACCAGGCCCAGCAAACGATGGATCTCAGAATGTGACAAGCTGTGACCTCAGAGTGTGATGAAACACTGCCTTAACCGAAGAAGACGAAAGCCTGATTCTGTAGCCCTGCCTAGCATGGATGAACTTTATTTTTAATGAATATCCAGCTCACGTGGGTAAGACATTGCGCGTTTTTTCCTTCATTTCACCACGGATTCGTTTGTAAACAAGAGACTGGATTTGCAGACAGGACGAGATTACATGAATGAATAAAGCAACACACTAATGTGAGTAAAACATTTTTTTTAAATGTGATAGTATTGCATTGTTACAGATCGTTTGATATCTACTGATTTGTGTACGTGTCTAACTGAACATAACTTAGAACGCTGTCACAGGCTGGAGAATCCTTTATTTGAGGTGTTGTTGGTTCGTTGTGCTACGATTCATGATCAGACTCGGACATGTATGGGCCAGGGCTCGCAAAACCCAACGTCCCGGGCTATGTGTTTTCAAGAAGGGCTACCAAAATGTATCACCGGCCTGCCGATGGGCTATCTTAATTAGTGAAATAACATTCCTTTCTTGATGTTTGTTGTTCACTCTCTTGAGGAAAAATACAATCGCGGAAGTTTTGATCATGCTGATTTGTCTGACTCTGCAGTGATGCTTGTACATGCGTGTGTGTGTGTTAGTGATGCAAGGTTCACGGTTATATCTACCGATCGTGCGGGCCAAGTAATAAAAAAATAACATTCCAATAAATTGAGGTTGGATGAGAGATTAATCATTGTGTTTGTTTGATAAAGACATTTTGCGAGCCATGTGGACGAATCATTCCGTATGCCGTTTTCCCACACGCTTTGAAAACAATTCCTCAAGTGTACTCACAGGGGAGCAAAAGCTCATTATAGTATACAAAGCTTATCCAATCATAGCAGTGGGCGTTTACTTCCAAGTCTTCAGTGTGGCACGCCAACAAAAACCGAGCTTTCCATGAGAGAGGCTCAAAATCAGGGTAGGAAATAGCCTATACTTATTCATAATGATGTTTTTGAATGTAAAAACCATGTAAATGTCATAACTTGACCTCAGACAACAGTATAGAAGAAAAAAAACAGTTCATATCATGACACCTTTAAAGGAACACGCCGACTTTTTGGGACTTTAGCTTATTCATCGTATATCTCAGAGTTAGATATAGTTGTCCATACATACAATTTTTATCTCTGTGCGTGCCATAACTCTGTCTGACGCACCCACCGCTAGCCTAGCTTAGCACAAAGACTGGAGGTAAACAGCTCCATCTAGCCTAAGGCTCAATAAGTGAAAAAATTACGCCAACATTTTCCTATTTACATGTTTTGACATGAACAGTTACAATGTGTACTAAGGCCGACGAAAAACCCCCCAAAAAGTTGCGATTTTTTTTCTAGGCGCTGCGTAATAAAACAATGTTACTACGAAACAACATATAAATAGGAAAATACTGTTGTTATTTTGTCACTGATTGAGTAGTAGGCTAGATGGAACCGTTTGAATTCAGATGCTATATAATTGTTTGTTGATGCTTTTTTTATTTGCCTTTTTCATTCAAAGATGCATAAAAGAAATGCAAAAAGTTTCATCTGACCTCAAATGTATTTTTATTTTTTTCTGAAACAAGTCTGAGTAGGGTATTCTGTTTGAGGTTCAGAGCTAAGAGAAACACAATCAGTGTCTTGCATTTATTTCCTCATTGCCAGGAGTCTTTGCCTAGGCTCTTTGTCACTGTTAAACCTAACCGGTAGTGCCACAGAAAGCTTAATTGCTCTAGGTTTAGTATCGCTTATTATAATGATATCGATTACCATTTGAGTGCTTTGAAGTGATTGTGCATGTCTTCCTGTTTAACTGAAGGGCTCAAATGAGTGCCTAACATCCCTTTATATACTATCAGTGATATTACATTCCCATGAATTATTGAGGTGAGCATCTTTCAACATTATTCATTCACTTTGAAGACACTTGTACCCGAGTTTGACTCTTACATTGCATGCATTTTTTTTTTCCTTTTTTGTCTTTTTTTGTGCCATGTTTTCTGAGCTGGGACTCGTTAATTTTCTATTTCTCGTTGATTTTTTTATGCACAATCCGTGTACATTTTATTTTAGGTAATTTAATAATAAAACAAAAAGCTTGATAACTAATTGTTTTCCAATTGTTTTCAATAGGAGCACCATGTTTTTAGAATGCAATAAGCACAAGGTGCTGAGCATCCATTTCACACTCAAGCGCGCTGTTTTTTTTACTGGTTGCCAAGAGTTGAAGAATGTTCAACTTTGAGTAAAACTCATCACTGTCACTTTTCACCCAGCCGACCAATCACAGTGGAGGAGGGGCAGGACAAATACAACACCGACCAACCGCCAGTCCGCCACATTCTGTGTTTACAATGTCACGATGACGACAAGCATAATAATGGAGCAAAATAAATAAAAACAAGATCCAGGGCAAATACCTTAAAATTATACCTGCATTTTTATATAGAAACAATACAGAAACCAACTATCTGTGAAATTAGATACTAGTAACACCTCCAAGCAAA
This sequence comes from Gobiocypris rarus, assembly GCA_023029165.1. NCBI lineage: Eukaryota > Metazoa > Chordata > Actinopteri > Cypriniformes > Gobionidae > Gobiocypris > Gobiocypris rarus. The sequence goes on from CM040925.1 coordinate 27,070,158, forward strand.
GTGTCTCAACTGAAAAAAAACCCTACGCTGCCAAAACGCTCTTAAGTGCTCACATCAAGGCGTTTTCAGCTGGCTAAAACACTTTGGTGGACACGCGTCCTTAGGGGGCTTTCACACTTCTGGGCATGTTTGCCACAGTCCGAATCCGAGTGCGTTTATTCCAGGCTCCCCCCGCAGCGTTGGTCTGGTTTCACACTTATCTCACTTGATCCTATTGAATTCCGATGCATTTACGTTCATCTTGTGTCATCACAAACATGATAGCAAACAGGGCGTGCATCCCAGGTAAATCATCTCCTACTCACCCTCACCTGTGTGTGAGTTGCTTTCACATTCACGTGAATCGCACCACAGTTCCAGTGTGTCCGGACTCAGACCACCTGGGTTCGGTGTGAATCCGGGTCCAAATGACAGCTTTCAAAATACCAATTTTTAATGCAAACCATGCCCTGTTTCGAACTAAACTGCCAGTGTGAAAGCACCCCAATACCATCCCATGAATGTTTTTAGTCAGAATCAATGCCTTATTTTATAAGTCACAAACCAAAATGGAGCTGTTGTACCAAGTCTGAATGAGTCATGAAAGCATGATGCAACAACCAATAAATCTCTTTCATAAAAGTCTACATCAAAGGTTGTCAAGTTTCTTTAGCTTCTAAAAGCTAATGAAATCGAACAGCATTACAAATATTGATGTTAGTGTTCCTGCCAAATCTTTACATCTCATATTCAAACAGTAGCTTGTGTTTCTCAGAATGAAAGCAATACCTGCTGGAAAATCCAACTAAAACCAGCTTCTGCTGGTCATTAGTTGGTTCAAGCTGGTTTAAAGCAGTTAATAAAATGGTAAAATGGACCAGTATTGATCCATCTTGTTCGACCTTGTTGGCGCTGGTAGACCACCAGGTCTATTTTGAGGGTCTACCTGAGTTGGTTGGTTAACCATGTTCCAAAGCATAACTTGACCTAATTGCCATGCTAGACCACTCAAAGTGGTATGATCACTTTTTTTTCCTCACTGAATTCAATGTATTGTTTCCTTCTAAGGTATTTGTGTCTATTTTGAGTGAGACCTGCATGCACTTGATGCTATTTTTAACTTTAGACACTATGCTACATGATTATTCATAACTAGCTGAGTGTAGTTAGGGATACTGACTATAAACATGACTTGCAGGTCAATTTTCCATTTCGGTGACCAGTCACTTTCTAAAAACACTACTCACTCACTCCTCCTCATCTACACTCTATTTGTCATCCGTCTGTTTTGGGAATGATTGTTGTGCTAGCTGAGAGGCTACTGTGTGTTTTACAGTATTTATTTCTGTTTATATTTATTATGGGTATATATAAGGATAAAAGATACAGATGAAGAAAATGAATGCAATGGATATACAACAATCATTTAAACAGCTATGTAAAGCTGTGCAAATTCAGATTTAATCAGTTAATGTGAATGTTTAACAGGAATTTAGTATGATATCTTTGGTATTTGGACAGAAATTTTGAAGATTCAATCTAAATCTATTGCATTTTAGACTTTATACTCCACCCAAAAATGATCATTTACTCACCCTTATGCCTTACCAAATATAGATTTGCTGATGTTCACAACGTTCTGACATTTGGCCAGAATCAATGTTTAATAATAATAAAATATAATAATATTATAAAAGTGTGAAATACAAGTACTTTTCTCACACACATCTATTTTGTTTAGCTTCAGAAGACATCTAATTTGAGGTAATCAACTTGGGTCATATGGATTACTGTCGAACCCAGTGGTTGAGAACCGAGCTCTAAACCAGGTTAGACCAGCTAGTGGTCAGCTGAAAACCACCTAACAAGCTCCACGACAATGCAATGCTGTGCCCTTTTCAGCAGCCGGGTGTATTTAAAGCACAATATGGAAGATTTTTAGATTTAAAAAATCCAAAAACTAGTAGAATAATGTTATATATTTAGTTGACTTCTGTACTTACATTATCCCAAAGGTTTCCAAGAATGTTAAAATAAGCAGTTTTAACCAAGGCAAGGGCCGTGTGCATCGGCTGTCAATGACATCATACCCGCGTTACCCTCGATTTCCATTTTTATTTTGTAGAAACCATGGAAACACCAAAGATGCTTTAATATATGATGTGTTTTATTAGACGTGAGCAACTGTTTGGATACATTCATCGACAGAAAACTCGTTGTCTGCTGCATAATAAAAGCTCCACTGCTCTGAGCCATGTGTCGCTCTTGTCTCTCATTAGTTAATAAATCTGTAAAACATTAGCTTATCCATGAATATGATTTCAGAGTCCCGTCTGATTCTTTTCCACTGGCTATAGAAGCGAAGACAACAACTCCCACAATTCCGTCATCAAGCTACGGCTTTGTTTTGAATAAGTGAAAATTACATATTGTGCCTTTAAAGGTCTGATTATGGTAATGAAGTGTCATCCATGGTTTGCTTGTTTAATGTGGTCACATGCTATCGGAATTATCATAAATACAGGTTTTCTAGTTAAAAATCGGACCTTCTCAAGTTGTGTTTACCACTGGGAAGCTCGGGGGTAATTTTGAAACCCGAGCTGGGCATGCCATAAACTTTAAACATGGCTGGGGGGAGCGACTGTGACTGGTATTCTTAATTAGTTTTTTTCCACAATAGCTACATCGACTTGTCTGGTCATTAAAGTGAATAATCATTTGAAGAGTATTGTACATAGCGAAAATAGCCTGAATTTGACTAATATTTCAGAATCGTCAGCATGTGACTATAGATAGCGTGGTGAATGTTTATATGGTTATCAGTAAATGGAACACTAAATATAATGTTGGCTTTAATAAGAATTTCCCAATAAATAGGCAGGAATGAACCTGATGTCCTCCAGGATTCCTGTTCTTTGCGACACCAAGCACTTGAATGTGACAAGCTCGTAATCACTACTTCAGAAGTAGGAAGTAGGACATTTCTGAAAGCATGTGAAGGGCAGCATTTACAGATACATACTGTAGTTAAACAATGGGTTCTTTTTTCACAAATTACTTTAGAACTGGGAATGATTTGGCAGAGATGGATATTTGCATCGACAGGAATGCTTGAATTGTCACTTGTTTTTGAATTCAGGAGCCTAAGTCATTGAGTGTTTTTGTATATGTTTCCTTTAGCTATATTTTGCATGTTTGTTGACATTTTTCTTTTTAATACCCACTAATGGTGTCACATTTAGAAACCCATGTTTGAGCTTTAGTACAATATGAACTTAGTTCTCGCCCTTTATGTTAGTACACATTTCCCCTCAAATATAAAGGATGCTTTACATTTCGCTGATATTTACTCAGCACACAGTGACCAGATCTTAATATTGACCTTTAGTAAGTCGTTCCCTGTTTCTCTATGTTCCCAAATGTCCTTTTCCTCATATATTTCTCTCTCTCAGCGGAAAGGCTGAAGGTGCCTGTGGAAACAAAGCCAGATGGCTTCCTGCAAAGAGAGATGGTTTAGAGCCAAAGGGGGACAAAATCTGTCATCACTGTCTCTCTTTTGGTCTCTGTGTCCTTACTGCTGAGACTTAAGCTATTTAGACTGGTGATCATAACTCTCCAAACATTTGCATGGTCTAGATGTTTGTATTTAAAAATAAATAATTGAATGTATTTGGCAGCCCAGAGAAAGCATGCAAAACTAATACTTAATTTCTTCAAGGATTGTCTCGGTACCAACATTTCTGTAGTCAGTACCAATACCAGTAAAATTCTGCAGTTCTTGATACCAGAGCAAAAACTGTTGAATTAAGTGCTTAAAAAATGTTTGTCCCGTTTTGTCTCGTCCTTCGGTTATCTATGTCAGTAATCGCAGTTTCCGAAAACTAAACTTCATATTGTGAAGGGGTTATAAACAGAAAGCAAAACCAAGAGCCCTCCCTTTAGAATAATGAAGGCTGTCAATCTCTAAAGCACAAGCTTACTAAAATCAATTTTTTTGATTTTTTTATGTGAAACATCTATTTGCTCATGACTCTGTGAACAGCTAGCCTGGCGTGGCCATACTCAATTCTAGTCAGAATATGAGTCTGGGACCGCTCCATTGAGCTTTTATTATGGGGCTTGTTTCAACCGAGCCAGGAAAGACCTCAATTGGATAGACCCACAACCAATCAGAGCAACGGAGCGACGCATAACATTAGTTGTCAAATGTCAACAGAACTCAACTGCACTGTTTTTCAACTCAACCAAGTCGATGTTTTTATCCATGTCCGCGGGCTGAAGCGACCCCAATTATGTGTTTATATAAACCAAGGAATGCGAATTTTAGCAGGCAACCTTTGCCAAAATAACATATTTTGGCAACCAAACGCTATTTTTTTCCGGAGAACCCCCCGGAAAGTTATTGTTTTGGGCTATAGTTTTGAGTAGCAACTGTGCGCGACATTGCAAAAAAACGTGGCTACCCCGTCTGCACGCACACTGGATTAAGTAACGTTACAAGAAAAAGATGAGTGTAAAAGAATTTAAGGATACACAGAGTACTTACCAACACGATCATCGTTTCTGAGAGAAATAGTGAAGGTGAATGCATATACGAATAAGTTCTCCGTTTAGGATAAGAGCAAATTCAACCCAAAGCGCCTTTGATGACGTGGATGATTACGGTACTGTTTATCATCTGTCCATCATCGTCTAAAGCCCGCCCTGAGAATTTCATTGGTCCGAACAGTTTCTGTTCGGGGATAATTACTCCTCTATGGAGCGAGGCCAGACCGAATTGCCCGAGCAAAAAATGTTGTGGGCGGGGCTAAATTCGGCTGGCATCCAGGCTAGTGAACAGCACAAACCACATGGAATCTGATCTTTTCAATTTCCGATTTGGGCAACTTCCACATGTGGTCTTAAATCTGATGCAGGTCAGATGTTTTGCAATGCAACATCAGTCTGAACAGTCAAATTGGAATTCCTGTGACTTTTACTCGTGACCCAAAATGGGGTACGGAGCTGACACATGAACAAAATGCTGAGTTTTGCAGTTCATTTTTTTGCAGTTAAAATAACATTAAAACCGAGCATTTATTTCTAACAGGCACAATGCCATAAATACATAACATCCGATCAAAATACGACATCCGATCAATATCTTTTGCTGTCAAAACTGACTGCAGTCATTTCCACACAAGTAGCGTGCATATGGGTTACATTTACTGCCGTTCTCGACAATGTACCCGTAGATTTAGCACTTACTAGCACGAAGAACAAATAGCCTGGCACAGACTGTGCATAGAGATTGATAAAAGATTCAAACTCTTCGATACAAACACATACCCTTTGTGAGTTCTTGTTTTTAATGTTGATAATATATTATACAACCAAGAATGCAAATCCAAATATCCACACGATTGCAAACGTGACATTGATTTGAATAGTTCAACACACAAAAGAGTAATATTAAGTGAAGTTCAACGCAGTATTGTCAGTATTTGCTCTGTTTTGCAACAAAAAAATTATAGTTCCAACGAAAGCCACAGCCTACTTTTTTAAATTTATTTGAAAACATTATTAATGTTATAAAGATATTTATTAAGGTAAAATGTAGGGGGGCACAATTTAAGGTGGAAATAATGGAAAAGGTGTGAGTGGAAGAGAGGACGATACTCCACTCTAAAATGTTTGGGAACCACTGCTCTAGATTAAAATTCATCATAGTTCAGCGCTCATGGAAGTGAGCTTTTACACACCTGAAGGTATCAAGACAGTTCCGAAAGGTAGTCAGTGGAAGGACTCATAAGTATTACAGTTACAAGCAAGACATGAGGGCTCGTATCATAAATGCTTAAAAATTCTGCTCTCTTTTTTCGTATATATTCGCTGCACATAAATTCACTGGCTTCTGTGGAAGATCACACTATAAATAAGTGTGAAATTGCTTACTTTCATGTCGTCCGTGTTTACTTCTGTATGATAGCGTGCTGCATGACGTCTTTTTATCATTTTTTTGCGTATGTGGGTCAGTCCAGGACCATGATCTGTTCACACTTGAATCTGATATTAACCACATTTAAAACCACAAACAGCTATACAAATAATCTGATCTGAGCAATAAATCGGATCTGACCAGTGAGCGCAGTGTAAACGTAGCCTTTTTGACTAGCACCTCTGATAGGCCACTGTGTTCACACACTCAACAGATATGATTGGGATGGACTACAACGCTCAACGTTTGTAAAAATTCACTGTAAATAGAAACCTTTGATGCTCAGTGCTCAAAACGAAAAGGAACTAGAGTGCTTGAAAGCAGCGTCTATCAGCACTTACCGAACATACCAGGTACTCTTTAATTCCGGTAAGATTTATTTTAATAATGTCAGTCATTTAATTAGCCTAAATGACTGACTGCCCCTTTAAAACAGTGAGAACAGATAAGTTACCGGTATTGCTTTGAGGTGATGCGTATATGCTTATTAGCATCGTTCAGAAAACACTGTCAATGTTTGTGTCATCATCATGCAATGCTATAACTTTAACTGTTTTCTCTTTTGCTTTCTGGTTGATAAAACATGAGAAACATTGTCCACCAAGCGGTACTGTTTTCAAACCGTGTGAATTTTAGAGCAAAGATAGGTTATGTTTAATTGGGACTTAATGTCCCAAATTAATTGAGTGCAATTCTGTGGTTCTTTTTAATGGCTCTAAAGTGACCACAAACGCTGGTTTATGTCAGTTCAATCGTGAAAGAGCTCTTAGAGATGTAACAATAGAAAAATGACAAAGGCACATCATCTCCATAAATCTGTCTAACCACAATTACTTACAGTGTGTGTGTGTGTACACCAGATTTATCCTTCCAATAACAATGCTTCCTGTGATACAGAAAGCGTGGGGAGTACAGAGAAGCAGCCAATGAGCTATTGTTTATGGCCCACTGTTGACCTGTTTAAGCACCATGGAAAACAATGGCTGCTTCTGTACAGTATAACTGCCTGTAACGTTAAGGAGATGTGTGAGGTTTCTTGTCAAGGCAGGACACGTTTCCAGTAGTTGAAACATTTCAGACAGGGTGATCCAGAATGAAAGTGACAAGGACCTGAAGGGGACAGAGGAGATGAGAGTTGCCTCAAGGGAATGACAGAAATAGACCAGCGAAAACAAACCAAAAGCCTTCTTATTTGAAGTTTCAATAACATTCCCCAAGGTTTTATGCTAAACAGAATGCTATTCTCGTCTTTCCAGCACATTTATTGACATTTTTAGAATAGGGAGGAACATTTGATTTTAGTCACTTTTTCTACTTGTAGGATGGGACTCTGTTGTCATTCATTACAAATAAAATTTTCCTCAATGCCTTGTGTATTACATTTTTTGGCTAAGCTGCAACTTGTTAACTGAAACTGAACAAAAACCATATGAAATATTTAATTTGACTATTTGTATCTTTATTGGTATGAGATGGGTATTTTCAAAGGCTATAGCTTTTAGTTCACTAACTTAAGGCTACCTAAAAAAGCAAAAAAGCGTCGGTGGAATATTGTCACATTTAATTGTGTAAATTTTAGCGCCATCTAGCAGTGAGGCTGCATATTGCAACCGCTTACGCCTCCCTTTTGAAGAACATAGAGAAGCTACGGTAGTCGACACATGACAAACAGGTTGTCGGAGACAGTAGAGAGTAGCTAGCGCTCTGTAGAGCAGTTTGTCCGTTTAGGGCTACTGTAGAAACATGACGGCGCAAAATGATTTCGCTGTAAGGGGACCCGCGGTGTATTTAGATTGAAATGGTTCATTCTAAGGTAAGAAAAACATAATGGTTTATTATGTAAGGTCTTTATACAGCTCTGAAAACATAGATATGTATATTATATTGCATTTTTTATATGCTAGGCTATGCTGTTACCTTGTTAACGGAAGTTGCGATTTTAGAATTTTCTTTCTTCTTGTGACATATATTCGAGAAACGGCTTCTTGAACAAGAAAAAGTAGGGTGGGTGGAACTTGATTTTGTCCATCGGAAATTGATTGGTTTGTTGGGTGCCCCACCCTCACGCCAGTAAACATGTCATCAGGGAAGCGGCAAAGTTATTTTGATTAAATATTACAGGAGGAGACAAGATTTTTTTTAAACAAAATGATGTGCACAGATAAATAATTTATAATAAATACTACAATATTTCATAAAAAATAAGAATTGTCAATTTAGATTTCATGGTGACTTTAATCTGTTAGCTGTTAGCTTACTAAAAGTTAAATAAAGGGAATTAAATGTTTAATTTGACCATTTTTAGCTTCTGTAAAATAATGTCACAAGTGTTATGTAATTTAAATTACATTAATGAACATTTTCATGATTTAGACTCCGTAAAGCAATTTTCTGTCATTTATAATTGCACTGAGTACAGTTACTCTGCAAAAATGGAATGCCTTAGGATATGATTTTGTGACACTGTCTTTTTTAATTGTCAGTCAAGTGTGTACATGTCAGATGCTCTGCCATTGAGATGAAAGCTTGTTTAGAAAACAAGTAAGCATAATTAATCACTGGCGTGAAATATCTGAAAGTACTCAAACTCAAGCCTAACCTTATTTCGGATAGCGACTGAGACGGGATGGGCCATGCTTATTGTAATAGACATGCTTTGTCCCTGTCAAGTAAAATTGAATGAGTGAACTAAGCTCGAGTAAAATGAATGGAGAGTGCAGAGTCGGGAAGGCGGAGTTATTTTAAGCTGGTGATGGATCGTTTCTTTGTTGAGCAGTAACTCATTTGCATGGTAGCAGGCACATGAAGATGACCTCACTCTTGCTTTAACACACACACACACACACACACACACACACACACACACACACACACACACACACACACACACGAGACAGAAGGCCACTAAGCAGCAGGGAGAAATATAATGTGTCTGTGTTGCTCCCCAGCTGAGGATATATTCAAAATAGCAATTTGTACTGTTTTTGCAAAATGTATATTTTGCACACTATGCATATTTTCTGTATGCATACAATACCTGTATGACCTTCTATATTCAGCAAAATGTGCAGTAGTGTATCACACAATGCAATGTGCTTGAATCGACCTCCCATTTCGAGAGTGATGAATGAACCAAAATCTCCTTGCCTCATTATTTGCCAAAAACAGGAGACATTCTTAGATAAAAGTGAATCAAAAATGCTTAAAAATATTAAGTAAACGTAAACATTCCCTGTGCGATAACTGGTCAAAACTTTCTGAATTGAACATGCAATTCAATGTGAGGTCATGTGTCAACAACATAGCATACTATACTATTGAGCAACTACTTGTTAGTTCTATGGATAGTTCACCCGAAAATGAAAATGACCACATGATTTACTCACCCTCAAGCCATCCTAGGAATATACAGGTCCTTCTAAAAAAATAGCATATTGTGATAAAAGTTCATTATTTTCCATAATTTTATTATACAAATTAAACTTTCATATATTTTAGATTCATTGCACACCAACTGAAATATTTCAGGTCTTTTATTGTTTTAATACTGGTGATTTTGGCATACAGCTCATGAAAACCTAAAATTCCTATCTAAAAAAATAGCATATTTCATCCGACCAATAAAAGAAAAGTGTTTTAATACAAAAAAGTCAACCTTCAAATAATTATGTTCAGTTATGCACTCAATACTTGGTCGGGAATCCTTTTGCAGAAATGACTGCTTCAATGCGGCGTGGCATGGAGGCAATCAGCCTGTGGCACTGCTGAGGTGTTATGGAGGCCCAGGATGCTTCGATAGCGGCCTTAAGCTCATCCAGAGTGTTGGGTCTTGCGTCTCTCAAATTTCTCTTCACAATATCCCACAGATTCTCTATGGGGTTCAGGTCAGGAGAGTTGGCAGGCCAATTGAGCACAGTAATACCATGATCAGTAAACCATTTACCAGTGGTTTTGGCACTGTGAGCAGGTGCCAGGTCGTGCTGAAAAACTAAATCTTCATCTCCATAAAGCTTTTCAGCAGATGGAAGCATGAAGTGCTCCAAAATCTCCTGATAGCTAGTTGCACTGACCCTGCCCTTGATAAAACACAGTGGACCAACACCAGCAGCTGACATGGCACCCCAGACCATCACTGACTGTGGGTACTTGACACTGGACTTCAGGCATTTTGGCATTTCCTTCTCCCAAGTCTTCCTCCAAATTCTGGCACCTTGATTTCCGAATGACATGCAAAATTTGAGCGACAGTCCAGTTCTGCTCCTCTGTAGCCCAGGTCAGGCGCTTCTGCAGCTGTTTCTGGTTCAAAAGTGGCTTGACCTGGGAATGCGGCACCTGTAGCCCATTTCCTGCACACGCCTGTGCACGGTGGCTCTGGATGTTTCTACTCCAGACTCAGTACACTGCTTCCGCAGGTCCCCCAAGGTCTGGAATCGGTCCTTCTCCACAATCTTCCTCAGGGTCCGGTCACCTCTTTCGTTGTGCAGCATTTTTGCCACACTTTTTCCTTCTCACAGATTTCCCACTGAGGTGCCTTGATACAGCGCACTGGGAACAGCCAATTCGTTCAGAAATTTCTTTCTGTGTCTTACCCTCTCGCTTGAGGGTGTCAATGATGGCCTTCTGGACAGCAGTCAGGTTGGCAGTCTTACCCATGATTGCGGTTTTGAGTAATGAACCAGGCTGGGAGTTTTTAAAAGCCTCAGGAATCTTTTGCAGGTGTTTAGAGTTAATTAGTTGATTCAGATGATTAGGTTAATAGCTCGTTTAGAGAACCTTTTCATGATATTCTAATTTTTTGAGATGTATGCCAAAATCATCAGTATTAAAACAATAAAAGACCTGAAATATTTCAGTTGGTGTGCAATGAATCTAAAATATATGAAAGTTGAATTTTTATCATTACATTATGGAAAATAATGAACTTTTATCACAATATGCTAGAAGGACCTGTATATACGTTCTTTCAGACTAATATAAAAGTAAATGGCTGACCAAAATTTGGAGACAAAAAAAGTGTATCCATCAATTTATAAAAGTTAATCCACACGGCTAATATAAGGCCTTCTGAAGTGAATCAATGGGTTTGTGTAAGAAAATTATTCATATTTAAAACTGTAAAGTAAAATATTTTGTGTCCGCCTTCCATATTCAACTTACACAGAAAGTGTAATGCCTCTTACAGTTCGAAACACTTATGCCACGTCCGACATCATACGTTGCCCCAGTTTCGCTTTTTACGTGAATTGAAGACAGAAGGCTGTCTGGCGAAAGCTAGATATTTTATTTTATAACGTGATAAATATGGATATTTTTCTTACACAAACCCATCAATTTGCTTCAGAAGGCCTTTGTTAAAGGGTTAGTTCACCCAAAAATGAAAATTAGCCCACGATTTACTCATCCTAGGTGTATATGACATTCTTCTTTCAGACGAATAAAAGTTGAGTTATATTAAAAAAGTCCTGGCTAATCCAAACATTTCAGTAGGTGTATCTCTGTTTTTGAAGTCCATAAAAATGCATCTGTCCGTCAAATACCGTGCTCCACACGGCTCCGGGAGGTTAATAAATGCCTTTGGAAGTGAATTGATGCATTTGTGTATGAAAAATAACCATATTTAAAACTTTATTAAGTAAAGTTTCGGCAGATCGCCTTCCATATTCAGTTTATGGGAATAGTGTTGAAAGTGCCTCTGCAGTTCAAAGGCTTACGCTACCAGATACGCTCATCACACGTCGCGTACACTTCTTGAACTCTGAGAAGGCACTTTCAACACTTTTTCACAGAAGGTTCGACCGGAACTTTCATTCAAAGTTTTTTAAATATGGATATTTTTGGTACACAAACGCAGCAGTTTGCTTCAGAAGGCCTTTATTAACCCCCCAGAGCCGTGTGAAGCATATTATTTGATGGACAGATGCATTTTTTATCGACTTCAAAAACAGAGCAACAGTTACTGCCATTTTAAAGCTTGGAAGAGCCACGACTTTTTTTAATATAACTCAGATTGTATTCGTCTGAAAGAAGAATGTCATTAACACCTAGGATGGCTTGAGGGTGAGTAAATATGGGCTAATTTTCATTTTTGGGTGAACTATCTCTTTAATGACGTATTTAAACGTACATCAGAGATGTGTCCTCTGTGTGCGCGGTGAAAGAGGAGCCTTGACTCATTCATGTTGTCAGCAAAAACACAAACAAGATCAAGCCAAAAATAAACCTAAATAAATCCAAAATCCAAATCACCCATACTTTACCTACTCCAATACAAAACACAATGCCTCTGTCGATAGTGATGTGATTAAAAAAAAGTCTTTGGTTGCTGTAATATCACTTTGGTCAAGTGGATAGTCATACTAGATACTAAAAGCGCACATGCTATGGTTGAGTGAGTTGTGTTCCGTACACACAGTATTTAACTGCGGATGTCATTTCAGAAACATTATACTGTGTGTGTGGCCAGTATATATTTTGCAGTAAGCATTGTGCTGCTAGTACCCCATCCTGAACATAACCAGCGCCTCATCAGCTTCCATAGTGGCAGAAAAGCAGCTTTAGCGCTGATATAAACTGTCCATTAGGTAATGGACAAGCTTTATATCTCTCCTCTCACCACTTACTGCTCACAATCGGTGAGAAACTCCTGATTAATTCTGGTGATGCTTAAGGGTTTGGATTTAAAAGCTCATTTTACTGCTTTCATTACCTCATTTATCATCAGGATCTTGAGCTCTAGTATTTCTGTGTACTCTGTATAGTGTACCACCATACAAGCACTGTATTGTTTTGACTATTGCACTCATGAAGTTATGAGTTAAAGAGATGGGACAACAGTTTTCTTTTTTAGGTGAACTATCCCTTTAGAACAGTTATTTTGCTCATACAGTAGTGGTAAGTAATGATCTTGTGCAAGTAAAATGTTCCTGAAATTAAAGAAAGGGCAAAAGACTGTGATTCAACAGCAGCCTACTGTACGTTATGAGATTAGCCTTATAAAGCTCAGAAGACTGTAACGATCAGGTCAAGACATGACTTTGTACAGTAAACATTGACATCATGTAAAATAAAACGCTTTCATTGGTTTGTGAGCACAAGTTTCTTTTCTTACCACTTAGAATTCATTTTGCAGAGTGGTTGGACATGAAAAACCTGGTTTAGTTCACATGTATTTATCATCCATCATGCTGCCCTACCTGAGTTTCATGTCATAAAATCCAAACTTCTTCCAAAGTTTCTCCAGCATCAGAAAATTCTTTAAATCCTTTGATTTTAATTGAAAGTTGTGTTGCTTTCTGACTTTTCTTCTTGAACACCTCAAAATTAACCTTCTGTGTCTCTCCTTAGGTGAACTTTGTGGTGTGCCAGCTGTTCGCCCTGGTCACGGCCTTCTGGTTCAGACTCTACCTGCACCCTAGTAAGACGAGTCCCTTCATCCGCCATGTAGTTGCCACCCTGCTGGGCTTCTATTTGGCCCTCTTCTGCTTTGGCTGGTGAGTGTTTGTCTGCCTCATCCCTCAAATTTCTCAGATCTTTCACATTTGATCCATAGCAGCGTCATTGATAGCCAGTTAGCGAGCCATTCAATTTATAATGAGGCTAAGGATTGCTGGCAGAAGACCAGAGTCTCCTCCACAGCTACGCTGTGCGCTGCGTGGTGGAAACTGAGACGCTCTGATGGAGCAGTTTATAGGCCTCTTTATTGATCTGTGCATGTTTACAGCAACACATTGTTAGTGTAGAAACTCTGTTCATTTTTAAGGAGGGCTTTTTTGTTTAGTCTCATTTGGTGTTTTATGTTTGGTGTTTTGATTTAGTTTTGTTTAGTGTTTTTTGATGATTGTTTTTTTTATGTTTGACTTTTGTTTTGTTTAGTTTTGTTTGGTGTTTTATGTTTGGTATTTTGATTGGTTTGGTGTTTTTTGTTTTTTGTTTTGTTTGCTTTTTTATGTTTGGCATTTTGCTTTGTTTAGTTTTGTTTGGTGCTTTTTGTTTTTGTTTTGTTCGTCAGGACTGAACCATGAATGCAGCTTACCTTCTGTGCTTGTTAGTTCTAATTAAATTAAATTAGAGTTTATCATAACGTAAAAAAGCTGCATTGAGATGGAAGGAGTCGTTAGTTAAAAGGTAAAGCAGTTATATGCATTGGTAATATTGTACTATATTTTTTCTGATTTATGGAGTGGTGAAAAGAGATCCCCACTATAAAAACCATTAACTCTGAACCTGATCTTATCCAGTGTTACATTGTGGAAATGTATGACATTAGTGAATATTTAATTAATTAATAAAATAATATATTGTTTGCATATTTAAACATAACATTTCAGAAAACCTGTAATACAAATCAATTGTCTTATTGTACTTTGATCAATCATTTAGGGACCTATTGTGATCTATTATAGTCAACATTTTACCATATTCAAACCAAATACTAGCCTGACAAGTCAGACCCACATCAATATGTTGGGTCTGGAAACTCACCACTGACAGGGCTCAATCCGAGGGGCAGGATAAATGGTTGTCTTTCAAATTCCCTCTGCACGCAATTGGATAGCGGCATGAGCGCAACAACCAACCAGAGCGAAGAAGAAGGTGAAGCCGAACTAACTTTAGTTGATAGACTTTCGCCGTATCCGGTCGGCAAAACTCCGAACACATCTTCTTTTCTTAAGAATGACTTTAGTGCCGTTCTTTGTTCTTTTCTCAAAGAAAAGCTGAAACTCAAAGTATAACTGAGTCGCGACCCTAGATTTCTAGGCTAACCAAATACTAAAACATTTTGAGATTCTTATTATATATTTGTGTCTCAAATATTGTATAATATATGTATTTTTATATACATACTTTTGTAATGACACATTTTGTACTAAATAAGAAAAATGCAAAGTAAAAGCATTAGACTTTTAGACCTCTGTTTCTGTCTCAACAATAACAAAAAGAAAGACACCAAATTTACATAATCAAATCACAAGTTTTTGTCACAAGGTCAAAATGTGATAAATGGGAGTCATGCTTAAGCTGGCACTTATTGAAAAACATCTGACCATACAGAGTAGTCTATTACAGCTCTCTGATCAAAGTTCAGTCCATCCGAATCAAACAGGAAGTCATTATGCAATGATCTTGACAGCAAGAAGAAATGGACCAAGACAGAGCAGACACTAATGTGTGGCACATGCCCTTTTTGGAACGCATTTATTTTTCCTCATATAGTAAGTACCAATTGTATCAAGCAAATGTCTTCTCTATTTGTGTGGCTGGGGGTTTCCCTTCCTGTTTAGACCGTCAGCTGTTCTGATTTGATGTGCTATCGTCACATACTTAGAGTTTGTTTTTCTTTCTGCACCCCTCTCTGCTAGAGATCCATTCAGCTCATTTACTTTCTTGATGTGAGTTCCAGGTGTTATTGTATTGGATTCATCAGTACCTGTTTGCATAATAAAAAAAAAAGCTTGTCGTCTTAATCTTTCAACAAAATGCAATAGCTTGTCTCACCCCTCAAAGAAAATTCCCTTTTTGCCATTACATAGGCATTGTGTACCAGTGATTAAGATAGCTCCAGCTCTATTCTGGTACGGAACGCCCACTTTTTGCAATCCAAACAATTCCAGATGGATGAAATCTACCCCCCCCTCAGCAATCCTAAAGCTAAATATACACTCCAAGCAAGCGGCATGACAAAGCTATGCCACTTCTTTTGAAATATGGGGAATTTGGAGGCCAAGTCAACACCTCAAACTCGTTGTTGTGCTCCACAAACCATTCCTGAACCATTTTTGCTTTGTGGGAGGGTGGCTATGCAGCCCCACACACAACAAACTGTGATGCACTGTGTATTCTGACACCTTTCTATCAGAACCAGCATTAAGTTCTTGAGCAATTTGAGCTACAGTAGCTCATCTGTTTGATCGGACCACATGGGCCAGCCTTCGCTCCCCACGTGCATCAATGAGCCTTGGCCACCCATGACCCTGTCACCGGTTCACCACTGTTCATTCCTTGGACCACTTGTGATGGATACTGACCACTGTTGGTGCCAGATGGGCTGGTCTGAGTATTTTAGAAACTGCTGATCTACTGGGATTTGGCTTTTCTGTCTTATTTTATTTAGAAACACAATTCTGTCCTGTTCAAACTGACAGCCATGTTTCATAGTTTAATACAGTTTTATGTCCATACTCCTTCATTGGTATCCTCTTCTACTTGTGCTTCATTTCAGGTATGCCTTACATTTTCTGGTACAGAGCGGTCTTGCTTACGGCGTTATGATCTTCACAGGTGTGGAACACATGCACAAGTGAGTACCAACCTCACAATCCCCTGCACCATCAAACGGCCCTGCTTCCAGTAACAGAAAACACCTCATGTCAAATTAAAAAAAAATATTATGGCATTGGTGCTCTCAATAGTGTCATGACACAGTCATCAAGCCATCCAGTTCACAATAAGTTATTCGTCTAGCCCTGTGGTTGGTTTGTTGAAGACTAATCCATGCTGCTCTAACCCATCCATTTCATTCTTATCAGTAAACAGCCCTAGGGCAACAAGTGTCTGTTTTCGTTATTGTTCCCACAAGTCGTATGCTGAGTGACTGGTCCCTCTGATCTGGGGTCAGATGAATGGACGTGCTGGACCATGTGGTTTGCACTGCTGCTCAGGGCAGTACCAAAAATAACCAGTGCTGCTCGATAGTGATTACTATTGAAACCAACCATCAACACTAATGTGTGTAGTGTGTACTGAATCCTGAGTCATGGCAACAAAAACAAGGAAAATACTAACACAATCATATGATTTCATTACATATTTCTGAATAACAGGAACATCTGATTACCCAATATCTGAGGGATTTAGATAACTGTGCTAGGTCACCTGACCTTGGCACATACATCAGAACGTCGAGACAAAAGTCCTGCCAGCATGCTTTGTGAACTTCGGCTAGTTAAAAAGGTCATTATGACAAGTTGACCGTCGGCCTCCTGCCCAGATGTTTGCATAACTGCATAATTATTATACATGGAGTTTGTCCACTTGTACTAAATACACAGAGCAGGTATGGCGCATAGATGAATGTTCTGGGTTCAATACACCACCTCACATTTACCTTTGGAAAAAAAAAAACTTAAAAACTGCCAAAAATCAAAACTGGATATTTATTTGTGCATGCTTTGGTAAAAATAACAAAAACACATTACAAAAAATTATAATAATACTATTTAATGTTAAGTTATATATATCTTACTGTAATGTTGTAACACTTAAATTCAATCTTTTTTTTTTATAATTGAAACAATAATATAGAATTGTAATATTTATCGGTTATCGGCTATAACATAAAACATTTTTTTATGTTTAATTTAAACCTAAAGTAAAAACCTGTTAATTGGTTCACTAAGTTTTTTTTTGTTTTTTTTTTACATATATGAGAAAAAAATGCATTATATGTAAAAAAAAACACATTGCATTAAATGTACTTTTACTTTAATTACTTTCACACTTATGGTTTTTGGTAGTAGAAACCTATGAAAGATCATATCATATTTATTGTAAAAAACAGTAAAGGGACATTCCCAGAATCATATAAGAATTTTTTTATATAATAAATTGTTTCCTATTTTTGTTATCAGTAATTAGTTAATTGTTATTACATGTTCATTGCATTACTTTAATTTCATGTACGTTACCCTGATGTGTTTTTATTTTTTAACCTGATTTGTGTTGGTATATTTTAAGGTGAAATCAGATTTTGATAGAGATCAGATATGTATATTAACATCACTTAAAGATTTTTTTTTTTTTTACAGTGAATTTCTAGCTACCACTGCTACTTTTTTAAATTGAACAGGATATTTGTTTTTGTGTGTGTGTGTGTGTGTGTGTGTGTGTGTGTGTGTGTGTGTGTGTGTGTGTGTGTGTGTGTGTGTGTGTGTGTGTGTGTGTGTGTGTGTGTGTGTGAGTAACTGTCCACAAACAGACTCCATGTGAATTATGTATATGACAAATAACCTTTTTCCACCTACAACTGTTATCCCACCACAAAAGGGCACTCCTGCTAGTTTGACCCATAGACTTCCATTGTAAGTGTAAATGTGATATTTACAATCTAATGGATTGAACCCAGTGCATTCTTTTAACCTACTGGACTTTTCATTACTATCCTAGACAAACTTGAAACAACGCATTTTGAACAGTGAACATTTCATATTGGAAGTGAGATAATGTGTTAGGTCTGTAGTTTGCTCCGATTATGAAACAAGTCACTTTTCCTTTCTCTTGGCTGTTTGTTGCTTTCGTCTAAGAAGGTAAAAAGCAGCAACTTCTAAACTGTTGAAGACTGATAAGATGAACTTGTGCAGGAGTCTGTGGGGATGATAGAGACATAGACTAGCCCTGTTCCCTGCAGTAAGCATTAGGGATGCAGTGCTACAGAACAGACCTTTTGAAACTCCAGTCGGTAATTGAGTGATGCCATGCTCCGCTGCTCAGGGGAGATGAGAGGGCAAAGCAAAGGATGAAGGGAAATTGAAAAACAGGGGTGAAAAACCGCTAAGGAATGCAAGATGTGTGTGTGTGTGTTTGCAGAAAAAGCAGAAGTATCTATTTTGAGAGGCTTGCATTACTTAACTGGTTTATTACCTGGAGTCATTATGTCAGACTACCAATAAAACTGGAATAGATTAGCTGCTGAAGTGATAATGCAAACACTTCATTATATAAAAAACGGAATACTTCATACTCTCCCTTCTCTGGCCTTAAAGTCAGCATGAAATGCATTCGCAAACCCACAATGTGATTTCCATAATGTGATGTTTTTAACAATATCTAGAAAGAAACATGTATAAAAAGTATGTGAACCCTTGGATTCTTAATAGCTGGTTAGTCACCCTATGTCAGCAGTACCTTTAATGACAAATTAATGTGATTTTATTTATTTATTTATTTTTCTTGCACCAAAAACTGTCAGTAGGCTTTTTCCTGCTGCATTTTTTTAATCACTGTTTTCAACCTTACCTTACAGTCCAACTACTTTTAATGAAGATGATTGTGTGTTGAGCTTCAGGATGCTAGGCTGGTTACGCTAGTTTCATTTGCGGCAGTTTTGCACATTGCCTTGCTAAAGAGATGCTCATATGTGACGGGCCATATGTATGGCGATGTGTATTGCTGTCTCATCTGACTACTACACATTAGTTTTTTTACCATTGGGGGGTGTAAAATTTACATGTGGCTTCAAAAACCAGTTGTGTTTACACGTGTCCAGTTTTGCTTCAGGATGTGTTTTGGGTGATCTGATTTAAATTCAAGCGCTCAGAGGGGATTTACACCTGGTCTTTTCACGATCGGATAGCTATCCAATCAGAGAAAATGCATTAAGTGACCAGGTGTAAACAGACCACATGATTTGAGGAGACATGAGCAATTTCAGTTTTTTTTTGTGTATGTGCGCACATGGTTAGAAACACAGAGACAGCCAATAAAATTGCAGACAGTGATGTCCACCGACCAGCTTTAACTCTTTCCCTGCCATTGACGAGTTTTACGGCTTTCCGTGTTATTACTGTTATAAGGTAGGGGCGCTACGCATCTCCTAAATGAGTACAGTATCTCCTGATCAAACACAGGATAAAAAGAATCAGAAACAAGTGTAATCAGATGTATATGAAAAATAATGCGATCATCAACAACATGATCATATAAATCAAAATGTCCTAATGTTACTGAATGAAATGTTGACACAGGAAGTACTGTACGACTGAAGCTTTGGGGGTGTTGATGAACTCAGTTTTGATCCTTATGCGGAATCTAATTAAATTTTGCTCAAATGTGCTCAGATTTTTTAATGAAACTTAACCACATTCAAGTGTTGATTAAAAAAAGGAATGCATGAGGCTAGAATAAAATCAGAGGTTCTGTTCTTTATTTTGATATATTGCATGTTCTTATATTCATACAGCAACATTTTCTGGGGGTCATGACATTAATGTGAAAATTACCAAAAACGCTGGTGGTGGCTGGCAACTTTTTTATCAAATGCTGGCAGGGAAAGAGTTAAAGTTTCTATTTGATGACCTTCAGCGTTGGAACTACTGTTGGTGTTTGAATGTTCTTTTAAAGCTCTTATGGGTCTCTATTTATTGACAACTTGATTATGTGAGCATCAGTCTCAGGAAAGTTTAAGAATAGGGGAGCCCGGGTATGGTTGTAACCCTTTTTTCGTCAGCACCTAAAACTACCCTTTTTTTAGCTACATGTCTGAAATTTTAGGCAAAGTACCCACATTTGTCTACTACAAATGGCAACCATTTAAATTCCCTCAACTATATCACAGAATTTGTGAGATGATGACAAATACAAATTGGTCCTTTGTTACAGCCTACCCCACTACTGGGGAGAATTATTAAAATTACAGAAATGTTCTTAGTTGTATGTGAGTGGATGGTTGTTTCAAAACACGTGTTACAACCTACCCCGCCACTGTCACTCATTGTTTAGCTAGCTGTATTAGCATGGTGCTTTGAAATAGCAGGAGGGTGATACATCATTCTTTACTAGAGAAACTACACTTTGACCTGATATAACTCATTCAACATTATCTACAATGGTAAAAGTACTAAACAAAATATTATCTTGTTTATGTTGTTTTTTACTTTCTTACCTCAGAATTAGATTAGCAACACAGACTGGAAAACCTCCATATGGGATCGTAAAGGAAGCCAGAGAAAACTGAAACTGTCATGACTCCTATCTTATCCGTGATTCGTGGAATTGGTAGTGTTACAACTCTCCCAGTGTTACAACTATACCCGGTCTCCCCTACAGCTTAAATGAAGCATGGCAAACTTTCATACAGAGGTCTTGCGTCCACATTCAGCTTCATGTCAAAATGTGAAGTCATACACAACACAAAACCACCCTTTATAACTTTATTTTGCACATTGCCTTGCTAAAGAGATGCTCATATGTGACGGGCCATATGTATGGCGATGTGTATTGCTGTCTCATCTGACTACTACACATTAGTTTTTTTACCATTGGGGGGTGTAAAATTTACATGTGGCTTCAAAAACCAGTTGTGTTTACACGTGTCCAGTTTTGCTTCAGGATGTGTTTTGGGTGATCTGATTTAAATTCAAGCGCTCAGAGGGGATTTACACCTGGTCTTTTCACGATCGGATAGCTATCCAATCAGAGAAAATGCATTAAGTGACCAGGTGTAAACAGACCACATGATTTGAGGAGACATGAGCAATTTCAGTTTTTTTTTGTGTATGTGCGCACATGGTTAGAAACACAGAGACAGCCAATAAAATTGCAGACAGTGATGTCCACCGACCAGCTTTAACTCTTTCCCTGCCATTGACGAGTTTTTACGGCTTTCCGTGTTATTACTGTTATAAGGTAGGGGGCGCTATTACGCATCTCCTAAATGAGTACAGTATCTCCTGATCGAAACACAGGATAAAAAGAATCAGAAACAAGTGTAATCAGATATATATGAAAAATAATGCGATCATCAACAACATGATCATATAAATCAAAATGTCCTAATGTTACTGAATGAAATGTTGACACAGGAAGTACTGTACGACTGAAGCTTTGGGGGTGTTGATGAACTCAGTTTTGATCCTTGTACGGAATCTAATTAAATTTTGCTCAAATGTGCTCAGATTTTTTAATGAAACTTAACCACATTCAAGTGTTGATTAAAAAAAGGAATGCATGAGGCTAGAATAAAATCAGAGGTTCTGTTCTTTATTTTGATATATTGCATGTTCTTATATTCATACAGCAACATTTTCTGGGGGTCATGACATTAATGTGAAAATTACCAAAAACGCTGGTGGTGGCTGGCAACTTTTTTTATCAAATGCTGGCAGGGAAAGAGTTAAAGTTTCTATTTGATGACCTTCAGCGATGGAATTACTGTTGGTGTTTGAATGTTCTTTTAAAGCTCTTATGGGTCTCTATTTATTGACAACTTGATTATGTGAGCATCAGTCTCAGGAAAGTTTAAGAATAGGGGAGCCCGGGTATGGTTGTAACCCTTTTTTCGTCAGCACCTAAAACTACCCTTTTTTTAGCTACATGTCTGAAATTTTAGGCAAAGTACCCACATTTGTCTACTACAAATGGCAACCATTTAAATTCCCTCAACTATATCACAGAATTTGTGAGATGATGACAAATACAAATTGGTCCTTTGTTACGGCCTACCCCACTACTGGGGAGAATTATTACAATTACAGAAATGTTCTTAGTTGTATGTGAGTGGATGGTTGTTTCAAAACACGTGTTACAACCTACCCCGCCACTGTCACTCATTGTTTAGCTAGCTGTATTAGCATGGTGCTTTGAAATAGCAGGAGGGTGATACATCATTCTTTACTAGAGAAACTACACTTTGACCTGATATAACTCATTCAACATTATCTACAATGGTAAAAGTACTAAACAAAATATTATCTTGTTTATGTTGTTTTTTACTTTCTTACCTCAGAATTAGATTAGCAACACAGACTGGAAAACCTCCATATGGGATCGTAAAGGAAGCCAGAGAAAACTGAAACTGTCATGACTCCCATCTTATCCGTGATTCGTGGAATTGGTAGTGTTACAACTCTCCCAGTGTTACAACTATACCCGGTCTCCCCTACAGCTTAAATGAAGCATGGCAAACTTTCATACAGAGGTCTTGCGTCCACATTCAGCTTCATGTCAAAAATGTGAAGTCATACACAACACAAAACCACCCTTTATAACTGTGCGCCTTTCAACTTCTGCTCTGAGAGTTAAAGAGTTTTGGTGGAAGGTCGTTCTCTCAGGTCTTGTTCAATTGCACAATGGTGTGACTGTCGCCTGTTTCATTAAAAATGACACGTTTATGATGTGATTTATTGCTTTAATATGTTTCCACTCAGGCATGTGAGAGAAGGAATTTAATGTTGTAGAGAAGACCCCCTCCCTCCATCTAACAGCTGCTGATAACACCTCACCCTTGTGTCTTACCTTTGTAAATTATCATCTTGAGACTGAGTGTGGTGGTCATTGCCAAATGAAAATTGGACCAGAAAAGAGTGAGTGAGAGAGAGAGCTGCACTCATCACGGGTCACTGGAGCTCTTGTCTGACTTATTTGAGATGAATAGTGTATATGTATATTTATAGAAGGTCTGCTCAAGAGTGTGAGTCCTTGAAAGGCAGTTTATAGGCTACTCTCCAGTTGAGACAGTGTAAAGGGAAGGAGACAGAAGAAAATCAATAGGTGATGCACACTGTGCACAATATGGCACTGTTGGAATGGAACTTTTTCTTTAAGGAGCCAACTGCTTTTTTTGAATAGAGATGGTTGTATTTAAATGAAAATGAAAATTCCTTATTTAAATGCAAAACATTTTTGTCTTTGGTTTGTTTGTTTTGTTTTTTCTGTTTGTTGAAAGCTATTGTGTGACTGAAAAGATTTGTTTGCACAGATCACTTTTTTGGCTCTGATTTAGTGTTAGAAAGTTAAGTTTGCGCTTTCGATATATTGACTGGGAAGGGCTCACTGTAGGCTATATTTGTTTCTGGATTGTTGCTGAGGTCCAGCCGACCAATCAGAACACATGGAGGGGCTTCATGGAGACCGGAATTAAATAGCATTACGAGCTATGTTTCCATCTTAAGTTGCGAATTTAAACTTATGCATATATATATATATATATATATATATATATATATATATATATATATATATATATATATATATATATATATATATATATATATATATATATATATATATATATATATATATATATATATATATATATAAACTTATGCATATATATATATATATATATATATGCATAAGTTTAAACTTAAGATGGAAACATAGCTCGTAATGCTATTTAATATATATATATATATATATATATATATATATATATATATTAAAAATTATTTATCAGTTATTAAAAAAGTTATCTATCATGTTTTCGGAGGCAAATGCTGCTGTTTGGGAACGCAGTTATGTAACAGAGTTCTGGGAGGGAATTATACTGAACCAGGGGTGTAACGAAACACACATCTCAAGATTCGATACAAATCGCTAGACTGAACTCACCATATGATTCGCAATATTTTAAGCCAAAGTAAAGGAAGGTTTTTTTACTTTATTGTATTATTATCAGGACCCACATATATTCCCCTATTGCATTATTATACATTATATTCAACATTATTGCATTATTATACATTATATTCAACATTATATATAGTCGTTTAATATACAAATAAGAATAAGCCATCTAGAACGCTTTGAATAATAATAGCCTACTAAAACTAAATGTGATCTGGTGATTTAAATGTTTGCACTTTTGATGTTTGAGAAGTGCCGTTTTGGCAGCGCGTGCGCTTCAGATGATCAATGCAATCAATCACAGTTCTAATCGCAAGAAAGCGGTCGAAATGACAATTCCTAAACGGTAAATGTTTAGCTCATCCAAAATGTAAAGTTTGCGTTTACTCTGTTGTTTACACGCATCTCGCAATCACTTTAACATCCGTGTTTATGCAGAATGTGCGTCGTTGTAAATCTGTTCATCATAAGCCATCGTGTCTCGTCAGAAGACTTGGATTTGGATTAGACGCTCGATTCGTTACTTTTGCGATGCATTTATATATTTTGGATATTTTAAGTTTGAGAGGAATGGACTTTAAATGGCGGGACATCTCTTCAAGGTTTCAAGAATATCTTAATTTGTGTTTAGAAGTTTAATGAAACGACATGATGACAGAATTTACATTTTTGGGTGAATTACCTTATAAATACAGTAAGCTGAACCTATGGATAAAACAACACTATATCGCGTATCATATAGTTAACATCAATGATACATATCGTTGCATTGTTATATCGCAATATAACAATGTATCCCCTACTGAACCACTTTGATGACAGACTTTGCTCATTGTTCTGTTTGTACAGAACAAACAAAACAGCATTTCAGATGCTGTGCAAAAAAATTTGTTCCGCTAGTCCAGTTATGTTGTCCCACGCAAAGTCACATTATTTTTTGATTCGCATCAAGGAATTTATTCAGTAAACGTATTTCCATCTCAGTTTATGTGCATATATTCTTATTAGTTAAAAATGTATCCAAACCATGAGTGCATTTTTTTGTTTGTTTTTTTGTTGTTGCATTTTTAGAATCTTGCCGTTTCTATCCAGCAGTTGTTGATGCAATGTCCCAAAATGTGCATAAAAATAGGTGGATGGAAACAGAGCTACTGACAGACTGGGAAGAGAGGTGCTGCGACAATGTAAAATATGGGAAAAATAATGTGTTTTGAACATTCAATCAAAAAAAACCTACTCTAGTCTCTGAGATGGGGCTATTTAAATAATTTAATATGTTTTAGTATTGTGTATTTAATGTTTCTAATATCAATATCAAGACTTTTATAATGACAACCTAGGCTACATCTGAATTTGCATACTTTTGTGCATGTTGTAAAATGATTTTGTAGGATGTAAACACTTGTTTGCATCCACATGCTTGCGTTATCATCTACGTCCATTATCTTAAATGTCATTTATTATTAAAAAAGTTGATAGAGAACATCACAAACATTGTTTTTGCATTTGTGGTCAATATTAGCTGAACAAAAGCATTCAAGGATGCACACTTAGACAATCCACTAAAAATAGTATACCATCTGGGCATGTTTGTTTTACTGTTTAGTATGCTTTGGATTTGTGATGCATATATCCCGTTGAATGTCCCACCACCATTCAACATTGAGAATTAGAGTCCATCTTCTAACTGTACAATGTTCCCTGTGCAACTAGACGAGAACGTCTACACAATCATCCTATAGAATGCTTAAACAGAAGAAGGTCTTCTTAGTACACACAGTGCTGCTCAGAGGTCTGATGAAGGGCCTAGTGTTGAGACCGAGCAGGCACCGCCTCTGAATACTGCGAGTGGGACTCTAGACATGTTAAGCTTTGTTTGAGACGAAAAGACAGGAACTACAATGCCAAGAATTTACCCACTGTTGCCTAGTAAGGAATCGGGGGACTTGGCTATTTGAGTCAGAGACCTGAATGTGACATACCAAACGTTCTGCAGCTGTGTGCGGCTTTTGCTTCAAACTGAGGCACAGCTGAACATCCGTGGGTCTTTTGAGAACATTCAGTGGCTGTTAACTTCCTTTTGATGGTGTTAGGGGACAGTTTAGGGCCCAAGACCAGTTGTGAAGAATGAAGACCAAGAGTCAGGAGTGCAATTAATTAAAGAAAAATTTACTGAAGAATAATTTGCAGTTTTTTTTTATCAGCAGAAGCCAGCTTCAAGTCTCACAAGGAGTTCGTAGGCGCGCTCTCCCTCTACCTTCTTTCGTACATACAATTTCTCAGCTGTTATACTCTTTTCAAGATCTAGCTACGTCATTACTCAGGTTGAGTGATTCTGATTTGCTAAGAGAAAATAGATAGTCAATTTCCACATATTGTCAGTTAATCAGATGCACGTCTCCACGCTTTCAATTGGGCACGTGGTGATCTTCCAGGTCTGGAGCAGGCGCCAACTTTCCCAGAAAACAAGTCCACCCATCTCTTAGGATGCCCGTTGTTAGGGGTATAACAGCTTAGACCCAGATACCAGTAGTGAAGAATGAAGACAAAGAGTCAGGAGTGCAATTAATTAAAGAATTTTTTTTACTGAAGAATAGTTTGCAGTTTCATCAGCAGAAGCCAGCTTCAAGTCTCACAAGGAGTTCGTAGGCCGCGCTTCCTCTCTACCAGTCTCGTCGTACCGTACATACAATTGTCCCAACAGTTATACTGTTTTCAAGGTCTAGCCACGTCATTATTGCAAGGTGTATGATTCTGATTGGCTCAGAGAAAATGCACAGTCATGGTAAATTTCCACACAAGGATAGATAGCAGAGCATATCTCTAAACTAGGTAGACTAGTTGTCGCCCCATGACTAGATTTAGATCATTGTTGACCTCGGAGGTTGCAGAAAGGCGTCTTCACGTCTGGTGTTGTGTGCAGAAAATGTCCATCTTCAATATTGGGCCTGCAGATCATGCAACGCACACACTCGCTCCCCAGAATCACAGCTCTCCCAAGGTTGGAGAGTCTTATCAACAAAGCACTTCACCAAAACAAGCTGATAGCATGTGCTTTCTCTCAGTGAGAGGTACAGACAGTAGTACAGGCAATATTCACCTTGATTCTTTAGTGTTTCAGTAAAAGGAAATATAAAATGAATAAAATGTAATAAAAATGAAAGACTAATTCATATTTAATCTCTGGAAGCTGGGCTAAGTGAGCAAACACTGTTACTGCACACCCAGCATGTTGGGGGCTGTGTTACACATAGGCCAGACGCCACTCAAAGACCAAATACAAACTTTAGAAAACATAAGAGAAGAACAAACAATCAGTAGTTCTATTGAGTAAAATCAACTGGAATTAATCATTAGAAATAGGAGGATATATATTAATTAAGGCTTTGATTATGAATCTTATTAAGATATTTACAGGTATATTGAAGCGGCAGGGGATTTCAGACTCCCCCCTTCACCGTAATCCACCTCCAATACTGATCTGTAACACAGAACACTACGCACTTGCACAGATACACAGTTTCTTCAAGGTTGGAGCGACAACTGAAAAACAACATATTTCTCCAAAACACACAGATAGCATGTTCTTCTCCTCAGTGAGAAGTGCAGGCAATTGTAGAGCCTATATATTTATCTTTATTCTTTAGTGTTTCAGTAAAAGGATATCATTTAAAATATCATATAATTATAAATAAAAGCATAAAATTCAATCAAAAGGAATGAAACTAAACATTCAAGAGAACCTTCAAACTAGAAGGCATCATTTAAATAATCTTAATATGTAGGAGGATATATGTATATTGACGCGGCAGTGGATTTTCAGAATCCACCTCTTCAGTGGTTAATATGCTGAATAAAAGAGCAATCCTTTATCGGATTGTGGGAGGAAGTTAATAAGCTGAGTTGAAATTATGGCACGAGTCTGATAGTGTTCTAACATGCTGCTTTAGGCAGGGATGTTACAGAGCAGCCTTGATCACTCTCCACTCACAAATTTGTTGTAGTATGCAAATAGCTTGCATAATATCGGATATCAGATGTGAGCTATTTGTGGCAAAGTGGGGACTCAGGCTATTTTAAGATAGGTGGTGGCTCTTGCTATAATTGACATTTCTTCCTGCATTTAAATTAAAAAATACTAATGAAATACATTCTAATATTTATTATTTTACTAGTTTTGTGTTCTCTTTGTCTTAGTAATTATATATATATATATATATATATATATATAATTAACTAATTTTAACAAATTTTCGGTAACACTTTACAATAAGGTTGTATTAGTTAACATTAGTTAACGCATTAGTTAACATGAACTAACCATGAACAACCCCTCTGTTCAGCATTAGTTCATCTTTGTTAACGTTAGTTAATAATAATTCAGCTGTTCATGTTAGTTCACGGTGCATTAACTAATGTTAACAAGATTTTATTCATGCATTAGTAAATGTTGAAATTAACATTAACAAAGATTAATAAATGCTTTATAAGAGCAGTTCATTATTAGTTCATGTTAACTAATGCATTAACTAATACAACCTTATTGTAAAGTGTTACCAAATTTTCTTTTGACATTTTATGACTTTTACTCATTTAGGCTCATGAACACACATGCAAAGTTTTTAACACACTGATATATACATAATTACGTTTGTGATGTTCATGGGTCAATTTGTCCTGCATATTTTAAAGTCCTGAGGCAACTTCACTGACCCAAAATAATCAAATAAAATCAAATATGTTTCTAATTTTTACCCATTCTTCTATAAAAATTACTCTGTTTTACTTTGTTTGGACTGCCAAAAGTAAGTCGATAAAGAAATGTCAAAATTTGTCATGCAGGGAATGGAAGGTCAAGTTTAGTGCTTTGCATTGTGGGATACAGTATTTTCACACGGTGTGGTTTATGTATACTGCACTTTTAGCATAAATAACATTTGCATAGTGAACACAAAATACATATTGCTGAAATGAAGCAGGCCTATGTATTAAGTTTTACCAAATGTAGCCTTTTTAACACTTCTTTTGCCTTCTTCTCTACAGATACTGCTTTGTGATTACGCTGGGATATCTCAGTTTCTGCCAGGTCACCAGAATCTTTGTGTTTGACTATGGCATGTACTCCGCAGACTTCACTGGGTAAGTTATTTTGCACTGGAATCGGTATTGAAAACTGAGAGGAAACATTTTTGCTAGCTGAAATAAAAATAAAAACCAACATTAATGGGAAAAACAAAAAGAAACTAAAATACATTTTATTGTCTCCAAAACTAACAAAAATTCTAATTCTGCTGTTCTTTTGTAATTTTCGTTCATTAAAGAATCCTGAAAAAATGTATCAGGATTTCCACAAAAATAGAAAACAGCTCATTTAAATATCAAAACTGTTATTGTTTGACCAAATAAATGCATCCATGGTAAAATACTTATTTCAAAAACATTACATACTTTTACTACCCAAAAACGGAAGTGTATAATTTTATGTAAATACTAAAACTATAATAAAATGAAAACTAAATAAATTTAAATAAGAAAACCGTGAACATATTAAAAGCCAACGGTGATATAGTGACAACTAAACTAAATTAAAAGGACAGATTAAAATTAAAAATATAATAGAAATGAAAATTGTAACTATAATTACTGAGGGTACAAACTAAAACTACATCATCATTTACTAACACTCAAGTGTTTCTAAACCTTTATGAGTTTCTTTCTTCTGCTGAATACATTTTGAAGAATGTTGGTAACCAGACATTGTAGGAAAAAAAATAATATGGAAGTCAATGGCTACCGTCAACAGTCTGGACACCGACATTCTTTAAAATATCTTCTTCTGTATTCAACAAAATAAAGAAACTCATAGAGGTTTGGAACAACATGAGCATGAGTAAATGATGACAAAATTTTAATAATTTTGGGGTTTCCGTGTATGTTGTGAAAATGTATGCACCCCCACAGGGGGGATCACTGTTCGTATTCTGCTTTGCGATAATCTCAAGAAATCTGGAAAAAATATGCTTGCATTCAGCTTTATGCCACACTACATCGACTCCAACTTTGCTCCAATGAAATATACATGTTAACTACAGCGATATATATCAGGGCTAGTTTTACCTCAGGATCAAAGCGGATCAGAATCATTTACACCAAGGTGATCTCAACCCTTGAGATGCTATATGGAGATGTGGTCAGTACAGCTGTATAAATAATAAATGTTGAATAGCTTGGTTTGATAGAAGTGGAAGCTATTATGTACAGACTCAATATCAGGTGTGAACAGGATCGATCTCACGCACACACTTTCCTTTTCCCTCTGTCTCCAGGCCCATGATGGTCATCACACAGAAGATCACAAGTTTGGCGTTTGAGATTCATGATGGTATGTAACAGATTTATTAATCCCATTCTCATCTGCATGGTTGAAAAGCCTCAATAGTGAATGATATTATAAAAGTGGCATGATTTCTACCTGAAATCTTTCTACAGCACCATTGTTTCTATCTATTGCCGTGTTAGAGGCTCTAGGAATTACATAAGGGCTGTTAAACCCTGCTGCTACACCACGTCCTCATATGCCATTGATTTGTACCATTGCTGGCGCTGCACTCTAGTGAGTGGGCCAAAGTAGTTAGGGCTGCCAGCTGGATGTTGCACTTCACAGTCCAACACGTTATATCGCTTATTATGCAGCTTGGTGAAATGTTTAATGCGATACTAATTGTGCTGCATCACCACATCATATTAGCATAATCTGGATCATTGATAAAGGAGAATGAAGGCGATTTCAAGTTTAATGGACTTTCCTTCCACTGAGTGTGTTTAAAGAGACAGTTCATCCGAAATGAAAATTCAGTAATATTTTATTTTTGTAAAGAACTCATATTTTAGATTTTCTTTTTTTGAGCTCCAAATCA